>OX439040.1:0-605000 GCA_949317995.1 Acholoe squamosa | reverse complement strand
GTGTTTAACACACCTGGTGACCAGACCAGACTATATCAGTGTTTAACACACCAGACCAGACTATATCAGTGTTTAACACACCTGATGACCAGACCAGACTATAGCAATGTTTAACACACCAGATGACCAGACCAGGCTATAGCAGTGTTTAACACACCAGACCAGACTATAGCAGTGTTTAACACACCTGATGACCAGACCAGACTATAGCAGTGTTTAACACACCTGGTGACCAGACCAGACTATAGCAGAGTTTAACACACCTGATGACCAGACCAGACTATAGCAGTGTTTAACACACCAGACCAGACCAGACTATAGCAGTGTTTAACACCAGATGGCCAGACCAGGCTATAGCAGTGTTTAACACACCTGATGACCAGACCAGACTATAGCAGTGTTTAACACACCAGACCAGACTATAGCAGTGTTTAACACACCAGACCAGACTATAGTAGAGTTTAACACACCTGGTGACCAGACCAGACTATAGCAGTGTTTAACACACCTGATGACCAGACCAGACTATAGCAGTGTTTAACACACCAGACCAGACCAGATTATAGCAGTGTTTAACACACCTGATGACCAGACCAGACTATAGCAGTGTTTAACACACCAGACCAGACCAGACTATAGCAGTGTTTAACACCAGATGGCCAGACCAGACTATAGCAGTGTTTAACACACCTGATGACCAGACCAGACTATAGCAGTGTTTAACACACCAGACCAGACTATATCAGTGTTTAACACACCTGATGACCAGACCAGACTATAGCAATGTTTAACACACCAGATGACCAGACCAGGCTATAGCAGTGTTTAACACACCAGACCAGACTATAGCAGTGTTTAACACACCTGATGACCAGACCAGACTATAGCAGTGTTTAACACACCAGGTGACCAGACCAGACTATAGCAGAGTTTAACACACCAGACCAGACCAGACTATAGCAGTGTTTAACACACCAGACCAGACTATAGCAGTGTTTAACACACCTGATGACCAGACCAGACTATAGCAGTGTTTAACACACCAGACCAGACCAGACTATAGCAGTGTTTAACACCAGATGGCCAGACCAGACTATAGCAGTGTTTAACACACCTGATGACCAGACCAGACTATAGCAGTGTTTAACACACCAGATGACCAGACCAGGCTATAGCAGAGTTTAACACACCAGACCAGACCAGACTATAGCAGTGTTTAACACACCAGACCAGACTATAGCAGTGTTTAACACACCAGATGACCAGACCAGGCTATAGCAGTGTTTAACACACCAGACCAGACTATAGCAGTGTTTAACACACCAGATGACCAGACCAGACTATAGCAGTGTTTAACACACCTGGTGACCAGACCAGACTATAGCAATGTTTAACACCAGATGGCCAGACCAGACTATAGCAGTGTTTAACACACCAGATGGCCAGACCAGACTATAGCAGTGTTTAACACACCAGATGACCAGACCAGACTATAGCAGAGTTTAACACACCAGGTGACCAGACCAGACTATAGCAATGTTTAACACACCAGATGACCAGACCAGACTATAGCAGTGTTTAACACACCAGGTGACCAGACCAGACTATAGCAGTGTTTAACACACCAGATGACCAGACCAGACTATAGCAGTGTTTAACACACCAGGTGACCAGACCAGACTATAGCAATGTTTAACACACCAGATGACCAGACCAGACTATAGCAATGTTTAACACACCAGATGACCAGACCAGACTATAGCAATGTTTAACACACCAGATGACCAGACCAGACTATAGCAATGTTTAACACACCAGATGACCAGACCAGACTATAGCAGTGTTTAACACACCTGATGACCAGACCAGACTATAGCAATGTTTAACACACCAGATGACCAGACCAGACTATAGCAGTGTTTAACACACCAGATGACCAGACCAGACTATAGCAGTGTTTAACACCTGGTGACCAGACCAGACTATATCAGTGTTTAACACACCAGATGACCAGACCAGACTATAGCAGTGTTTAACACACCAGATGACCAGACCAGACTATATCAGTGTTTAACACACCTGATGAGCCCTCCATGGATGCTGTCCCCGGCCTGTAACTTACCATTTCTACATCCACAGACCCGGCTAACTGCAACGCCTTGTGGATTGTTAGATTACCTGTGACAGCCAATCTACCTGACAATCTACCTTTCTATTTTTGTTATTATCTATATTTTTCTTTTTGTTAGCTTTCTATCTCACCGGCCTCAGTTTCCTATGAACACATTTGCCATAGATTTGCTTTTTCTTTCCCATCCTGTGTGTGAATTAAAGCTCAATTGTTCCCATTAATGAAACTTCCTGTCAGTTTCATATTTTCCAGCTGTGCAGTTACAAACTCACTGTGGGAGTTCAGTGAATGTGTTAAGTACGTAACCTGCATCCACCGATCACAAATCCTATTAAGTTTTATCTGGGGCTGGCAATGGTGCCTGCCTCAGCTGCATCTGCTTGTTCTTCACCTCTCGATACCTTTTCAGTCTTCTTGTGCTGTCCTTGTCAGGGATTCAAGGCTCGATTATTCCCTTTTAATGAAGTTGTCTCTTAGTATCACATTCCACAAGCAATGCCAAGTGAGGTTCGTATCAAACTATTCACACAAGCTGACAATAACTGCTACTAGTTTCACTAATTAGTCAGAGAGCTCTGTGTCACAGTTAGACTTAATTGTAGCATCAAGGATTAATTTAAGACAGTCTAGACCTCCCTAGTAACAAATAAATAAAGGGATAGCTAGAATGCCGGACAGCGATACGCTCTACTCCAAATACCACAAAGGGTCCCCTATCATGCAATGCTGACTGATCTATAGCTGCAGGAGATGTGGAACAGGAATTAGATTAAAAGGTGATTTTAATTTTATTTTTTTGTTCCACAAAGCAGCCACTTTCCTACCAAACCCAGTACCGGTTATGGACAAATCTTTGGATTTATACATGCAAGAAGTCACCACTTACAACCTGCGCATGGAAGCCCTAGACACCATGAAGAATACCCCACCAAGCAAAGCTGAAACCCCCACTATACCATGGACCCCTGAAATCTTGGCACCCATGGCTGAACTTTCTCAGAAAGATTTGGCCTTCCTAACCATCGATGAAAAAATGGCTAAAGATGCACTAGGCCTATCATCCACCGCCACTATGAAACCTAAGTCTACCAATCCACTCAAGCCTGTTCCTATCCAAAATGCCTCAGCCAACTGTGACATTGCAGAATGGGTGGAGATACCATGGCTCACCATGGAGTACCCGCCTGTCAATTTTGACAGCCCCAATCTACCAAGTGCCACTATGTCACGAGGACCGAGTGAAATACCAACCTCTGCTGTGATAAGACATTGAGCTATTACCTGTGATAATTAAGAATGTGATAATTTTAAGGTTTAAATCATTCTACACCAAGGGCTCTTTCAAATTTGTTTTTTCTCTATAAAACAATTTTAAGGAGGTCACCACTTTTTGGAGCCTTCTGTGACATGTTCCTAAGGTTATCCCATTTGGGAGTCATTTGTCAATAATTCCACTTGCTGTCATAACCAAAAATGTTTACATTGGAATGTAACAGTTGGAAAGGCCTGAATAAGGCTCCCAACCTCAAGTAAGGTACAGCTCTTCATATTCAAATAAAATTAGCCTTGACAAAGGTCTGAGAAGACCAAAACATGTCGGCCCACTAATATTTTATCTCCATGGTTACTTTTTTCTAAGTCACACGAGACCACTCAAAAGGGGTTTAGGGAATATTTACCATCCTTTCAATATTTTTTTGTTCAAAAGTGAGATTTGGTAATTATTGTGCTGAGGAGGGGACTATAAGTTATTGACCCTGATTCAAGTCATGTTATGGGTTGGGCATATGTGCAACTTTATGGCATAAAGACACTTGGCAGTTGTGTTGTGTAGTGTTGGTTTTTCATATCCAGGCACCTTGTACCAGTGGAGGCCCTGGTAGATGTTAGAGACCACGAGTGATGATAGAGCCCTGGTGAACCATTACTATGTAAATGTAGTGAGGGCTGGTACAGGTAGCACCGGACGGGGACTATGAGGCTGACAGTTAGTGAAGCAGGGCGGGTTCTAATACCTATTAGCCAGGCCTAACCGGTCAGCAGGATATCCGGGCCTCAGGGGTAGCAGCTGTGGGATTGGAAAACAGCTTGACCAGGGTGACAGGAGGCCATTGTAGGATAAACTGATGGTAATGGGCTACATTGTATGTATGTGTAGTGCAGATGTCAGGGTAATGGGCTACATTGTATGTATGTGTAGTGCAGATATCTGAGTAATGGGCTACATTGTATGTATGTGAAGTGCAGATGTCAGGGTAATGGGCTACATTGTATGTATGTGTAGTGCAGATGTCCAGGTAATGGGCTACATTGTATGTATGTGTAGTGCAGATGTCCAGGTAATGGGCCACATTGTATGTATGTGTAGTGCAGATGTCTGGGTAATGGGCTACATTGTATGTATGTGTAGTGTAGATGTCTGGGTAATGGGCTACATTGTATATGGGTCGGGTCGTCAGAAAGTGTAAGATTCTGCCCTTGAAGGGCCTTTAAAATTAATTTTCTAATTCCTTTATATAACCTTAACACAACTGTGAAGGGACTTCCGCTCAACTCAGAAAACCAAAAAATACCGATCTAGCCCATCCGGTTCCATTTTTATTGCTTGTTTTGTGTCATGTAACGTCCGGTACCAAAATAATGAAATATAGAGGTAATTGAAGTTGCTCTCAGTAATATAAGAATGTCCCATTATGCATAACAAACACATTAATTAACAAGGCCAATATGTCTATTATTGACTTCAATTACAGAATGGAACAGAATTTGAGTTATGCATGTACAGTAGACTGCCTCCTACATGATGATAAAAGTACCGGACGTTACGTAACGTCCGGTACTTTTATCAGAATTATTTCACATAAGCTGCTCTCACATGGAGACAAATGCTGCTGGACACACAATTTTTTCGCCAAAGTAGGGGATAATAAAGCCCTTCATATGGGTAATAACAAAGATTATGAAGATTAATTTTTTCCATGTTTTATAACTGATTTAGATTTTGGTATCGGACGTTACAAATTACAGATTTCCATTTTCAAAGACACACAATGAAAAATCCTCACTCAGTAACATGTTCAAACCTGATGGAAATGATACCTATGATCATATACAATACAAAAAATAACTTTGGGTTACTCCAGATGTTCTTTATTCAATACAGAACATTCGTAAAAAGTACAAAAAAAACAAAAAAGAACAAATTTGACTGTTTTTCTCACTTCGGGAAGCTATAAGTCTGAGAGTTTTTGATGGATGGCCACAAATTAACATCTTTCTGATAGCCCTAAGTGTTATCTATCAAATGAGTCTATGTAAAACAAGATTGATTTGCAACTTCTTTCTCTAGAGCCATAAGAGTGCAAAATGACCCAAAAACACAAAATCTACTGCTTTCTGGCGACCTGACCCATGTATGTGTAGTGTAGATGTCTGGGTAATGGGCTACATTGTATGTATGTGTAGTGTAGATGTCTGGGTAATGGGCTACATTGTATGTATGTGTAGTGCAGATATCTGGGGTAATGGGCTACATTGTATGTATGTGTAGTGCAGATGTCTGGGTAATGGGCTACATTGTATGTATGTGTAGTGCTGATGTCAGGGTAATGGGCTACATTGTATGTATGTGTAGTGCAGATGTCTGGGGTTATGGGCTACATTGTATGTATGTGTAGTGCAGATATCTGAGTAATGGGCTACATTGTATGTATGTGTAGTGTAGATGTCTGGGTAATGGGCTACATTGTATGTATGTGTAGTGCAGATGTCTGGGGTAATGGGCTAAATTGTATGTATGTG
The DNA here is from genome assembly GCA_949317995.1 of Acholoe squamosa. Lineage (NCBI taxonomy): Eukaryota > Metazoa > Annelida > Polychaeta > Phyllodocida > Polynoidae > Acholoe > Acholoe squamosa. The sequence goes on along the minus strand of OX439040.1, from coordinate 599,068 downwards.
TAGTGCAGATGTCTGGGTAATGGGCTACATTGTATGTATGTGTAGTGCAGATGTCAGGGGTAATGGGCTACATTGTATGTATGTGTAGTGCTGATGTCAGGGTAATGGGCTACATTGTATGTATGTGTAGTGTAGATGTCTGGGGTAATGGGCTACATTGTATGTATGTGTAGTGCAGATGTCAGGGGTAATGGGCTACATTGTATGTATGTGTAGTGTAGATGTCTGGGTAATGGGCTACATTGTATGTATGTGTAGTGCAGATGTCAGGGGTAATGGGCTACATTGTATGTATGTGTAGTGCTGATGTCAGGGTAATGGGCTACATTGTATGTATGTGTAGTGCAGATGTCTGGGTAATGGGCTACATTGTATGTATGTGTAGTGTAGATGTCTGGGTATTGGGCTACATTGTATGTATGTGTAGTGCAGATGTCAGGGGTAATGGGCTACATTGTATGTATGTGTAGTGCTGATGTCAGGGTAATGGGCTACATTGTATGTATGTGTAGTGTAGATGTCTGGGTAATGGGCTACATTGTATGTATGTGTTATGCAGATGTTAGGGTAATGGGCTACATTGTATGTATGTGTAGTGCAGATGTCAGGGTAATGGGCTACATTGTATGTATGTGTAGTGCTGATGTCAGGGTAATGGGCTACATTGTATGTATGTGTAGTGCTGATGTCAGGGTAATGGGCTACATTGTATGTATGTGTAGTGTAGATGTCTGGGTAATGGGCTACATTGTATGTATGTGTAGTGCAGATGTCTGGGGTTATGGGCTACATTGTATGTATGTGTAGTGCTGATGTCAGGGTAATGGGCTACATTGTATGTATGTGTTATGCAGATGTTAGGGTAATGGGCTACATTGTATGTATGTGTAGTGCAGATGTCTGGGTAATGGGCTACATTGTATGTATGTGTAGTGCAGATGTCTGGGTAATGGGCTACATTGTATGTATGTGTAGTGCAGATGTCTGGGTAATGGGCTACATTGTATGTATGTGTAGTGCAGATGTCAGGGTAATGGGCTACATTGTATGTATGTGTAGATTGCATGTCAATCCTGGTACCATCAATGCTGTGATAGTTAAAACCCAAACCCTGAGGTCTGTATTCACACTGTAACCTTAGCTGTCGAAATGGCGATACACATCTTTTACTCACTCACTCCATATCATGATGCATCAATGCATCAAGATGATAAAGGCATAACGCCACACTTACAGGCTTAAGCAGCTCCGGGTATAGATTTAAACATCAAGGTGATAAAGGCATAAAGTCACACTTACAGACTTTGCAGCTCTTGGTATAGATTTAAACATCAAGGTGATAAAGGCATAAAGCCACACTTACAGGCTTATGCAGCTCTGGGTATAGATTTAAACACAAAGATGATAAAGGCATAAAGTCACACTTACAGACTTTGCAGCTCTGGGTATAGATTTAAACATCAAGGTGATAAAGGCATAACGCCACACTTACAGGCTTAAACAGCTCTGGGTATAGCAGGAAGTAGTTATTATTAATGCTCTATGTGGGATAAGTCTAAGGGGATTAGTGGTTACTCAATGAGTAGACACCACCAAGCTGACATCTGGACATGACAAAGAGCTTTGGAGGCCCTGCCACATTCAGAGCTATCTGCCTTCATCAAGTTAAGGCCACATTATCACGCCCTGGAAGCTAACCTTGCAATCATGTATACAGAGACCCTACCGTCTGCATAAGGCTGCAGCATACAGGCTTCTTACATTACTTGTGACAACTTACATTACCTGTGACAACTTACATTACCTGTGACAACTTACATTACCTGTGACAACTAATCCCCTCCTGTTATGCCCAGTACAAATTGTAAACTGTTATTTTACACCTCCATATGGCATGAAAGGTTCCTATCTAAGCAGAAAGTTTGACTGTTACTGGTACACATGTCCAGCCAGGGACCCCTAACTCTAGCCTCTGGAGCAATCTGTCCCTCCTTGTCTATGTCTGTTTAAAACCATTTAATATAACCATATACTAGAATACAGCCTGCTCGATGTAGTTGATTCTATAGTGCACTGTACCATACCTGACTATATATTCATGTCCAACCCTACCCATCTCTAACCAACACCAATTAACCGTCTATGAATGCTGCCCCATGGCCCCGGCAAGTATCTCACTATTCATGTTTTTCAGTTGTTACATTGCAAGTGGCAGGTTATCTTCCTAGAGAAATGGCCCTGGGACGTACAGGAGGTGTTCTGTGAGTAGGGGAAGTGTTAGGGACGGGTCACTGAATGTAGGGTTAGTTATACCATGGTTATCACGTTCATGAATGATTTTTGGTGCCTGGAGCGGATATTGAAGTTCGAATAGTATGCGCTAAATGAACCCATGTTGACACTTGGCTTGAGACGACATGACAGCAAGTTGACATCAAAGAATTTAATTCGATATCAAAAAAACTATAGCAGTAGGAGCTTAATGTGTATAGAGGATGAATCTAGACATTATATTCTATCACCTACCTTTAATTTGCCATGATTTGACCTGTATATGTAACAGGATTGAAGACAGAAAAATCGAATTGAGCGAAATTTTCGCCGTCATGTTGACTGCGTAGTGGACGGATTGTTTACCACGGCGAGACACAAGTTGTCACATTGGCCTATGGTCTGAAGCCATTCCGCACGGTGTATGTGCTACTTAGCAGCAGTTCTTCTATGAAAATGCCCCTATGACACACATCAACGTAACACTTTGCATCCAGGCAGTATTGTCGTCTCGCCGAGAAACCAATATGGCTGAGGACGGATTACGTCGACTCGCAACAAATAATATTGATTTTCATGGCTTTATAAGGTAAATTTATTTAATTCAATGTTTGAAACCATGGTATAAACGCCATAAATAACAAATAGAGGTGCACACAGTGATTCTAGCGGCTAGATAAGAAGACACTCGGCCTTCGTCCTTGTGCTTCTTATCTGCCCCAAGAATCACCTAGTGCACCTCTATTTGTTATATATGCCCTTACCATACACCTGGTCAGGACACCATACAATGCCTAACCCACCTGACTTTCCCCAACCAGAATCAGTCCACATGCTGGTAACAGCAGCCTGCACCATGCAGGTCCTTATGTTACCTGTGATAGCTATATATCCTACCCTGGAACAGAGGTGTTCTGTGTGGAGGTGGCAGGACAGCCAGGCTGCACCATTATGCCCATGAAGTGTTCTGTAGGTAAGAGAGCTGTAAGAGACAGGATAGGAACAGTACATCCAGGTACATAGCAAGAAGTGCCTACTTTAGACTATTGCAAGGGTTGGTGGGTTAAAGGGGAGTGGGCATTTTGAAAAAGAGGCCCTTGAGGGGAAGGGGTCAAAACTCCATCAAACTCCATGCCAGGTAGGGGGTGTCAAAAGTAATTACGTTTGATTCAAAAAAGTTAGCTTCCATGTCAGGTAATAATGCTCCTCAAGTACTTTAGCTGAAGTATCTATAAAAACTCTGCTGAAGCCAAATTGATACTTTAATTTGAGGGTCAAAGTAGCTGACGCATAGAATACAATTGCTAACATGTCCATCTTCAATTTTATCAGGCACCTTATATCAGACTGTCACAGACCACAGTTTGATCTCCATGCAGCCTCTAGTAGTTGTCATACACAACTACAGCTCGATGCAGCAAGTTGGGAACCTAAAACTTAGTTTTTCCTGAATTTTTGCCAAGAAATACTGTAGTTTAGCAAAAAATTATCCGATTTACACAATATTTGCAGCAAATAAAAGATGAAACTCATTGCTTTACGGCCAGGGTAGATGGTATTACACTAATCTAGTGCACAGTTTACCACTGAAGTACAAATTATAAATTTAAAAATCATTAGTTTAAAATAAATGCTGTTTTTCAAGTTTTGGCCCTATATATTTTGTGAAAAAAAATTCTAATCATCAGTTTGTCATAGATAGTGCATAATACTGACCCATCAAGTTTATAAATGAGTATGTTTTTTTCCCTACCTCTATGGTGGCTCATCACACTATGTGATTTTTGTTAGTTTGCAAAAACTCCGATTCTCAGCAAAATTTCTGCTTGTTTTTTTATGTGGGACCTCATAGATCACCATATATGGACGAGTGATCACCCACTGATACCAGAATTATCCATTTTTATGTTCTACTTGATCATCTTTATAGGAATGTGAAATATCTAAGTGATACAATAATTGTGAGAAGAATTAGGCACATCTTATGATTCTAGTCTTTGGTGCTGACAACGCCTTTGTTGCTATTTACAGCTAAATAGCTCAATAGTGCATCATAATAGGCCTCACATGCCTAATATGGGGTTCTAATAGCATTTCAACATGGTTTTCAATGAATCATCAGGTCAAAACAACAATTGATCATGGAATTTAATAGAAACAAAAGGGTTTTGCATCATGGACATTGTTCAGATCTTCAGATATTCTTATCTTGAAAATAATGAAGACATTTACGAGCATGGTGCTTTTCCAGACCTACAGAGGGCATTTTGTCTAGTCTGACATGTATTATAAGTGAATAATGCATAGCAAATGATTCTTTTTTCATATTTTGTTATGATTTTTGAGATAAAATCATACACAAGCATATGCAAAAATGTCCCTTGAATGAAGGCATTTTACAGGCACAGCTGCCTCCAAAACTGGAAAACACTCAGGTCTCCAACTTGCTGCATCGAGCTGTAGTGAGTACAGAGCCCTGGGGTACACCCCATGGCACATGTAGTGGGGGTTTACGTTATGTAGTGACAGGTGGACAGGGTTAGGGAGGTGGGCAGACGGTCAGTTAAGCAGGCCAGGTCTCCACGACTTAACAGCGCTCCGTGAGTGGTCTGCAGGATATCCAGGCCCCAGGGTTAGAGGAGGCAGTTGTACATTTACCTAACGCTGATACCAGAACCGGCAAAACTGTATCAACCTATAGATATGATTGTTATTATGTATTAGTAATCATTTCAGCATTAGTTATGGCCATTTGCAATGATCTATCTGGCAGTGTGATATGGGGAAGGGTTATCACACTGGGGGGTGTGATATGGAGGTTCTTGATTAAACCTATGAGACTGACATATTCAACTTGAGATAACGGGAATAGGGCATATAATGGCCCTCAAAGTCTCAATATGGTCTAGAGCACGCCCACGGCCATGTCCCGTGCCGTATTCCCTAATTAATGAACATTGGTGAGTTATTCACCATTGGTGAGTTATTCACCATTGGTGAGTTATTCACCAATGGTGAGTTATTCACCATTGGTGAGTTATTCACCATTGGTGAGTTATTCACCAGGGCTGTATTCATGTATCGTGAAAAAGCTAGTCCTAACTAGCCCCATGGCCACACCAGACCTCATCATCTATCAGAAGCTAGTCCTAACTAGCCCCATGGCCACACCAGACCTCATCATCTATCAGAAGCTAGTCCTAACTAGCCCCATGGCTACACCAGACCTCATCATCTATCAGAAGCTAGTCCTAACTAGCCCCATGGCCACACCAGACCTCATCATCTATCAGGGTGCTTTCTATGGTGGTGCCCTGCCGGTATTGGGGGCATATACCCTTGGGATGAAAGGGTGCCCCGTTGTAAGTAAGTGTGAAACAGGTGAAGCGAGTTGCTTGAGTTGTTGTTAGCACCTGTTTGACCATGTATTTAGTTAGAGTACACACCATACTATCAATGTATCCCTGTAGACTGCTACACCTTTCATGTTTCCATGTACCATTTTATCAGGTTACCATTATAACATCATCAGGTCATCTGAAGTACGGAGTGTAACATGCTCCTCATACAGGCAGGAAGTGTGACTGTAAGAGATCAGCACCAGGTGTGAGAGCTGCTGGTGTATGGGTACCTGTCTCACCCCACTGTCTCATCCCACTGTCTCACCCCACTGTCTCACTCCACTGTCTCACCCCACTGTCTCACCCCACTGTCTCACCCCACTGTCTCACCCCACTGTCTCATCCCACTGTCTCACCCCACTGTCTCACCCCACTGTCTCACCCCACTGTCTCACCCCACTGTCTCACCCCACTGTCTCACCCCACTGTCTCATCCCACTGTCTCACCCCACTGTCTCATCCCACTGTCTCACCCCACTGTCTCACCCCACTGTCTCACCCCACTGTCTCATCCCACTGTCTCACCCCACTGTCTCATCCCACTGTCTCACCCCACTGTCTCACCCCACTGCCTCACCCCACTGTCTCACCCCACTGTCTCACCCCACTGTCTCACCCCACTGTCTCACCCCACTGTCTCACCCCACTGTGTCATCCCACTGTGTCATCCCACTGTCTCACCCCACTGTCTCACCCCACTGTCTCACCCCACTGTCCCACCCCACTGTCTCACCCCACTGTTATCATTATAACGTTAGCAGGTTATCTGTAGTACAAAGTGTAACATGTTCCTCACACCTTTAGCTGCCTTTAGGTGCCAGGAAGTGCGCCTCATACAGGCAGGAAGTGTGACTGTAAGAGATGTACATGTACTCGTAGAACGGTTAGAACTACTGTTGGTTTATGTATCCCTCCATACCTGTCCCTGTCTGTCTGTCTCATCATTTATTGTAGACATGGGCTAACGGGCTAATGGGACATATAAATCTTAAAAAGACATAAGGCATATATCCGCTAAAATGTAAATTGAGAGAAGTCAGTGCTTTTTGATCAAGTGTTGTGTACTAGATCTACTTGCCGTAATTCAGCACTTACGTTGGACCTGTGTATTGGACGTTGTGTTTGACCTTTGACAATTCGTTCACAGACTCGGGTGAATTTTCTGAAGGCTGACAATGGGCCATTCTGCAGCTACTTTACCCTATTACATCTCTGCCTGCTACTTAGCACTCAACAGACAATTTGGTGCTCGATAGCAGAGCAGGTAGCAGAGCATTGCAGTAAATTGTATGACTTGTGCTAGCAGTGGGGGGGGGGGGGGGGTCACTCTAGGTGAAAGTTTCCTCAGTGGCCCTAAGTCAGTTAAATATATATGGATAACACATATACAGGTGTGTGATTTAATGTGGGTCACACAGGTAGACACATCAATTACCATGGCCAATGCACATCCAGGGCTTTTTAGCTATAATACAGACAGAATCAGCACTCTATAGTGTTGGCATGATGATATAGCAGTCAGGGTGAGCTCTTCATTTCTGTGAATCATAGTGACAATTGGGCAAGTACATTGTAGCACCATACTCTTCTTAGAGGTTAAGTCGATTAGGATCTGATGTCCTGACGTCCCTATAGAGTGACAGGTTGTCAACCTATGTACACACCTTGTCAACATGAAGGGCCTGTGCCAGGTCTGACAAGTTATAACAGACAGGTTTTACCTCATTGATTCTATGCTGCTCATTTTGATGAGCCCACTCTTTTCAGTGCTGTGGGCATCTTTACATTACCAGTGGCAGCTCATCCTATCACTGACACAAACAGAGGTCCTGTAGGGATGTTTGAGGGGAAGTAACTGAAAGACATGACCAGAACTTGCATCTCCCATAATCCTACCATAATCCTTCTGACACAGACAGGAGACCTGAGGTGTTACTGATGTGTGGGACACTGGATGTAGCAGAGATGTAAGAAGCAGGGCATTGACTGTACGGTTAGTCTTCCTCATATGGGGCAACGATAACTTCTCACCATCAGAAATGGGTACATATGACTAAAAACTAAAAGTTTTGAGTGTTTTTCACTTACAACTTTTCAGGTAGCCCATGACCTTTCCTCCATACTCTTCTTTTACCAATCTTCTTTTAGCAAATTTCAATATAACTATAAACAGAATGTTTGCCATTTTCAAAGAGATTTTCCCAAGGATAGTTTCCATACTAAGACAGGTGTATCATGCTAATGTACGACAGTCCTACATATGATATTCAGATCCCCAGATGGAGGTAGCTGGTTTTGCATGTCGGGACCAGGTATAGCTTTTCCCTGGACTGAGGACACCGGTTGACCTTTTGTCGGCTTGTTCCAAGGTCAGCGCAGACATGTACCTGCATAAGTGGCCACTTACTGTGCAAAGGTTAACCTGTCTGACCATGCCTGGATCTTTCTGTAGCCATGGCCTTAGTGTAACAACCCTATAGGGGCAGTATTGTGTTAAACTGTCTGACTGTATGTGGATCCTCCTACAATCAGGACCTTACGTTAACAACCCTATAGGGGCAGTATTGTGTTAAACTGTCTGACTCCTACAATCAGGACCTTACGTTAACAACCCTATAGGGGCAGTATTGTGTTAAACTGTCTGACTGTATGTGGATCCTCCTACAATCAGGACCTTACTTTAACAACCCTATAGGGGCAGTATCAGGTGAACCTGTGTGTGCCATGGTTCATTCTACAATCAGGACCTTAATGTAACGACCCTGTAAGGGCAGTATAGTGCATCTGTGGTTAGGCCATTTCATTGTTATGGTGTATGAATCCACAGATGGTTATAGTGCTATTTGCAATATAAAGGCAATCATGAATATTGGAGCTTTGGTCATATTTACCTGCCAACATTTTAAATAGGGTGAAGGCATTGATGCAGCACCTGAGAGATTAAAACAGAGATACAGGACACACATGGAGATGGGATACAGGACACACATGGGGTGGGATACAGGACACATATGGGGTGGGATACAGGACACACATGGAGATGGGATACAGGACACACATGGGGTGGGATACAGGACACACATGGAGATGGGATACAGGACACACATGGAGATGGGATACAGGACACATATGGGGTGGGATACAGGACACACATGGAGTGGGATACAGGACACACATGGGGTGGGATACAGGACACACATGGGGTGGGATACAGGACACATATGGGGTGGGATACAGGACACACATGGGGTGGGATACAGGACACACATGGGGTGGGATACAGGACACATATGGGGTGGGATACAGGACACACATGGGGTGGGATACAGGACACATATGGGGTGGGATACAGGACACACATGGGGTGGGATACAGGACACACATGGAGATGGGATACAGGACACATATGGGGTGGTATACAGGACACACATGGGGTGGGATACAGGACACATATGGGGTGGGATACAGGACACATGGCGTGGGCTACAGGACACACATGGGAGGTAGGACACAGGACACGTTGGGGATATATACCTGTACAGCTCTAACATTTAATGTGCAGCCTGGTGGCCTAACGGATAACTTTCTCGACTTTGAATATGAGATAACTGGTTTGAATCCTGCTGTATCAGTAGTTTTTTAAAAATTTATTCATTAAACCAGGGTGGGACACAGGACACACACGTATGATAGGACACAGGACAACCAGGGGGTTGTCAGCCTTATGGAATATTCCGATAGAATGTTTGACAGGGGGTGTCCTGTATACCACCCTGCCTGTCTGTCCTGTATCCTACCCTACCTGTCTCCTGTGTCCTACCATCCAGGTAATGTCCTGTGTTCTACCCTCCACAACCCCCACTGTATAGTCCCGTGTCCCACCCCCACCCTCCGAATAAGGATTGTAAACCCACGAGTGGTTTTCCATAACATACAGTAAGGCGTTTATTTCACATATTTTTCCATTTTTTATTAATTTCTTACCATATAACCCCAGAATTAATCCAGGAGAAGACATTTTGTAAGTGCATGCGATCCGCTCGGTTTGCCAAGCCGTTGTGGCCATGTTGTGAATCTGTCCAACATACCTCCACCTTTACACACAGTTTTCGTGTAGAATCCAAGCGTGTCAAGCCCTGTTATTCTAGCACCGCCAAATATACGATCTCTAGTTGGTGTTCGCCTACATTTTGTCTCCATTTTCTTCGAAATAAATAAGAATCCATTGATTTTCCATACCGATCCAACGCACACGGCCCGGTACACAGCCATTGGGTCTTGTTGACGAAGCGGGTAGGTGCCCGGATGTACCTGACCTACTTTCGGTCAGCAAGTTGCTGAACACGACGGAAGGGCCGTGTGCATTGGATCGCTATGGAAAATCATTGGATTCTTATTTATTTTGAACAAAATGGAGAAAGTAGGCATGGCATGTTCATATAGGATATGTAAGGATGTTTCTTTGTTAATAACTCTACCAGGCTCCATTGGATTCTATACTAACGAGGTCTGTAAACATCAGGTATGTCAGACAACTTTTTCAAATCCTCCACAGTCATTGGTTTCTATCACCGGTTGGCTTGGTATAATGGACAGCGAGCTCGCCTCCTGCCCCAGCGGCCGGGTTTGATTCCCTGTTAAACCCTAAACGGTTTTAACTCTAAAACTATGGCGTGGTTGACTTTGTATGCTTCCCCAATTTATTAACATGTCCAGATTGAAACTAGCTGTCTCTTGAAGACTAACAAAAGGTCTCAGAGTGCATTATGGCTGGATAAGGAACTGGGGTTATGAGCAAAAAAGCACTGTAGAGGCCAGAATTGTGAGATAAGGGACTGGGTGTGTCCCTGAGTTCTAGGTCGTGGATTAATATTAACCCATAAACCCACTCTTGCTTTCCCATAACATACATTAAACGCATATTATTCGGACGGTGAGGCTGTCCTGATATCACTTGCCATACATTGCCTTTTGCATAGGTCATGTGACTCGGTGATGTTCCTGATATGTGTTCCTGTTGCAGTTGGAACAAGCAAAACCAAAACAACAGACTCTATGATATATTGATCATGTTGGCGATGTCGGGAGGTTTTAAAGAAAAGTATGAATTGTTTAATGTTCCTTTTATCTGTTTCACTATATCTTCATCTCTTTTGTTAACTTCAACGACGTAGGACTCACTTTACCCTGTCTGACCGTGCCTAGTCAGGACCTTAATGTAACGCCCCTGTAATGGCAGTATATTGCATCAGTGGTAAGGCCATTTCATTGTTAGGAAAGAAAATCAATTGACAAATTTTATTTATTAAGTCTAGCTCGTTTACATTGCAAAATCTGGATCTGCTGCTGAGCATACCCACATGTCCTGGTCCCACTTGTAACCTGGGTGGTGGGTGGGGTGGTTGGGACTGGGGCTGATTTAACGGCCCTGACTACAAGACTGGTTAGCCCTAATCATCCAACAGGATATCAAGGCCTAGGAGCACTGGAGGAGGTAGGCAGGAAGTAGGGAGGTGTGGGAAGGGGTGGGAGGGAGGAGTAAAAGGGTATGGTTTGGAGGGGAGGAGGAATGGGTGAAGTGCAAAGTGTTGTGTCTCATAAAATATTGGGAGTCAGGTATTATGGAGTGGAGAGAAAGGTCATCGGGGAGGGTAGGTGCAATGGCTGAGAGAGTGACTGGGTAGTTAGCTGATATTGATAGGCAGAGGAGAGTGACATACAGGGAGGCTCAGAATAGGTGTAAAAGGGGAAGACGCCTGATGCAGGCTGTCGTCCTTCTCTAGTTATGGAAATTGGCCTCTGTAGATGATGAAGAGTTGAGTATCCTCTGACAAGCTTGTTAATGAAAGTTGGGAAACTATTACTAAAAAGAAGCTAGCTATACTGTGTCTAGCGAAAGGATTAATCACCTGCTGGTTATAGTCAGTATGTGGGCCGTGTTTTGTGTCTCATTTCTGGTGTCTGGGGACATCCATCATGCACACAATACGTCATTAAGCATCCAGTGTCACTTATAATGAAGGGTCGATAGACAATACAGACCATTAACTACAACACATTACCTTTACTGGAGGATGACCCTCCATACATCCATACAACCAGCTGTGTTACCTGTCTGTCTGTGTTTACTTCACTGCACTATAATAAAAATGCTGTCTAAATGACTGTGCAATTCTCCTATCTACCATTGCACGGCCACCTGGGGCTTCTTGTAAAAAGTGCACTGGTTCACTGCATAACAATAACGGCGGTTTACTCAGATTTTGTTGTTGAACATCTCTGGTAAATTCAACAGTTATTTTTAACAGTGTAAATAATGCTAGGTGAAGGATCACTTGTTGCACTCCATTCATGATCTAGGATCCTGCCACTGGTCTGTCTTTCTTCGCTCCTTAACCCTTTCCATCCCTGTGTTTCTCAAATACAGTGCATATATGCAGTACAGGGAGTTCAAGGGTTAATCAATTTTTGTATTTGGCTCTCTCTGTACTTACTTCTACATCTTTGTATTTTTCTGATTTTTATCTACTTTACTCTAATACATTTAGCCCCACCTCCCACTGAACAGGACTCGAGGAGGGAATGTTCACAACTTCGGCAAGACAACGTGATTATCTCTGGAAATTTGCACATACCAGAACATCTTATACTCGAGAAAAAAAATGTCCAGTTCCTGAGAATATCCTGAGTATTTCATGAAAAATTCCTGAACCATTCTCGAGATCTAGACTAGAGAACTTTCTCGGGTATAAGATGTTATGGTGTGTCCAAATTTCCAGGGAAAATCATGTTCTCTATTCTTGTTGTATTCACACGTTGGGACTAGAGAAATTCCTGAATAATTCTCGAGATCTTGTTCAGTGGGCTCTGCCTGTGCCTTGGTGTGTAGACCAGTTGAAGTGTCAAGGTATAGAGTGATCTATGTAAGAAGTACACTACATGGGGCTATGTACCTGGGTACATGTGGAAGGTGGTAGTATGTAGAATTGGAGATTAGTTTCAGCGTCTCCAAGTTTGACCATCCACTTCACCATTTCTTTTATGTATGACTGACGGCACTCTGCAGCAAATTAACAGTGTGTTTTAAAGTGCTATACTGCTTATGGCAGGCTATAGGTGGAATTCCATGTTGACAACTGGACAGGTCATTTCAGCACTGGCAAACACTTAACCATAAGGAGTACTTCACTCATCCACCAACAGGTGTCTCTGCGATAAGCTTTAGAGCCTCGGGTAGGAGCACAGGGACAGGTTAGTTAACACTGACAACAACTCCAACAAGGACTGTTAGTTCCTGATTTAACTGGGGAAAGGGTACTAATTTGTGGGGTTTCCTCATCATAATAAACAATATGGGAACAAGTCACAGTAGTCATGGTAATAGCACAATTTCTGTATATCTTTCACTGTGCAATGGCATTGGCCATCATTTAACTAGTTCCTGACTATTTATAACAGAGCAAACTATTCATGACAGTGAACGATACAAAGTGCTGTGCTGGTTCTATCAGACTGTAAACCTGGGCAGCATACATCTGGTGCTGGTTGTGGTTATCATAGATGTGCACGGTGTGGGATATCGGTCTTTATCCACTTAGAGCAACAAAGGACAGAGAGGTAAGTTGCCCAGGGGTAAAGTCTTCTATAACACAGGTGGTAGGGTAGGACAGGCAGCTAACTTTATTTTATGTGAATAACTTCTTCCCGTAGAGATAGCATTGCGGGGCCGATTGCCACACCCCTAGTGGCATATCGCCACACCCCCAGTGGCGTAATGTGTGCCGATCCACCACAGCGGCCGATCCGGTACTGCAGCCTAGTTCCGGGTGCATGTAAACACTCAAAATGGAGGACCGGTGCTTGTACGGGGAACTACGGTAACGGATTTTATTGAATTTTCCTTATTTAAATCCTCTAAAAACATAAAATAAATAGAGAACTAAACTCCCCTGGTGTCCTCGGTGGCTGATCCACCCCTCGGGGGTCTTTTCCCCCCTCGTGGTGGATCGGCCATCTCGTACACCATGGTCGTTTAGTTCTCTCTGTCTATAGAGGTCAATATAGGGATACTGCATAGGCATATATTTGTGCATTGTGTTCCCCCTTCAGGAGGACAGTTATAATGTATCAATGCATCATAACTACAGAAGGGCGCTGCAATCCCTATAACTTTATCGATCAAGCTGCATGAGGCTAGAGCAACATGCATCCTAATAATGGTTGATATAAGGTGAATTCCTTTACTGTCATAAAATGGTTGATATGAGGTGAATTCCTGTAATGTCATAAAATGGTTGATATGAGGTGAATTCCTTTAATATCATAAAATGGTTGATATAACGTGAATTCCTTTAATGTCATAAAATGGTTAATATAACGTGAATTCCTGTAATGTCATAAAATGGTTGATATAAGGTGAATTCCTGTAATGTCATAAAATGGTTGATATAAGGTGAATTCCTGTAATGTCATAAAATGGTTGATATAAGGTGAATTCCTTTAATGTCATAAAATGGTTGATATAAGGTGAATTCCTGTAATGTCATAAAATGGTTGATATAACGTGAATTCCTGTAATGTCATAAAATGGTTGATATAACGTGAATTCCTGTAATGTCATAAAATGGTTGATATAAGGTGAATTCCTTTAATGTCATACACCCACCTACTTTATGTTAAAGGACCACAATGCAGTGTTTACAATATTTATATAAGCCTAACGTGCAGGAGGCAGCGATAAGACCTCTCATCACTCAGTCTGTGACCAGGATTAGAACTGCACAGGGACTATACAGGGACAGGGTGAGTGCCTTACAGCAGAGAGTTAGAGAGAGAGAGAGGGAGAGAGAGTTAGAGAGAGAGAGAGGAATAGTATTGATGAAAGCACATAGGGCATATCGACCACACCACAATTACAGGTTATTTTCAGAATTTATGAGTAATATTGGGGCATATGTACAAGGTTTACTCACTTTAGCTAATGTAGTACATCCATCTAATAATTCTCTGTTATTTGAAAGAAGTTAGTCAACAAAGGTCAGGGGCGGCTTATCCTAGTCCTCAGCCTTCTTAGTATGACCTTTTGCAGTGCTATATTGTATTGAGATGAAATCACTGACACATGCACACATGTAACCATGATATCAGTGTTGGTCATCAAGACGGGTAGTCACCATGTCACATTCAGATATAAGGTGATATATATTCTGGATTCTACCTGTGCTGGTCATAAGGACCCATGTTACATGAAGTTTGAAAAGAAATGTCACTAGGGCCTACCTTAATTTCCTCTGCCCCCCCCCTTATGCCTGTGCTGCTGATCTTAGGGAGTACTAGGGCCATCAGGTTCTGTGTCCCTGTCTCCTTATATCTACATACTTGTCTGTCTGTCTGTCTGTCTCTGTCTAAGTCTGTCTCTCTCCCCTCCCCTCTCTCTCTCTCACTCTCTCTGTCCCTCACTCATCTTTTTATCTCTGTATCTTTAAACAGGACTAATATTTTCTGGCACATTGAGATCTTCTAAACCATATTGATGCATAAGAAAGATGAGATTTATTTAGTCAATTAAGTGTAAGTGTCTTGTAAAAGAAATAAAGGGAGCTTTGTTTACCATAATGTAAATGATTGAGTTTGTTAATGGTCACTGATCTATCCTGAATTTCTGCATAGATACCCCTTAGCCTGACAACAGGCGTCTAGTGAGGAGACAAGATGAGCACTGGGTATGCCTTCTTAAAGCACCACTCATGATCAAACAGTTCTCACTGCTACCTAGACCCAATTACAGCTAATGAGACTCAAAAACAGCTACCTAGACCCAATTACACTAGTTTAAGGGAATCTTGAGATTTTGTAATGTGTGAAAGTCTTCGATGGGATGTAATTATCACGTGTTGGGTCTCACTGGTTGGACTACAATAATGCTAATATTAGGTTTATCACACGAAAATGTTGAATAGACTGGGATCTTATTGGATCATGGTTTTATTAAATTTTGGTACTTCTCTCAGAAGCCAACCTCATTTAGAAGCTGAAACTTACAACCTAAATTTAGACCCATTTGAACTTGGTTTAACTGTAATAAAATCTAACTATTATTGATTGAAAACCTATCCCAGAACTCAGTCAGCTCTTAGCAGAATCTGGGTTCAGATGCTAAACTTTGGTTTGCTTCTGAAGCAGGTATTATGGTACTCATTTTCAAACAGCTCTCACTGCTACATAGACCCAATTACAGCAACTTACACCCAATTACAGCAACTTACACCCAATTACAGCGACTTACACCCAATTACAGCGACTTACACCCAATTACAGCGACTTACACCCAATTACAGCGACTTACACCCAATTACAGCCACCTAAACTCCATTATACTAGTTTGAGTGAATTCTGAGATGTCGTGAAGTGGAAAAGTCTTCAAGGGGATGTAGTTATACCAGGCCTCACTGGTAGGACAGCAATCACTGTAACCTCAGATTCTTCACATACCTGAAAAAGGTAAAGAGACTGTGGTCTTATTGAATCAGTGCAAACTGCATAGCCTGTTGCTAATATGAATTAAAATCAGATCAGGGTTTTATCAAATTTTGGTATTTCCCTCAGATGCCGACCGCAATCAGAAGCTGACCCCCTAGACATACAAGCCGAATTTAGAACCATTTAAACTTTTTTAATTCTAATATAATCAAATAATATAATTGATTGAAACATTCCTCAGACACCAGACAGCTATTAGCTGGATCTGGGTTCAGGTGCTAGACTTTGGTCTGTTTCTAAAGTAGTTTTTATGGCACTTATAAAAGGTGAAAAGATAATCAATAGATTAACATCATTCTTAAATTCTATGCATGTACAAATTATGGATCTGTTTGCACACAGACAGCCTGGTCCTAGGACTGATCCCTCCTGGAGAGCACCACTTGTAACATGGGTGGTGAGGTGGGGTGGGTGGTTGGAGTGGGGGCTGATTTAAAGGGCCCTGTCTACAAGACTTGTTAGCAAGCTCTAATCGGCCAATAGGATATCTGGGCCCTGGAGCACAGGAAGAAGTAGGGAGAAGCAGAAAGGTGAGAGGGAGGAGGGGGGATGTGTAAGAGTGGTATGGTTTGGAGGAGAGGAGGAATCGGTAAAATGGCAAAAGGTTGCAGAGAATTAAATGGTGGGATGAGTGGGAAGGTGGGAGGGAGGAGGGGGAGGGATGGGTGAAATGGCAAAACATTGTGGAGAGTAAAATATGAGGAGGGAAAGGAAAAGGTTATTCCCTATGGAGTAACTGATATTAAAAAGCTGAAGAGAGTCATATCATAAAGGGGGAGGAGAGAGTCAGGTAGATCATTGTCAGGGAGGAGGAGGAAGCAGTGCTGGGGAGTGGGATTGCTCTCAGCTATTGTGTGTGCAAACAGACACCAAAGCCTCACACAGAAGACTGGGGACTGGAGCTAGGTGTGTGCTGAGTGCGGGGTTGAGGTGGGAGGCAGGGGGAGGGGTGAGTAGTTGCTCTCCGTTTGTGGCAGCCAGGACAGGTGTAAATGGGGAAGAAGTCTGTGTATTATGCCAATAAAGCAATCCACATTACAGCTTCGTGTGGGCGGTGGTCCGCAGAGACCCCCTGCAAAGACCCATACATTGAAACAATCAGTAACTGTAACCCGTGTGCCTGTACATACGCTTTTTTAAGGATATTTTCCATTCTAAGAAACATCTACCATGTCTATGCTCTTGCCCTACAGTCTTACATATTACACTAAGACACCCAGATGGAGGTAGCTGGGTATTGCATGGCAGGAGCTAGGTAGGCCTATACCTTTACACTACGACCCCCAGATGGAGGTAGCTGGGTACTGCATGGCAGGAGCTAGGTAGGCCTGTACCTTTACACTACGACCCCCAGATGGAGGTAGCTGGGTACTGCATGGCAGGAGCTAGGTAGGACTCTAACTTTACACTAAGACCCCCAGATAGAGGTAGCTGGGTATTGCATGGCAGGAGCTAGGTAGGCCTATACCTTTACACTAAGACCCCCAGATGGAGGTAGCTGGGTACTGCATGGCAGGATCTAGGTAGGACTATACCTTTACACTATAACCCCCAGATGGAGGTAGCTGGGTACTGCACGGCAGGAGCTAGGTAGGACTGTAACCCTACACTAATAGTAGAGCAGCAAGTCCTTCAAAAGAGCCATATTTTAGAAGTTTAATTCATAAGATTTCTGATAGCTATAACTTGTTTTTTTATGTTGTCCAATGTCTCTGGGTATGAAAAAGTGATGTTTGACCAATGAAAGCTCGTGCAGTCACTGAGAAATCTGCAATTCTATACAACCATCTCTTCAAATTTTAGCCTCGTTTTTAAGAGCTAAAATACATATTGATCACCCTGTTCTGGCACTAATATTCATCTTACAACAATTCCAAAGGTACCTACCCCCCCTAAATTGGACCCAACGATCGCATTGGAGCCAACCATTTGTTGCTAGGACAAGCGGTTACCTAGCAACAGCTGGTTTTAACTAGCAACGGACCCTTTCCGAGACAAAGAATGACCATTCCTAGGAATGACTTACAGAATGGAGATCATGGATACTGTTTCTCATTTTGCTATTCAGAAGCTCCATGCAATTGTAAAAAAGGCAATATTGTACCAAAATACAGTGTGCTGATTAGAAAATATAGAAAAAAACCGATAGACCTATAGCAAGTATGATGAAAACATGCGACTTCAGCATTATCCTCTATTGGCAAAATATTATTTACTGGACAATTGTAGTGTGTCTTATATCCTGAAAATGATGAAATGAGAATACATCTGAGGTTTTACTCTACTTGTGGGGCAGAGATTCCTTAGCAACAAATTTACATAGCAACTTATACAGAGGAGCCTGTTCATAGACAAATATATATTATTGTGAAGAGAGTTAACCATCATTGGACTCAATTTATTCAGAACTGAGTAGATCTTGTTAGAAATATCCCTGGAGTAATAGAAATTGTGTCAGATAGTTGTTCAATACTCAAAGAATTGGCAGTTGCTTAAACCTTGCTAGCTTTTGTTTAGCAAGTGGTGAAACCTTGCTAGCTTTTGTTTAGCAAGTGGCTCACCAACTGACAACTGCTCTACTCAGATATGAAACATGATTATGGAACCCATCGATTTATAAAGAAATAAATCTGAAGTTGTGTCTACTCTCGCTCAGTGCTGCCAAAGCCTTATTGCTAGACCTGTTTACATCTTAGCAATTAAATATTTGCTAAGGGGCAATTCAAATATTATGTAACACAGTAGGGGAGGGGGGTCATGAAGTTTGTTACACTTTGTTACAGAGGGAGGGGGGTCTGCCCAAGTGTTACATGATAAAAATGAGGAATACATCACATGGCTAAATTTGACAATTTACAAGCATTTTAATGTGATTTTAGAGATCTTCCTATAATTCTTGTTAAATTGAGAGTAATCAAATAAATTTAGGAATATTGATTAGAAGCCCAATATTGTTACAAGGGGAGAGGGGGGTCAGAAAGTGGCCAAAGTTGTGTTATGTAATATTTGAACGACCCTTAAGCAGCATTACTCTAAATTATGTTATTTATAATATTATATAGATTTTGATCAGAATTAAATATAATGTGTGATGATTATTCTGTCACAAACCTTCTCTAGAAGTTCTACTAAGGAAACTCTAGCTTAATCTAGCAGCATCAGATAACTGTGATTGCATGGATCTTGCAATTGCTATCATCTTTCTGTAAATAGTGAATTAGCTGCTTTATAAGATCACTTCTGTTGGCAGAAGTGGACCTTTCCGGAGACTTACTGGTAGGACTCAGCTATAAGGCCACAAGTACCAGCTATATGATCCAACAAACAGAAAGTGCCTAGCAAACTAACCAAAAGACCCTACTTGTGAACATTCTCCTTGCTGGAAGGTCATGTTACAAGATATTAGCTAGGACTTTATTTTAGGACATAGATATTTTCTTAAAAAGACATAGGTGCATCTGTCTGTCACCAGCGATCATCATCTAGTTTATGGAAAACACACATATGATAATTACCATTCTATCTAGATATATGTTCAGGGGTTAGTATCTGGTGCTAGTGAAGTAATGGAACTGTACATAGCCTACATATTTCAGGGCATTGTCACATGTACATTCATAATACGCTTTAGCATTTGAATATTCATTGTTGGGCTCCACCTTCTCAGTTGGCATGATACATTGATGCAGCATTTGCTAAAGGACTGACCAGCATTTTATTGGAGAATCAGGACATATGAAGGCATTGGGTGACCATAAGGAGGTAATTTCAATGCCCTGTACACACACCCACAGTCATGGACTGATTTTCTTAATACATTACTAAGTAGCCATTGACTGATTCTATAAGTCAAACACACTAATACTCTAAGTATTGGCCTAAGGTAATTGACTTGAGGCTAAGGCTTCAAGGCACAGGGGCATCCTACTTTGCATAAGACATGACGCGGGTTGGATTCATGTAGAAGCCATGCCTCATACACATTATTCTATGGTAGTATTAGGTACATAAGGAGTCCTTTCTCATTACAGTTCCTACATTTCTAATCCTGGGTCATTATTTTATTCTAATAATGTAGCTAAATATCACTCAAAATGATTAATTGATAGGTAGATACATATTGGAAGCAAGGTATTTACTAAGCCTCAGATTCCCTAGGTTATTCTTTGTATGCTTTAGAATGAAAGATTTCAAGATGGTGATATGTGTTATGTATGATGGCATGTAACATCACAAAGGGGCAATATTTAATTTTAGCCTTACCATTTTGGTGGGAGAGTTTTGATCATTATCAGTAGGTAATTAGATAATCTGAATCGGTCTGTATATTTAATATGACTTTGTATAGACAGGTATATGCCTTGTGGTTGATTGGATCTACGGTAAATATAGCTCTTGACTTGATATGTTAATGTTGGAAGCATTCTTTGACATCTCCTTGACAGGAATGGCATGATCCCAATGATAGTGGGTAATCAAGAACATAGACTTTATGTCACACCTATTATAATGGCAATTACTAAGGTATGGCAGGTTGTGTTTGCACCCAATGAAATATTAAGATATTATCTGTGTTCTGAGACTCATATGAGATGCACATAAATCATAGACTGCCCTGTCACCTGAACCTGATACATAAGCAACTTTCAATGATACTTTGCTGATGTTATTTTGAGCCAAAGTATTGACAGTTGATTTTGTATTTAGGTCTACAGAACTTGTATGAAGCCCCTGTATAAGGTGTGGCTTATAGGTCATTTCAGGCTCTGGCTGCAGGTCAAAGTATATTACGTTGACTTAGGGTCCAGCTTATAAATGGGAGTACCATACTATAGAATATGAGTAATCTAATTTCAAGAAAATAAAGGTTATTGATATTTGAATCTCATTAGATCTACATATACACATGTACATGGCTATCACATGATCCTTGGAATGTGGTTGGTTTACAAGCAATACACTCATGATGTGTATTGCCTAGCAATAGACATCTTTAGTAAAAAGCCCCTGTCATCACTAGAATACCTGATAGGTTTAAAATTATCTTTTCTTTTTTGGGGCATCTGTGTGTCAGTTGGTAGGCTACTTGCTATGCAAAAGCTAGTATTTTCTAAACAATTACCAACTGTACAATTGTTAGATATATTTATTTCCTTTTCTGGGGGGTATTTTGAGGTATAATTGTTTCGAAATACATTGAGTCCATGGATGCTTAATTCTCATCAAATCCAAATGTCTTTTATGAATATACTTCTTGATATAGGTTGCTAAGTAAATTTGTTGTTGCTAGGCACTCAGCTATTCTAGGAGTAAAGTGAAAGCCTCAGATGTTTTTGAGGATATAAGACACACTACAATTATCCAGTAAAGAATATTTTTCCAATAGAAGATAATGCTGAAGTTGTATGTTTTCATTATACTTGCTATATCATTTTTTTTCTACATTCTCTGATCAGCACACTGTATTTTGGTACAATATTGCGTTTTTTACAATGGAATGGACCTTTTCAATATCCATTATCTCAATTTTGTAAGTCATTCCTAGGAAAGGTCTTTCTTTGGCTCGGAAAGGGTGCGTTGCTAGCTAAAATCAGCTGTTGCTAGATAACCGCTTGTCCTAGCAACAAATGGTTGGCTGCAATGCGATCGTTGGGTCCAATTTAGGGGGGGGGGTAGGTACCATTGGAATTCTTGTAAGATGAATATTAGTGCCAGAACAGATAGATCAATATGTATTTTAGCTCTTAAAAACGAGGCTAAAATTTGAAGAGATGGTTGTATAGAATTGCAGATTTCTCAGTGACTGCAAGAGCTTTCATTGGTCAAACATCACTTTTTCATACCCAGAGACATTGGACAACATAACAAAACAAGTTATAGCTATCAGTAATCTTAAGAATTAAATGACCCAAGAGGGCCCCCTGTGCTGCTCCTCTATAAGACCCCCAGATGGAGGTAGCTGGGTACTGCATGGCAGGAGCTAGGTAGGCCTATACCTTTACACTAAGACCCCCAGATGAAGGTAGCTAGGTACTGCACGGCGGGAGCTAGGTAGGACTATAACCCTACACTAAGACCCCCAGATGAAGGTAGCTGGGTATTGCATGGCAGGAGCTAGGTAGGCCTATAACCCTACACTAAGACCCCCAGATGGAGGTAGCTCGGTATTGCATGGCAGGAGCTAGGTAAGCCTATATGATACATAAGCAACTTTCAATGATACTTTGCTGATGTTATTTTGAGCCAAAGTATTGACAGTTGATTTTGTATTTAGGTCTACAGAACTTGTATGAAGCCCCTGTATAAGGTGTGGCTTATAGGTCATTTCAGGCTCTGGCTGCAGGTCAAAGTATATTACGTTGACTTAGGGTCCAGCTTATAAATGGGAGTACCATACTATAGAATATGAGTAATCTAATTTCAAGAAAATAAAGGTTATTGATATTTGAATCTCATTAGATCTACATATACACATGTACATGGCTATCACATGATCCTTGGAATGTGGTTGGTTTACAAGCAATACACTCATGATGTGTATTGCCTAGCAATAGACATCTTTAGTAAAAAGCCCCTGTCATCACTAGAATACCTGATAGGTTTAAAATTATCTTTTCTTTTTTGGGGCATCTGTGTGTCAGTTGGTAGGCTACTTGCTATGCAAAAGCTAGTATTTTCTAAACAATTACCAACTGTACAATTGTTAGATATATTTATTTCCTTTTCTGGGGGGTATTTTGAGGTATAATTGTTTCGAAATACATTGAGTCCATGGATGCTTAATTCTCATCAAATCCAAATGTCTTTTATGAATATACTTCTTGATATAGGTTGCTAAGTAAATTTGTTGTTGCTAGGCACTCAGCTATTCTAGGAGTAAAGTGAAAGCCTCAGATGTTTTTGAGGATATAAGACACACTACAATTATCCAGTAAAGAATATTTTTCCAATAGAAGATAATGCTGAAGTTGTATGTTTTCATTATACTTGCTATATCATTTTTTTTCTACATTCTCTGATCAGCACACTGTATTTTGGTACAATATTGCGTTTTTTACAATGGAATGGACCTTTTCAATATCCATTATCTCAATTTTGTAAGTCATTCCTAGGAAAGGTCTTTCTTTGGCTCGGAAAGGGTGCGTTGCTAGCTAAAATCAGCTGTTGCTAGATAACCGCTTGTCCTAGCAACAAATGGTTGGCTGCAATGCGATCGTTGGGTCCAATTTAGGGGGGGGGTAGGTACCATTGGAATTCTTGTAAGATGAATATTAGTGCCAGAACAGATAGATCAATATGTATTTTAGCTCTTAAAAACGAGGCTAAAATTTGAAGAGATGGTTGTATAGAATTGCAGATTTCTCAGTGACTGCAAGAGCTTTCATTGGTCAAACATCACTTTTTCATACCCAGAGACATTGGACAACATAACAAAACAAGTTATAGCTATCAGTAATCTTAAGAATTAAATGACCCAAGAGGGCCCCCTGTGCTGCTCCTCTATAAGACCCCCAGATGGAGGTAGCTGGGTACTGCATGGCAGGAGCTAGGTAGGCCTATACCTTTACACTAAGACCCCCAGATGAAGGTAGCTAGGTACTGCACGGCGGGAGCTAGGTAGGACTATAACCCTACACTAAGACCCCCAGATGAAGGTAGCTGGGTATTGCATGGCAGGAGCTAGGTAGGCCTATAACCCTACACTAAGACCCCCAGATGGAGGTAGCTCGGTATTGCATGGCAGGAGCTAGGTAAGCCTATACCTTTACACTAAGACCCCCAGATGGAGGTAGCTGGGTACTGCATGGCAGGAGCTAGGTAGGCCTATACTTTTACACTAAGACCCCCAGATGGAGGTAGCTGGGTATTGCATGGCAGGAGCTAGGTAGGACTATAACCCTACACTAAGACCCCCAGATGGAGGTAGCTGGGTACTGCAGGGCAGGAGCTAGGTAGGACTATACCTTTACACTATAACCCCCAGATGGAGGTAGCTGGGTACTGCATGGCAGGAGCTAGGTAGGCCTATAACCCTACACTAAGACCCCCAGATGGAGGTAGCTGGGTACTGCATGGCAGGAGCTAGGTAGGACTCTAACTTTACACTAAGACCCCCAGATGAAGGTAGCTGGGTATTGCATGGCAGGAGCTAGGTAGGACTATACCTTTACACTAAGACCCCCAAATGGAGGTAGCTGGTACTGCAGGACAGGAGCTAGGTAGGACTATAACTTTACACTACGACCCCCAGATGGAGGTAGCTGGTACTGCAGGACAGGAGCTAGGTAGGACTATAACCCTACACTACGACCCCCAGATGAAGGTAGCTGGGTATTGCATGGCAGGAGCTGTGTAGGCCTATAACCATACACTAAGACCCCCAGATGAAGGTAGCTGGGTACTGCATGGCAGGAGCTAGGTAGGCCTATACCTTTACACTACGACCCCCAGATGAAGGTAGCTGGGTACTGCAGGACAGAAGCTAGGTAGGCCTATACCTTTACACTACGACCCCCAGATGGAGGTAGCTGGGTACTGCATGGCAGGAGCTAGGTAGGCCTATACCTTTACACTACGATCCCCAGATGAAGGTAGCTGGGTACTGCATGGCAGGAGCTAGGTAGGCCTATAACCCTACACTATAACCCCCAGATGAAGGTAGCTGGGTACTGCAGGGCAGGAGCTAGGTAGGCCTATACCTTTACACTATAACCCCCAGATGGAGGTAGCTGGGTATTGCATGGCAGGATCTAGGTAGGACTATACCTTTACACTACGACCCCCAGATGGAGGTAGCTGGGTATTTCATGGCAGGATCTAGATAGGACTATAACCCTACACTAAGACCCCCAGATGGAGGTAGCTGGGTATTGCATGGCAGGATCTAGGTAGGACTATACCTTTACACTATAACCCCCAGATGGAGGTAGCTCGGTATTGCATGGCAGGAGCTAGGTAGGCCTATACCTTTACACTACGACCCCCTGATGGAGGTAGCTGGGTACTGCATGGCAGGAGCTAGGTAGGCCTATAACCCTACACTAAGACCCCCAGATGGAGGTAGCTCGGTATTGCATGGCAGGAGCTAGGTAGGACTATACCTTTACACTATAACCCCCAGATGAAGGTAGCTTGGTATTGCATGGCAGGATCTAGGTAGGACTATAACCCTACACTACGACCCCCAGATGAAGGTAGCTGGGTATTGCATGGCAGGAGCTAGGTAGGACTATAACCCTACACTACGACCCCCAGATGAAGGTAGCTGGGTATTGCATGGCAGGAGCTAGGTAGGCCTATAACCCTACACTAAGACCCCCAGATGAAGGTAGCTGGGTACTGCATGGCAGGAGCTAGGTAGGCCTATACCTTTACACTAAGACCCCCAGATGGAGGTAGCTGGGTATTGCAGGGCAGGAGCTAGGTAGGCCTATACCTTTACACTAAGACCCCCAGATGGAGGTAGCTGGGTACTGCATGGCAGGAGCTAGGTAGGCCTATACCTTTACACTACGACTCCCTGATGGAGGTAGCTGGGTATTGCATGGTAGGAGCTAGGTAGGCCTATACCTTTACACTATAACCCCCAGATAAAGGTAGCTGGGTATTGCAGGGCAGGAGCTAGGTAGGCCTATAACCCTACACTAAGACCCCCAGATGGAGGTAGCTGGGTACTGCATGGCAGGAGCTAGGTAGGACTCTAACTTTACACTAAGACCCCCAGATGAAGGTAGCTGGGTATTGCATGGCAGGAGCTAGGTAGGACTATACCTTTACACTAAGACCCCCAAATGGAGGTAGCTGGTACTGCAGGACAGGAGCTAGGTAGGACTATAACTTTACACTACGACCCCCAGATGGAGGTAGCTGGTACTGCAGGACAGGAGCTAGGTAGGACTATAACCCTACACTACGACCCCCAGATGAAGGTAGCTGGGTATTGCATGGCAGGAGCTGTGTAGGCCTATAACCATACACTAAGACCCCCAGATGAAGGTAGCTGGGTACTGCATGGCAGGAGCTAGGTAGGCCTATACCTTTACACTACGACCCCCAGATGAAGGTAGCTGGGTACTGCAGGACAGAAGCTAGGTAGGCCTATACCTTTACACTACGACCCCCAGATGGAGGTAGCTGGGTACTGCATGGCAGGAGCTAGGTAGGCCTATACCTTTACACTACGATCCCCAGATGAAGGTAGCTGGGTACTGCATGGCAGGAGCTAGGTAGGCCTATAACCCTACACTATAACCCCCAGATGAAGGTAGCTGGGTACTGCAGGGCAGGAGCTAGGTAGGCCTATACCTTTACACTATAACCCCCAGATGGAGGTAGCTGGGTATTGCATGGCAGGATCTAGGTAGGACTATACCTTTACACTACGACCCCCAGATGGAGGTAGCTGGGTATTTCATGGCAGGATCTAGGTAGGACTATAACCCTACACTAAGACCCCCAGATGGAGGTAGCTGGGTATTGCATGGCAGGATCTAGGTAGGACTATACCTTTACACTATAACCCCCAGATGGAGGTAGCTCGGTATTGCATGGCAGGAGCTAGGTAGGCCTATACCTTTACACTACGACCCCCTGATGGAGGTAGCTGGGTACTGCATGGCAGGAGCTAGGTAGGCCTATAACCCTACACTAAGACCCCCAGATGGAGGTAGCTCGGTATTGCATGGCAGGAGCTAGGTAGGACTATACCTTTACACTATAACCCCCAGATGAAGGTAGCTTGGTATTGCATGGCAGGATCTAGGTAGGACTATAACCCTACACTACGACCCCCAGATGAAGGTAGCTGGGTATTGCATGGCAGGAGCTAGGTAGGACTATAACCCTACACTACGACCCCCAGATGAAGGTAGCTGGGTATTGCATGGCAGGAGCTAGGTAGGCCTATAACCCTACACTAAGACCCCCAGATGAAGGTAGCTGGGTACTGCATGGCAGGAGCTAGGTAGGCCTATACCTTTACACTAAGACCCCCAGATGGAGGTAGCTGGGTATTGCAGGGCAGGAGCTAGGTAGGCCTATACCTTTACACTAAGACCCCCAGATGGAGGTAGCTGGGTACTGCATGGCAGGAGCTAGGTAGGCCTATACCTTTACACTACGACTCCCTGATGGAGGTAGCTGGGTATTGCATGGTAGGAGCTAGGTAGGCCTATACCTTTACACTATAACCCCCAGATAAAGGTAGCTGGGTATTGCAGGGCAGGAGCTAGGTAGGCCTATAACCCTACACTAAGACCCCCAGATGGAGGTAGCTGGGTACTGCATGGCAGGAGCTAGGTAGGACTCTAACTTTACACTAAGACCCCCAGATGAAGGTAGCTGGGTATTGCATGGCAGGAGCTAGGTAGGACTATACCTTTACACTAAGACCCCCAAATGGAGGTAGCTGGTACTGCAGGACAGGAGCTAGGTAGGACTATAACTTTACACTACGACCCCCAGATGGAGGTAGCTGGTACTGCAGGACAGGAGCTAGGTAGGACTATAACTTTACACTACCACCCCCAGATGGAGGTAGCTGGTACTGCAGGACAGGAGCTAGGTAGGACTATAACCCTACACTACGACCCCTAGATGAAGGTAGCTGGGTATTGCATGGCAGGAGCTAGGTAGGCCTATAACCATACACTAAGACCCCCAGATGAAGGTAGCTGGGTACTGCATGGCAGGAGCTAGGTAGGACTCTAACTTTACACTAAGACCCCCAGATGGAGGTAGCTGGGTATTGCATGGCAGGAGCTAGGTAGGCCTATAACCATACACTAAGACCCCCACATGGAGGTAGCTGGGTACTGCAGGGCAGGAGCTAGGTAGGCCTATACCTTTACACTATAACCCCCAGATGGAGGTAGCTGGGTATTGCATGGCAGGAGCTAGGTAGGACTATAACCCTACACTAAGACCCCCAGATGAAGGTAGCTGGGTATTGCAGGGCAGGAGCTAGGTAGGACTATAACCCTACACTAAGACCCCCAGATGGAGGTAGCTGGGTATTGCATGGCAGGAGTTAGGTAGGCCTATAACCCTACACTAAGACCCCCAGATGAAGGTAGCTGGGTATTGCAGGGCAGGAGCTAGGTAGGACTATAACCCTACACTAAGACCCCCAGATGGAGGTAGCTGGGTATTGCAGGGCAGGAGCTAGGTAGGACTATAACCCTACACTAAGACCCCCAGATGGAGGTAGCTGGGTATTGCAGGGCAGGAGCTAGGTAGGCCTATACCTTTACACTATAACCCCCAGATGGAGGTAGCTGGGTATTGCAGGGCAGGAGCTAGGTAGGCCTATACCTTTACACTACCACCCTCAGATGGAGGTAGCTGGGTATTGCAGGGCAGGAGCTAGGTAGGACTATAACCCTACACTAAGACCCCCAGATGAAGGTAGCTGGGTATTGCAGGGCAGGAGCTAGGTAGGCCTATACCTTTACACTAAGACCCCCAGATGGAGGTAGCTGGGTATTGCATGATAGGAGCTAGGTAGGCCTATACCTTTACACTACGACCCCCAGATGGAGGTAGCTGGGAACTGCATGGCAGGAGCTAGGTAGGCCTGTACCTTTACACTACGACCCCCAGATGGAGGTAGCTGGGTACTGCATGGCAGGAGCTTGGTAGGACTCTAACTTTACACTAAGACCCCCAGATAGAGGTAGCTGGGTATTGCATGGCAGGAGCTAGGTAGGACTATAACCATACACTAAGACCCCCAGATGGAGGTAGCTGGGTACTGCATGGCAGGA
Source organism: Acholoe squamosa (assembly GCA_949317995.1). Classification (NCBI taxonomy): domain Eukaryota; kingdom Metazoa; phylum Annelida; class Polychaeta; order Phyllodocida; family Polynoidae; genus Acholoe; species Acholoe squamosa. The sequence goes on along the minus strand of OX439040.1, from coordinate 570,093 downwards.
GCTAGGTAGGCCTATACCTTTACACTAAGACCCCCAGATGGAGGTAGCTGGGTACTGCATGGCAGGAGCTAGGTAGGCCTATAACCCTACACTATAACCCCCAGATGGAGGTAGCTGGGTATTGCAGGGCAGGAGCTAGGTAGGCCTATACCTTTACACTACCACCCCCAGATGGAGGTAGCTGGGTATTGCAGGGCAGGAGCTAGGTAGGACTATAACCGTACACTAAGACCCCCAGATGGAGGTAGCTGGGTACTGCATGGCAGGAGCTAGGTAGGCCTATACCTTTACACTACGACCCCCTGATGGAGGAAGCTGGGTATTGCAGGGCAGGAGCTAGGTAGGACTATAACCCTACACTAAGACCCCCAGATGAAGGTAGCTGGGTATTGCATGGCAGGAGCTAGGTAGGCCTATACCTTTACACTATAACCCCCAGATGGAGGTAGCTGGGTATTGCAGGGCAGGAGCTAGGTAGGACTCTAACTTTACACTAAGACCCCCAGATGAAGGTAGCTGGGTATTGCATGGCAGGAGCTAGGTAGGACTATAACTTTACACTAAGACCCCCAAATGGAGGTAGCTGGTACTGCAGGACAGGAGCTAGGTAGGACTATAACTTTACACTACCACCCCCAGATGGAGGTAGCTGGTACTGCAGGACAGGAGCTAGGTAGGACTATAACCCTACACTACGACCCCCAGATGAAGGTAGCTGGGTATTGCATGGCAGGAGCTAGGTAGGCCTATAACCATACACTAAGACCCCCAGATGAAGGTAGCTGGGTACTGCATGGCAGGAGCTAGGTAGGCCTATACCTTTACACTACGACCCCCAGATGGAGGTAGTTGGGTATTGCATGGTAGGAGCTAGGTAGGCCTATACCTTTACACTACGACCCCCAGATGGAGGTAGCTGGTACTGTAGGACAGGAGCTAGGTAGGCCTATACCTTTACACTACGACCCCCAGATGGAGGTAGTTGGGTATTCCATGGTAGGAGCTAGGTAGGACTATACCTTTACACTACGACCCCCAGATGGAGGAAGCTGGGTATTGCAGGGCAGGAGCTAGGTAGGACTATAACCCTAAACTACGACCCCCAGATGAAGGTAGCTGGGTATTGCATGGCAGGAGCTAGGTAGGCCTATAACCCTACACTAAGACCCCCAGATGAAGGTAGCTGGGTATTGCAGGGCAGGAGCTAGGTAGGACTATAACCCTACACTAAGACCCCCAGATGGAGGTAGCTGGGTATTGCATGGCAGGAGCTAGGTAAGACTATAACCCTACACTAAGACCCCCAGATGGAGGTAGCTGGGTATTGCAGGGCAGGAGCTAGGTAGGACTATAACCCTACACTAAGACCCCCAGATGGAGGTAGCTGGGTATTGCATGGCAGGAGTTAGGTAGGACTATAACCCTACACTAAGACCCCCAGATGGAGGTAGCTGGGTACTGCATGGCAGGAGCTAGGTAGGCCTATACCTTTACACTACGACCCCCTGATGGAGGTAGCTGGGTACTGCATGGCAGGAGCTAGGTAGGCCTATAACCCTACACTAAGACCCCCAGATGGAGGTAGCTGGGTATTGCATGGCAGGAGCTAGGTAGGCCTATACCTTTACACTACGACCCCCTGATGGAGGTAGCTGGGTACTGCATGGCAGGAGCTAGGTAGGCCTATACCTTTACACTATACCTTTACACTACGACCCCCAGATGGAGGTAGCTGGGTACTGCATGGCAGGTGCTAGGTAGGCCTATACCTTTACACTATAACCCCCAGATGGAGGTAGCTGGGTACTGCATGGCAGGAGCTAGGTAGGCCTGTACCTTTACACTAAGACCCCGAGATGGAGGTAGCTGGGTATTGCATGGCAGGAGCTAGGTAGGCCTATAACTTTACCCTGGACTGAGGACACTGGTTGACCTTTTGTCTGCTCGTTCCAATGTCAGGCACAGACATGTAGCTGAATACATGGCCACTTACTGTGCAAAGGTTAAAGTGGCATAGTCCGATTTTTTTCATTTTTCAAATTCTATTCAAATGTGTTTTACACAATGTAATAACACCATATTTAGGGGTTTGTCGACAATTTATTGTTGCCTTTAGCTCATATGCACTTTAAAAGGGTGTTCCATGGACCTTGCGATAGGCATTTTACAGTGTATTTCCAATGGATAGAGTTTTGGCATGCATGCCAAAAGTAGGAAATGGGGTATAAATCTGACAATTCTTTCAAATATAAGCTTAATTATGGGGAAGTAGAGCAAATAAAGTAGTCACCATAGGAAGTATGATCTATGTGAACATCCTGGTTCATTTTGGAGAAGATTGAATTTTTGGCCCCAACCATTGGACTATGCCACTTTAACCTGTCTGACTACCCCTGGGTCTTGTCACCACCAGCATCTGTGATTGCTGTATTGAGGTAACCTGTAGGCCTTTTTTATTGTTACCTTGCATGAATGCACCGATCGTTATAGTGCTATTATGAATGCACCGATCGTTATAGTGCTATTTGCACATTAAGGCAAGTGTTATTCATGAATCATAAATGCTGACCTGACACAGCTGTCGCCCTTGATGTATTGGTGCATCATGGTACTTTGGTGCTTATCATCTGCAGACATTTTGGTGCATCATGGTGCTCATCATCTGCAGACATTTTGGTGGATCATGGTACTTTGGTACTCATCATCTGCAGACATTTTGGTGGATCATGGTACTTTGGTACTCATCATCTGCAGACATTTTGGTGCATCATGGTACTTTGGTGCTCATCACCAGCAGACATTTTGGTGGATCATGGTACTTGGGTGCTCATCACCTGCAGACATTTTGGTGCATCATGGTACTTTGGTACTCATCATCTGTAGACATTTTGGCTGGGGTGAAGGCATTGGTGCAGCAACTGAGAGAGATAAAAGCAGGGACAGGAGGAGAGGCAGCGGCGTAGGCAGATACAGCAAGTGATCAATTGGGGGATATTTTTTACTAATATGAGTAAACACTGCGTTATCAGTTGATCTCATAGACACCTTTTCATGTTCCCACAAGAAGAGATTGTTTCTGTAGAAGACATTATCAGGTTGTACCACTAACATTATCAGGTAGCGTAGAGCAATAAGTGTATTGGGTTAGTCATATCTCTTGATGCTATAAACGTCTTTGTCTCAAATATCACCCTGTATGACCTTTCATATCTCTCATTCTGTCCTGTCTCACTTGCCACTGTTTCCTCTGTACTTTTAATTGTCTTGGCCCTCTGATTTCCCAGTCCCTCTCTGTACATCAGCTCGTAGTCCTCCGATTTTGATGGAATTTTCTGTTCTACCAACATCACAGTGCCATGTGAGAGGGTGGTCAGTGGTTATGTGAGAGGGTGGTCAGTGGTTATGTGAGAGGGTCGTCGGTGGTTATGTGAGAGGGTCGTCGGTGGTTATGTGAGAGGGTCGTCGGTGGTTATGTGAGAGGGTCGTCGGTGGTTATGTGAGAGGGTCGTCGGTAGTTATGTGAGAGGGTCGTCGGTGGTTATGTGAGAGGGTCGTCGGTGGTTATGTGAGAGGGTCGTCAGTGGTTATGTGAGAGGGTCGTCAGTGGTTATGTGAGAGGGTCGTCGGTGGTTATGTGAGAGGGTCGTCGGTGGTTATGTGAGAGGGTCGTCGGTGGTTATGTGGGAGGGTCGTCAGTGGTTATGTGAGAGGGTCGTCAGTGGTTATGTGAGAGGACTGCGCACATCCTCTAAGGGCTGACAATGGCTCATTACAAGGTAGCTTTTTGTGGTAGTTAAGCCAATTGTAGTGTTTAAGAGTAATTCAAGATAGTTGAGGAACTGTCAGATACTCCAGGCCTCCCTGGTAACTTGTGAATAATGCTTCGCTAATCAGTGCTGAATGATAAATTTACTCTATGATGTGCACTGTGAGAAATAAGTGTTGAATCTATCCTTTTAAAACTGAACAGTGAACCAACGTAATTGTATAGCAGAGAAACAAGTGTAGATTTTACAAGAAGCCTCAGGACTCAGGGGAAATACAGTAGTACACAAATGTACAAGGAATCTCTGTGAAAATAATGATGGATCTCTGTCAACTTTGGGACGAGGAATCCTTCGTTATTTTGACATCTTTTATACAGGTGCAGTACAGGTGTACACACATGGGATTATAATAGTGAGACATGGGTTAAGTACCATCTACTGAAGACAGTAAAATTTTGTAACCTAAGTACCTGATGCTCCAGGGCTGTATCAACCGTGTATAATTGTTTAAGCACCACACTGTCAGTATCGCTAAGTTGTAGCAGCAGGGTCGGTCATTATCAACACTTTACATGAGATAAGTCAAAGCGAATTATAGCTACTGAACCACTAGACACCAAGCTGACACCTCCTGGACCTGACATAGAGTTACAGAAGCGCTGCCACATTCAGATGTTCCTGACAGTTAATCCCCTCTTGTAACGCTCCTCTGTGTCAGACGGAAGGAGGAGGAAGTAGACAGCCTGTGCGGCAAGCAGTGTACCTGACATAGAGCTATAGAAGCACTGCCACATACAGACGGGACTTCTCCATAGAGCTATAGAGGCACTGTATTATACACCCTGCTGTCTGTAGCTGACGTCTATAGCAGGGTGCACCATAGAGCTATAGAGGCACTGTATCATACACCCTGCTGTCTGTAGCTGACGTCTATAGCAGGGTGCACCATAGAGCTATAGAAGCACTGAATTATAACACCCTGCTGTCTGTAGCTGACGTCTATAGCAGGGTGCACCATAGAGCTGTAGAGGCACTGTATCATACACCCTGCTGTCTGTAGCTGACGTCTATAGCAGGGTGCACCATAGAGCTATAGAGGCACTGTATTATACACCCTGCTGTCTGTAGCTGACGTCTATAGCAGGGTGCACCATAGAGCTGTAGAGGCACTGTATCATACACCCTGCTGTCTGTAGCTGATGTCTATAGCAGGGTGCACCATAGAGCTATAGTTGCACTGTATTATACACCCTGCTGTCTGTAGCTGACGTCTATAGCAGGGTGCACCATAGAGCTATAGTTGCACTGTATTATACACCCTGCTATCTGTAGCTGACGTCTATAGCAGGGTGCATGATATAGGTTCTTACGTTACAAGTGGCAGTTGTAATGCCCCTGGTACTGACTGAGGTCCTCAGGTGTTCTATGTGAGAGAGATGTAAGAGGAGATAACTCTAAGATGCACCTGACCGGACCAACATATACCCATGTCTATCCCACCTGATATCAACACAAAGCATATCAACCATCCATGAATACTACTGTCCTGGCAGTAAACTTCCCAACCATTCATACACACCCCTGAGAGAGAGGGAGAGAGAGACACACACATAGACAGAGAGAAAGAGAGAGAGAGAGAGAGAAAGAGAGAGAGAAAGAGAGAGAGAAAGAGAGAGAGAAAGAGAGAGAGAGACAGATAGAGAGGGAGAGAGAGAGGGATAGAGAGGGAGAGAGAGAGAGGGAGAGAGAAAGACCAGCAATGCACCTGACCAGACCAGACTATAGCAGTGTTTAACACACCAGATGACCAGACCAGACTATATCAGTGTTTAACACACCAGATGACCAGACCAGACTATAACAGTGTTTAACACACCAGACCAGACTATATTAGTGTTTAACACACCAGATGACCAGACCAGACTATAGCAGTCTTTAACACCAGATGACCAGACCAGACTATAGCAGTGTTTAACACACCAGATGACCAGACCAGACTATAGCAGTGTTTAACACACCAGGTGACCAGACCAGACTATAACAGTGTTTAACACACCAGACCAGACTATATTAGTGTTTAACACACCAGGTGACCAGACCAGACTATAGCAGTGTTTAACACCTGGTGACCAGACCAGACTATAGCAGTGTTTAACACACCAGATGACCAGACCAGACTATATCAGTGTTTAACACCAGGTGACCAGACCAGACTATAGCAGTGTTTCACACACCTGATGACCAGACCAGACTATAGCAGTGTTTAACACACCAGATGACCAGACCAGACTATATCAGTGTTTAACACACCAGATGACCAGACCAGACTATATCAGTGTTTAACACACCAGATGACCAGACCAGACTATATCAGTGTTTAACACACCAGATGACCAGACTATATCAGTGTTTAACACACCAGATGACCAGACTATAGCAGTGTTTAACACACCAGACCAGACTATAGCAGTGTTTAACACACCAGATGACCAGACCAGACTATAGCAGTGTTTAACACACCAGATGACCAGACCAGACTATAGCAGTGTTTAACACACCAGATGACCAGACCAGACTATAGCAGTGTTTAACACACCAGACCAGACTATATCAGTGTTTAACACACCAGATGACCAGACCAGACTATAGCAGTGTTTAACACACCAGATGACCAGACCAGACTATAGCAGTGTTTAACACACCAGATGACCAGACCAGACTATAGCAGTGTTTAACACACCAGGTGACCAGACCAGACTATAGCAGTGTTTAACACACCTGGTGACCAGACCAGACTATAGCAGTGTTTAACACACCAGGTGACCAGACCAGACTATAGCAGTGTTTAACACACCAGACCAGACTATAGCAGTGTTTAACACACCAGATGACCAGACCAGACTATAGCAGTGTTTAACACACCAGGTGACCAGACCAGACTATAGCAGTGTTTAACACACCAGACCAGACTATAGCAGTGTTTAACACACCAGGTGACCAGACCAGACTATAGCAGTGTTTAACACACCAGGTGACCAGACCAGACTATAGCAGTGTTTAACACACCAGACCAGACTATAGCAGTGTTTAACACACCAGATGACCAGACCAGACTATAGCAGTGTTTAACACACCAGATGACCAGACCAGGCTATAGCAGTGTTTAACACACCAGATGACCAGACCAGACTATAGCAGTGTTTAACACACCAGATGACCAGACCAGACTATAGCAGTGTTTAACACACCAGACCAGACCAGACTATAGCAGTGTTTAACACACCAGACCAGACTATAGCAGTGTTTAACACACCAGATGACCAGACCAGACTATAGCAGTGTTTAACACACCAGATGACCAGACCAGGCTATAGCAGTGTTTAACACACCAGGTGACCAGACCAGACTATATCAGTGTTTAACACACCAGATGACCAGACCAGACTATAGCAGTGTTTAACACACCAGACCAGACTATAGCAGTGTTTAACACACCAGGTGACCAGACCAGACTATATCAGTGTTTAACACACCAGGTGACCAGACCAGACTATAGCAGTGTTTAACAGACCAGATGACCAGACCAGACTATAGCAGTGTTTAACACACCAGATGACCAGACCAGACTATAGCAGTGTTTAACACACCAGGTGACCAGACCAGACTATAGCAGTGTTTAACACACCAGATGACCAGACCAGACTATAGCAGTGTTTAACACACCAGATGACCAGACCAGACTATAGCAGTGTTTAACACACCAGATGACCAGACCAGACTATAGCAGTGTTTAACACACCAGGTGACCAGACCAGACTATAGCAGTGTTTAACACACCTGGTGACCAGACCAGACTATAGCAGTGTTTAACACACCTGATGACCAGACCAGACTATAGCAGTGTTTAACACACCAGACCAGACTATAGCAGTGTTTAACACACCAGACCAGACTATAACAGTGTTTAACACACCAGACCAGACTATAGCAGTGTTTAACACACCAGGTGACCAGACCAGACTATAGCAGTGTTTAACACACCAGATGACCAGACCAGACTATAGCAGTGTTTAACACACCAGATGACCAGACCAGACTATAGCAGTGTTTAACACACCAGATGACCAGACCAGACTATAGCAGTGTTTAACACACCAGATGACCAGACCAGACTATAGCAGTGTTTAACACACCAGGTGACCAGACCAGACTATAGCAGTGTTTAACACACCAGACCAGACTATATTAGTGTTTAACACACCAGGTGACCAGACCAGACTATAGCAGTGTTTAACACACCAGATGACCAGACCAGACTATAGCAGTGTTTAACACACCTGGTGACCAGACCAGACTATAGCAGTGTTTAACACACCAGACCAGACTATAGCAGTGTTTAACACACCAGATGACCAGACCAGACTATAGCAGTGTTTAACACACCAGGTGACCAGACCAGACTATAGCAGTGTTTAACACACCAGATGACCAGACCAGACTATAGCAATGTTTAACACACCAGACCAGACTATAGCAGTGTTTAACACACCTAATGACCAGACCAGACTATAGCAGAGTTTAACACACCTGGTGACCAGACCAGACTATAGCAATGTTTAACACACCAGACCAGACTATAGCAATGTTTAACACACCAGATGACCAGACCAGACTATAGCAGTGTTTAACACACCTGGTGACCAGACCAGACTATAGCAATGTTTAACACACCAGACCAGACTATAGCAGTGTTTAACACACCAGATGACCAGACCAGACTATAGCAGTGTTTAACACACCTGATGACCAGACCAGACTATAGCAGTGTTTCACACACCTGACGACCAGACCAGACTATATTAGTGTTTAACACACCTGATGAGCCCTCCATGGATGCTGTCCCCGGCCCGTAACTTACCATTTCTACATCCACAGACCCGGCTAACTGCAACGCCTTGTGGATTGTTAGATTACCTGTGACAGCCAATCTACCTGACAATCTACCTTTCTATTTTTGTTATTATCTATATTTTTCTTTTTGTTAGCTTTCTATCTCACCGGCCTCAGTTTCCTATGAACACATTTGCCATAGATTTGCTTTTTCTTTCCCATCCTGTGTGTGAATTAAAGCTCAATTGTTCCCATTAATGAAACTTCCTGTCAGTTTCATATTTTCCAGCTGTGCAGTTACAAACTCACTGTGGGAGTTCAGTGAATGTGTTAAGTACGTAACCTGCATCCACCAATCACAAATCCTATTAAGTTTTATCTGGGGCTGGCAATGGTGCCTGCCTCAGCTGCATCTGCTTGTTCTTCACCTCTCGATACCTTTTCAGTCTTCTTGTGCTGTCCTTGTCAGGGATTCAAGGCTCGATTATTCCCTTTTAATGAAGTTGCCTATTAGTATCACATTCCACAAGCAATGCCAAGTGAGGTTCGTATCAAACTATTCACACAAGCTGACAATAACTGCTACTAGTTTCACTAATTAGTCAGAGAGCTCTGTGTCACAGTTAGACTTAATTGTAGCATCAAGGATTAATTTAAGACAGTCTAGACCTCCCTAGTAACAAATAAATAAAGGGATCGCTAGAATGCCGGACAGCGATACGCTCTACTCCAAATACCACAAAGGGTCCCCTATCATGCAATGCTGACTGATCTATAGCTGCAGGAGATGTGGAACAGGAATTAGATTAAAAGGTGATTTTATTTTTATTTTTTTGTTCCACAAAGCAGCCACTTTCCTACCAAACCCAGTACCGGTTATGGACAAATCTTTGGATTTATACATGCAAGAAGTCACCACTTACAACCTGCGCATGGAAGCCCTAGACACCATGAAGAATACCCCACCAAGCAAAGCTGAAATCCCCACTATACCATGGACCCCTGAAATCTTGGCACCCATGGCTGAACTTTCTCAGAAAGATTTGGCCTTCCTAACCATCGATGAAAAAATGGCTAAAGATGTACTAGGCCTATCATCCACCGCCACTATGAAACCTAAGTCTACCAATCCACTCAAGCCTGTTCCTATCCAAAATGCCTCAGCCAACTGTGACATTGCAGAATGGGTGGAGATACCATGGCCCCCCATGGAGTACCCGCCTGTCAATTTTGACAGCCCCAATCTACCAAGTGCCACTATGTCACGAGGACCGAGTGAAATACCAACCTCTGCTGTGATAAGACATTGAGCTATTACCTGTGATAATTAAGAATGTGATAATTTTAAGGTTTAAATCATTCTACACCAAGGGCTCTTTCAAATTTGTTTTTTCTCTATAAAACAATTTTAAGGAGGTCACCACTTTTTGGAGCCTTCTGTGACATGTTCCTAAGGTTATCCCATTTGGGAGTCATTTGTCAATAATTCCACTTGCTGTCATAACCAAAAATGTTTACATTGGAATGTAACAGTTGGAAAGGCCTGAATAAGGCTCCCAACCTCAAGTAAGGTACAGCTCTTCATATTCAAATAAAATTAGCCTTGACAAAGGTCTGAGAAGACCGAAACATGTCGGCCCACTAATATTTTATCTCCATGGTTACTTTTTTCTAAGTCACACGAGACCACTCAAAAGGGGTTTAGGGAATATTTACCATCCTTTCAATATTTTTTTGTTCAAAAGTGAGATTTGGTAATTATTGTGCTGAGGAGGGGACTATAAGTTAATGACCCTGATTCAAGTCATGTTATGGGTTGGGCATATGTGCAACTTTATGGCATAAAGACACTTGGCAGTTGTGTTGTGTAGTGTTGGTTTTTCATATCCAGGCACCTTGTACCAGTGGAGGCCCTGGTAGATGTTACAGACCACGAGTGATGATATAGCCCTGGTGAACCATTACTATGTAAATGTAGTGAGGGCTGGTACAGGTAGCACCGGACGGGGACTATGAGGCTGACAGTTAGTGAAGCAGGGCGGGTTCTAATACCTATTAGCCAGGCCTAACCGGTCAGCAGGATATCCGGGCCTCAGGGGTAGCAGCTGTGGGATTGGAAAACAGCTTGACCAGGGTGACAGGAGGCCATGGTAGGATAAACTGATGGTAATGGGCTACATTGTATGTATGTGTAGTGCAGATGTCAGGGTAATGGGCTACATTGTATGTATGTGTAGTGCAGATATCTGAGTAATGGGCTACATTGTATGTATGTGAAGTGCAGATGTCAGGGTAATGGGCTACATTGTATGTATGTGTAGTGCAGATGTCCAGGTAATGGGCCACATTGTATGTATGTGTAGTGCAGATGTCTGGGTAATGGGCTACATTGTATGTATGTGTAGTGTAGATGTCTGGGTAATGGGCTACATTGTATGTATGTGTAGTGCAGATGTCTGGGTAATGGGCTACATTGTATGTATGTGTAGTGCTGATGTCAGGGTAATGGGCTACATTGTATGTATGTGTAGTGTAGATGTCTGGGTAATGGGCTACATTGTATGTATGTGTAGTGCAGATGTCTGGGGTTATGGGCTACATTGTATGTATGTGTAGTGCAGATGTCTGGGTAATGGGCTACATTGTATGTATGTGTAGTGTAGATGTCTGGGTAATGGGCTACATTGTATGTATGTGTAGTGCAGATGTCTGGGTAATGGGCTACATTGTATGTATGTGTAGTGCAGATGTATGGGTAATGGGCTACATTGTCTGTATGTGTAGTGCAGATGTCAGGGTATTGGGCTACATTGTATGTATGTGTAGTGCTGATGTCAGGGTAATGGGCTACATTGTATGTATGTGTAGTGCTGATGTCAGGGTAATGGGCTACATTGTATGTATGTGTAGTGTAGATGTCTGGGTAATGGGCTACATTGTATGTATGTGTAGTGCAGATGTCTGGGTAATTGGTTACATTGTATGTATGTGTAGTGCTGATGTCAGGGTAATGGGCTACATTGTATGTATGTGTAGTGCTGATGTCAGGGTAATGGGCTACATTGTATGTATGTGTAGTGTAGATGTCTGGGTAATGGGCTACATTGTATGTATGTGTAGTGCAGATGTCTGGGGTTATGGGCTACATTGTATGTATGTGTAGTGCTGATGTCAGGGGTAATGGGCTACATTGTATGTATGTGTTATGCAGATGTTAGGGTAATGGGCTACATTGTATGTATGTGTAGTGCAGATGTCTGGGGTTATGGGCTACATTGTATGTATGTGTAGTGCAGATGTCAGGGTAATGGGCTACATTGTATGTATGTGTAGATTGCATGTCAATCCTGGTACCATCAATGCTGTGATAGTTAAAACCCAAACCCTGAGGTCTGTATTCACACTGTATGATTGCCATATCATGATGCTCGCCATAACCTTAGCTGTCGAAATGGCGATACACATCTTTTACTCACTCACTCCATATCATGATGCATCAATGCATCAAGATGATAAAGGCATAACGCCACACTTACAGGCTTAAGCAGCTCCGGGTATAGATTTAAACATCAAGGTGATAAAGGCATAAAGTCACACTTACAGACTTTGCAGCTCTTGGTATAGATTTAAACATCAAGGTGATAAAGGCATAAAGCCACACTTACAGGCTTATGCAGCTCTGGGTATAGATTTAAACACAAAGATGATAAAGGCATAAAGTCACACTTACAGACTTTGCAGCTCTGGGTATAGATTTAAACATCAAGGTGATAAAGGCATAACGCCACACTTACAGGCTTAAACAGCTCTGGGTATAGCAGGAAGTAGTTATTATTAATGCTCTATGTGGGATAAGTCTAAGGGGATTAGTGGTTACTCAATGAGTAGACACCACCAAGCTGACATCTGGACATGACAAAGAGCTTTGGAGGCCCTGCCACATTCAGAGCTATCTGCCTTCATCAAGTTAAGGCCACATTATCACGCCCTGGAAGCTAACCTTGCAATCATGTATACAGAGACCCTACCGTCTGCATAAGGCTGCAGCATACAGGCTTCTTACATTACCTGTGACAACTTACATTACCTGTGACAACTTACATTACCTGTGACAACTTACATTACCTGTGACAACTAATCCCCTCCTGTTATGCCCAGTACAAATTGTAAACTGTTATTTTACACCTCCATATGGCATGAAAGGTTCCTATCTAAGCAGAAAGTTTGACTGTTACTGGTACACATGTCCAGCCAGGGACCCCTAACTCTAGCCTCTGGAGCAATCTGTCCCTCCTTGTCTATGTCTGTTTAAAACCATTTAATATAACCATATACTAGAATACAGCCTGCTCGATGTAGTTGATTCTATAGTGCACTGTACCATACCTGACTATATATTCATGTCCAACCCTACCCATCTCTAACCAACACCAATTAACCGTCTATGAATGCTGCCCCATGGCCCCGGCAAGTATCTCACTATTCATGTTTTTCAGTTGTTACATTGCAAGTGGCAGGTTATCTTCCTAGAGAAATGGCCCTGGGACGTACAGGAGGTGTTCTGTGTGTAGGGGAAGTGTTAGGGACGGGTCACTGAATGTAGGTTTAGTTATACCATGGTTATCACGTTCATGAATGATTTTTGGTGCCTGGAGCGGATATTGAAGTTCGAATAGTATGCGCTAAATGAACCCATGTTGACACTTGGCTTGAGACGACATGACAGCAAGTTGACATCAAAGAATTTAATTCGATATCAAAAAAACTATAGCAGTAGGAGCTTAATGTGTATAGAGGATGAATCTAGACATTATATTCTATCACCTACCTTTAATTTGCCATGATTTGACCTGTATATGTAACAGGATTGAAGACAGAAAAATCGAATTGAGCGAAATTTTCGCCGTCATGTTGACTGCGTAGTGGACGGATTGTTTACCGCGGCGAGACACAAGTTTTCACATTGGCCTATGGTCTGAAGCCATTCCGCACGGTGTATGTGCTACTTAGCAGCAGTTCTTCTATGAAAATGCCCCTATGACACACATCAACGTAACACTTTGCATCCAGGCAGTATTGTCATCTCGCCGAGAAACCAATATGGCTGAGGACGGATTACATCGACTCGCAACAAATAATATTGATTTTCATGGCTTTATAAGGAAAATTTATTTAATTCAATGTTTGAAACCATGGTATAAACGCCATAAATAACAAATAGAGGTGCACACAGTGATTCTAGCGGCTAGATAAGAAGACACTCGGCCTTCGTCCTTGTGGTTCTTATCTGCCCCAAGAATCACCTAGTGCACCTCTATTTGTTATATATGCCCTTACCATACACCTGGTCAGGACACCATACAATGCCTAACCCACCTGACTTTCCCCAACCAGAATCAGTCCACATGCTGGTAACAGCAGCCTGCACCATGCAGGTCCTTATGTTACCTGTGATAGCTATATATCCTACCCTGGAACAGAGGTGTTCTGTGTGGAGGTGGCAGGACAGCCAGGCTGCACCATTATGCCCATGAAGTGTTCTGTAGGTAAGAGAGCTGTAAGAGACAGGATAGGAACAGTACATCCAGGTACATAGCAAGAAGTGCCTACTTTAGACTATTGCAAGGGTTGGTGGGTTAAAGGGGAGTGGGCATTTTGAAAAAGAGGCCCTTGAGGGGAAGGGGTCAAAACTCCATCAAACTCCATGCCAGGTAGGGGGTGTCAAAAGTAATTACGTTTGATTCAAAAACTCATGGCAAAATATAATTTATATAATTTATTTTATGATAGGTTAGCTTCCATGTCAGGTAATAATGCTCCTCAAGTACTTTAGCTGAAGTATCTATAAAAACTCTGCTGAAGCCAAATTGATACTTTAATTTGAGGGTCAAAGTAGCTGACGCATAGAATACAATTGCTAACATGTCCATCTTCAATTTTATCAGGCACCTTATATCAGACTGTCACAGACCACAGTTTGATCTCCATGCAGCCTCTAGTAGTTGTCATACACAACTACAGCTCGATGCAGCAAGTTGGGAACCTAAAACTTAGTTTTTCCTGAATTTTTGCCAAGAAATACTGTAGTTTAGCAAAAAATTATCCGATTTACACAATATTTGCAGCAAATAAAAGATGAAACTCATTGCTTTACGGCCAGGGTAGATGTTATTACACTAATCTAGTGCACAGTTTACCACTGAAGTACAAATTATAAATTTAAAAATCATTAGTTTAAAATAAATGCTGTTTTTCAAGTTTTGGCCCTATATATTTTGTGAAAAAAAATTCTAATCATCAGTTTGTCATAGATAGTGCATAATACTGACCCATCAAGTTTATAAATGAGTATGTTTTTTTCCCTACCTCTATGGTGGCTCATCACACTATGTGATTTTTGTTAGTTTGCAAAAACTCCGATTCTCAGCAAAATTTCTGCTTGTTTTTTTATGTGGGACCTCATAGATCACCATATATGGACGAGTGATCACCCACTGATACCAGAATTATCCATTTTTATGTTCTACTTGATCATCTTTATAGGAATGTGAAATATCTAAGTGATACAATAATTGTGAGAAGAATTAGGCACATCTTATGATTCTAGTCTTTGGTGCTGACAACGCCTTTGTTGCTATTTACAGCTAAATAGCTCAATAGTGCATCATAATAGGCCTCACATGCCTAATATGGGGTTCTAATAGCATTTCAACATGGTTTTCAATGAATCATCAGGTCAAAACAACAATTGATCATGGAATTTAATAGAAACAAAAGGGTTTTGCATCATGGACATTGTTCAGATCTTCAGATATTCTTATCTTGAAAATAATGAAGACATTTACGAGCATGGTGCTTTTCCAGACCTACAGAGGGCATTTTGTCTAGTCTGACATGTATTATAAGTGAATAATGCATAGCAAATGATTCTGTTTTCATATTTTGTTATGATTTTTGAGATAAAATCATACACAAGCATATGCAAAAATGTCCCTTGAATGAAGGCATTTTACAGGCACAGCTGCCTCCAAAACTGGAAAACACTCAGGTTTCCAACTTGCTGCATCGAGCTGTAGTGAGTACAGAGCCCTGGGGTACACCCCATGGCACATGTAGTGGGGGTTTACGTTATGTAGTGACAGGTGGACAGGGTTAGGGAGGTGGGCAGATGGTCAGTTAAGCAGGCCAGGTCTCCACGACTTAACAGCGCTCCGTGAGTGGTCTGCAAGATATCCAGGCCCCAGGGTTAGAGGAGGCAGTTGTACATTTACCTAACGCTGATACCAGAACCGGCAAAACTGTATCAACCTATAGATATGATTGTTATTATGTATTAGTAATCATTTCAGCATTAGTTATGGCCATTTGCAATGATCTATCTGGCAGTGTGATATGGGGAAGGGTTATCACACTGGGGGGTGTGATATGGAGGTTCTTGATTAAACCTATGAGACTGACATATTCAACTTGAGATAACGGGAATAGGGCATATAATGGCCCTCAAAGTCTCAATATGGTCTAGAGCACGCCCACGGCCATGTCCCGTGCTGTATTCCCTAATTAATGAACATTGGTGAGTTATTCACCATTGGTGAGTTATTCACCATTGGTGAGTTATTCACCATTGGTGAGTTATTCACCATTGGTGAGTTATTCACCATTGGTGAGTTATTCACCAGGGCTGTAGTCCTAACTTGCCCCATGGCCACACCAGACCTCATCATCTATCAGAAGCTAGTCCTAACTAGCCCCATGGCCACACCAGACCTCATCATCTATCAGAAGCTAGTCCTAACTAGCCCCATGGCCACACCAGACCTCATAATCTATCAGAAGCTAGTCCTAACTAGCCACATGGCCACACCAGACCTCATCATCTATCAGAAGCTAGTCCTAACTAGCCCCATGGCCACACCAGACCTCATCATCTATCAGAAGCTAGTCCTAACTAGCCCCATGGCCACACCAGACCTCATCATCTATCAGGGTGCTTTCTATGGTGGTGCCCTGCCGGTATTGTGGGCATATACCCTTGGGGTGAAAGGGTGCCCCGTTGTAAGTAAGTGTGAAACAGGTGAAGCGAGTTGCTTGAGTTGTTGTTAGCACCTGTTTGACCATGTATTTAGTTAGAGTACACACCATACTATCAATGTATCCCTGTAGACTGCTACACCTTTCATGTTTCCATGTACCATTTTATCAGGTTACCATTATAACATCATCAGGTCATCTGAAGTACGGAGTGTAACATGCTCCTCATACAGGCAGGAAGTGTGACTGTAAGAGATCAGCACCAGGTGTGAGAGCTGCTGGTGTATGGGTACCTGTCTCACCCCACTGTCTCACCCCACTGTCTCACCCCACTGTCTCACCCTACTGTCTCACCCCACTGTCTCATCCCACTGTCTCACCCCACTGTCTCATCCCACTGTCTCACCCCACTGTCTCACCCTACTGTCTCATCCCACTGTCTCACCCCACTGTCTCATCCCACTGTCTCACCCCACTGTCTCACCCTACTGTCTCATCCCACTGTCTCACCCCACTGTCTCACCCCACTGTCTCACCCCACTGTCTCACCCCACTGTCTCACCCCACTGTCTCACCCCACTGTCTCATCCCACTGTCTCACCCTACTGTCTCACCCCACTGTCTCACCCCACTGTCTCACCCCACTGTCTCATCCCACTGTCTCACCCCACTGTCTCACCCCACTGTCTCACCCCACTGCCTCACCCCACTGCCTCACCCCACTGTCTGAACTCTCTACACTGCCTGTTTCTTTGATCCTCTCTACCTATAATTTTTCTTTCTTTCTTTCTTTCTTTCTCCCACCCTCTCTCTCTTTTGCCCTAACCTGCCTCTGCACCTCTCAATAGTCCCTCCTCTCACTGTCCCTCTCTGTCTGTGAATCAAGGTCCCACTCTTTTAATGGAACTGGCTTTTATTCAATATCACATCTTCATATCTGTCGATATTGCACACCCTGTATGCTTTAGCATCAATTTTCTACGGGGTGCGGGTTATCCATGGATAACCGCACGCCTCTCATGTCCTTACATGTCATATGTTACATGTTAAAACCCACAAAAAAATTTTCCAGGCCAGGGTAGGGATCGAACCTGCAGTCTCACATCCCAAATCCAACTCCCTATGCACTGCGCCACAGGGACTGACGAGATACACTCGGTTCGAACCACGTCCGGATATGATACAAAGGCCGGGCAGGCGACGACTGCGGGCTGACCTCTACCATAACCGCGGGACGCATTCAAATATAGCCAAGCCGAGACAGCCGCTGAGGTGTGAGACGCGGTGGTCTAGTGGTTAGCGCTTTGAGCTCAGCCGCGTGAGGTACGCGGATAGAGCCCCGGTCCGGGTGCATCTTTTTTCACCGTGTGCGCTGTCGTTGTCCGCTGCCGGGCGAGGAGGTGTATTTTATACACAAACATAACCGCGAGACGCATTCAAAGCTTTAGCTGTCCGCTGCCGGGCGAGGAGGTGTTAGTACACAAACATAACAGCGAGACGCCTTGAAATCTTTAGCCGTGTGCCGCTGCCTGTCCGAGCCAGGACGGGCGCTGTCGCTGCCGGGCACTGAGGTGTATGTACCTGTGTACACACACAATGGCTGGCATCGAGTCCCGGGGAGGGGGAATAATTTTTGTTTTCAGATTGAATTTATTGGTATTCTATTGATTATTTATTGGTTTCGTGGTATAAAATAAGTAGTCAATGGATAACTCATGACTCGTGTGTGTTAGCAAAGGCTAATAACACTCGGCCTACGGCCTCGTGCCATTATCCTTCACTAACACACACTCATCATGAGTTATCCATTGGTTACTTGTTCACTATGGTGGCAGCAGCAGGATATCCAGCCCTCAGGGTCAGGGTGGGTGGGAAGGAGGGGTGAAGGGGAGGCAGTGACCAATACTTTAACCTAGGCTACTGCCAGTACCTGTACCAGAGAACAGTTTGACCAGGCAGACATGGTTCGGTTTCTGGAGGCTAAGGTCAGGTAAAGACGGTAACTGGCTGCACAGAGCATGTAGTACAGGTGTGTGGGTCTTACACAGATAGATGGGTGAATTACCGGCTACTAGAGATATGTGAGATACATTTAAGTAACATCAATGGTATATGGAATATGCAGGACTGGACCAGCCTTGTCGAGTCACTCCTCATCCTGAAATAGTGACGCTTGTTAAAGAACTGTTCTGTCCTTCCATAGTGAAGTAGCTCTGGGTGTAGCAGGATGTTGTCATCATGAACACTCTATGTGAGATATGTCTAAGGGAATTAGTGCTACTGAAACAGTAGATCCCACCAAGCTGACACCACCTGGACCTGACATGGAGCTATAGAGGCCCTGTCACACACAGATGGCACTCTTTGTATACAACATAAAGCCATTGCCTCATACACAGCTTACTGGCTGTAGTTGACTTCTATA
Source organism: Acholoe squamosa (assembly GCA_949317995.1). NCBI lineage: Eukaryota > Metazoa > Annelida > Polychaeta > Phyllodocida > Polynoidae > Acholoe > Acholoe squamosa. The sequence goes on along the minus strand of OX439040.1, from coordinate 550,980 downwards.
GTGCACTGCACCATACAGGCTAAGTTCTCACATCACCACTGACAGCTAATCCTCCTTTTACACCCCATACAGAGGTCACGGAGTGTTCTGTGTGAGACAGATGGAAGGGGAATTAGATAGACTGTGCGGCAAGCAGTGTACCTATAGAGGCACTGCCACATCCAGATGTACCTGTCTTGTTCTACCATAAAGCCATTGCCTCTTGCACAGCCTGCCGGCTGTAGTTGACTTCTATAGCACCCTCTACCATACCTGACTATATTCATGTCTAACCCGCCTCTTCTCTAACTAACACCATGAATACTACCCTGTGGTTCCAGCAGGTATCTTACAACCCGCCTCTTCTCTAACTAACACCATGAATACTACCCTGTGGTTCCAGCAGGTATCTTACAACCCGCCTCTTCTCTAACTAACACCATGAATACTACCCTGTGGTTCCAGCAGGTATCTTACAACCCGCCTTCTCTCTAACACCATGAATACTACCCTGTGGTTCCAGCAGGTATCTTACAACCCGCCTCTTCTCTAACTAACACCATGAATACTACCCTGTGGTTCCAGCAGGTATCTTACAACCCGCCTCCTCTCTAACTAACACCATGAATACTACCCTGTGGTTCCAGCAGGTATCTTACAACCCACCTCTTCTCTAACACCATGAATACTACCCTGTGGTTCCAGCAGGTATCTTACAACCCGCCTCCTCTCTAACTAACACCATGAATACTACCCTGTGGTTCCAGCAGGTACCTTACAACCCGCCTCTTCTCTAACTAACACCATGAATACTACCCTGTGGTTCCAGCAGGTATCTTAAAATTCCTGTATTTCACAGACACTGCTGGCTGCAGCAGGCTGCTCCATGCAGGTACGTTACATTGTCAGTGACAGCTAATCCCCCTACAGTAATGGCCCTGGGACATACAGGAGGTGTCCTGTATGTAGCAGAAGTGTTAGGGACAGGTCATTGAATGTAGGGTTAGCTATACACCTGGTCAGGACACACCAGATTATGTCTAACCCTCCTGACCTCCAAAACCAGTCCTCCCTCTATGAATGCTGTCCCAGCAAACTGCTTACCATGCATACATGCACCGACCATGCTGGTAGCACCATGAACCATGTATCCTGTCCTGACAAACTGCTTACCATTCATACATACACAGACCATGCTGGTAACACCATGAACCATGTATCCTGTCCTGACAAACTGCTTACCATTCATACATACACAGACCATGCTGGTAACAGCATGAACCATGTATCCTGTCCTGACAAACTGCTTACCATTCATACATGCACCGACCGTGCTGGTAACACCATGAACCATGTATCCTGTCACACCATTCATACATGCTCAGACCATGCTGGTAACACCATGAACCATGTATCCTGTCACACCATTCATACATACACAGACCATGCTGGTAACACCATGAACCATGTATCCTGTCCTGACAAACTGCTTACCATTCATACATGCACCGACCGTGCTGGTAACAGCATGAACCATGTATCCTGTCCTGACAAACTGCTTTCCATTCATACATACACCGACCATGCTGGTAACAGCATGAACCATGTATCCTGTCCTGACAAACTGCTTACCATTCATACATACACCGACCATGCTGGTAACAGCATGAACCATGTATCCTGTCCTGACAAACTGCTTTCCATTCATACATGCACAGACCATGGTAACACCATGAACCATGTATCCTGTCCCACCATTCATACATACACAGACCATGGTAACACCATGAACCATGTATCCTGTCCCACCATTCATACATACACCGACCATGCTGGTAACACCATGAACCATGTATCCTGTCCTGACAAACTGCTTACCATTCATACATGCACCGACCATGCTGGTAACAGCATGAACCATGTATCCTGTCCTGACAAACTGCTTACCATTCATACATGCACCGACCATGCTGGTAACAGCATGAACCATGTATCCTGTCCTGACAAACTGCTTACCATTCATACATACACAGACCATGCTGGTAACAGCATGAACCATGTATCCTGTCACAACATTCATACATGCACCGACCGTGCTGGTAACACAATGAACCATGTATCCTGTCACAACATTCATACATACACAGACCATGGTAACAGCATGAACCATGTATCCTGTCCTGACAAACTGCTTACCATTCATACATGCACCGACCATGCTGGTAACAGCATGAACCATGTATCCTGTCCCACCATTCATACATACACTGACCATGCTGGTAACACCATGAACCATGTATCCTGTCCTGACAAACTGCTTACCATTCATACATGCACCGACTGTGCTGGTAACACCATGAACCATATATCCTGTCACACCATTCATACATACACAGACCATGCTGGTAACACCATGAACCATGTATCCTGTCCTGACAAACTGCTTACCATGCATACATGCACCGACCATGCTGGTAGCACCATGAACCATGTATCCTGTCCTGACAAACTGCTTACCATGCATACATGCACCGACCATGCTGGTAGCACCATGAACCATGTATCCTGTCCTGACAAACTGCTTACCATTCATATATACACAGACCATGCTGGTAACACCATGAACCATGTATCCTGTCCTGACAAACTGCTTTCCATTCATACATACACAGACCATGGTAACAGCATGAACCATGTATCCTGTCCTGACAAACTGCTAACCATTCATACATGCACCGACCGTGCTGGTAACACCATGAACCATGTATCCTGTCCTGACAAACTGCTTACCATTCATAGATACACAGACCATGCTGGTAACAGCATGAACCATGTATCCTGTCCTGACAAACTGCTTACCATTCATACATACACCGACCGTGCTGGTAACACCATGAACCATGTATCCTGTCCCACCATTCATACATACACCGACCATGCTGGTAACACCATGAACCATGTATCCTGTCACACCATTCATACATACACAGACCATGCTGGTAACAGCATGAACCATGTATCCTGTCCTGACAAACTGCTTACCATTCATAGATACACCGACCATGCTGGTAACACCATGAACCATGTATCCTGTCCTGACAAACTGCTTACCATTCATACATGCACCGACCATGCTGGTAACACCATGAACCATGTATCCTGTCCTGACAAACTGCTTACCATTCATACATGCACCGACCGTGCTGGTAACAGCATGAACCATGTATCCTGTCCTGACAAACTGCTTACCATTCATACATACACAGACCATGCTGGTAACACCATGAACAATGTATCCTGTCCTGACAAACTGCTTACCATTCATACATGCACCGACCGTGCTGGTAACAGCATGAACCATGTATCCTGTCCTGACAAACTGCTTACCATTCATACATGCACTGACCGTGATGGTAACAGCATGAACCATGTATCCTGTCCTGACAAACTGCTTACCATTCATACATACACAGACCATGGTAACACCATGAACCATGTATCCTGTCCCACCATTCATACATACACAGACCGTGCTGGTAACAGCATGAACCATGTATCCTGTCCTGACAAACTGCTTACCATTCATACATACACCGACCATGGTAACACCATGAACCATGTATCCTGTCCTGACAAACTGCTTACCATTCATACATGCACCGACCATGGTAACAGCATGAACCATGTATCCTGTCCTGACAAACTGCTTACCATTCATACATGCACCGACCATGCTGGTAACACCATGAACCATGCATCCTGTCCCACCATTCATACATACACCAACCATGCTGGTAACACCATGAACCATGTATCCTGTCCTGACAAACTGCTTACCATTCATACATGCACCGACCATGCTGGTAACACCATGAACCATGCATCCTGTCCCACCATTCATACATACACAGACCATGCTGGTAACACCATGAACCATGTATCCTGTCCCACCATTCATACATACACAGACCATGGTAACACCATGAACCATGTATCCTGTCACACCATTCATACATACACAGACCATGCTGGTAACACCATGAACCATGTATCCTGTCCTGACAAACTGCTTACCATTCTTACATGCACCGACCGTGCTGGTAACACCATGAACCATGTATCCTGTCCCACCATTCATACATACACAGACCGTGCTGGTAACACCATGAACCATGTATCCTGTCCTGACAAACTGCTTACCATTCATACATGCACCGACCGTGCTGGTAACACCATGAACCATGTATTCTGTCCCACCATTCATACATGCACAGACCATGCTGGTAACACCATGAACCATGTATCCTGTCCTGACAAACTGCTTACCATTCATACATGCACCGACCGTGCTGGTAACACCATGAATGCCCTTGTATCCTGTCCTGACAAACTGCTTACCATTCGTACATACACAGACCATGCTGGTAACACCATGAACCATGTATCCTGTCCTGACAAACTGCTTACCATTCGTACATACACAGACCATGCTGGTAACAGCATGAACCATGTATCCTGTCCTGACAAACTGCTTACCATTCATACATACACAGACCATGCTGGTAACACCATGAACCATGTATTCTGTCCCACCATTCATACATACACCAACCATGCTGGTAACACCATGAACCATGCATCCTGTCCCACCATTCATACATACACCGACCGTGCTGGTAACACCATGAACCATGTATTCTGTCCCACCATTCATACATGCACAGACCATGCTGGTAACACCATGAACCATGTATCCTGTCCTGACAAACTGCTTACCATTCATACATACACTGACCATGCTGGTAACAGCATGAACCATGTATCCTGTCCTGACAAACTGCTTTCCATTCATACATACACAGACCATGCTGGTAACAGCATGAACCATGTATCCTGTCCTGACAAACTGCTTTCCATTCATACATACACTGACCATGCTGGTAACAGCATGAACCATGTATCCTGTCCTGACAAACTGCTTACCATTCATACATACACTGACCATGCTGGTAACACCATGAACCATGTATCCTGTCCTGACAAACTGCTTACCATTCGTACATACACAGACCATGCTGGTAACAGCATGAACCATGTATCCTGTCCTGACAAACTGCTTACCATTCATACATGCACCGACCGTGCTGGTAACACCATGAACCATGTATCCTGTCCCACCATTCATACATACACAGACCATGCTGGTAACACCATGAACCATGTATCCTGTCCTGACAAACTGCTTACCATTCATACATGCACCGACCGTGCTGGTAACACCATGAACCATGTATCCTGTCCTGACAAACTGCTTACCATTCATACATGCACCGACCGTGCTGGTCACACCATGAACCATGTATCCTGTCCTGACAAACTGCTTACCATTCATACATGCACCGACCATGCTGGTAACAGCATGAACCATGTATCCTGTCCTGACAAACTGCTTACCATTCATACATGCACCGACCGTGCTGGTAACACCATGAACCATGTATCCTGTCCTGACAAACTGCTTACCATTCATACATGCACCGACCATGCTGGTAACAGCATGAACCATGTATCCTGTCCTGACAAACTGCTTACCATTCATACATGCACCGACCGTGCTGGTCACACCATGAACCATGTATCCTGTCCTGACAAACTGCTTACCATTCATACATGCACCGACCGTGCTGGTAACACCATGAACCATGTATCCTGTCCCACCATTCATACATGCACCGACCGTGCTGGTAACACCATGAATGCCCTTGTATGACCTGTGGCAGCTAATACTGCTAGAGAGGTGTTCTGTAGGTATGAGAGCTGTAACAGACAGGACAGTAACTCTGTTACCAGGCACATGGCAAGGAATACTGACTTTGGACAATTGCAAGGGTTGGTGGATTATAGGGGAGTGGGCATTTTGGAAAAGAGGCTCTCGAGGGTCAAAACTCCATTAAACTCCAAGGCAGAGGGTTGGGGGTGTATAAATTTATCTTTGTAATAGGTTAGCTTCCATCTCAGGTAATAATGCTCCTCAAGTACTTTAGCTGAAGAATCTAGGCTCTGCTGAAGCCAAATTTATACTTTAATTTGAGAGTCTAAGTAGCTGACGCATAGAATACAATTGCTAACATGCCCATCTTCAATTTTACAATGCATGTTTTTTTCAGACCGTCACAGACCACTGTTTGATATCCATGCAGCTGGTAGATGTTACAGACAACTAGTGAGGAGAGAGCCCGGGGGACACCCCATGGTGCATGTAGTGGGGGGTGACTGTATGTAGTGGCAGGTGGGCAGGGTTAGGGATATGGGCTGATGATCACTTAAGCAGGCCAGGTCTCACGACTTGACAGCGCTCCGTGAGTCGTCTGCAGGATATCCAGGCCCCAGGGTTAGAGGAGGCAGTTGTACATTTACCTAAAGCCGGTAACAGAGAACAGTTTGACCAGCATGCTGCTGTTCCAGCTACCTGAAGGCAAGGTCAGGTAATGACTGTGCATGTAGTACAGGTGTGTGGGGTGTAGACAGATATGTGGGTCAATTACCAGCTGAGTACTATAGACTGGGAGCTCTTACTGTATGTGACATCAAGTTTCAAGATTCAAGACTGTTAGATAGTTTGTCATGATGGTGGCATCATTGCAGCTCCAATGATTTAAAGGTCCTTCAGACTGTATCAACCTATAGATATGATTGGCATGATGCATTAATGCAGGATTGGTGAGTAATTCACCAGTGATGCATTCATTTATCCTGAAAAGGACACTAGTCCTAACTAGCCACACCAGACCTCATCATCTATGGGGGTGTTCACTGGGCTCCCTCCATACATGATACTCATTCTTCTAGTATCAACAACCCTTTGGGTTAATTGTTCCTCTTATCCCTTTTAGTGACTACAGTTACTTCTGCTTTTAAAGTATGTAAGGACAAATTAAAAAATAATGGTTCAATCACCTTCTATTACCACATTAATCTATCATTTCTCTCCTTTCTCCCACAGGTAGGAAGGCTGCATCACAGACAAGTTAGGCTGACAAGTCTGGTCTACATTTGACTGGATGACCAGGTACATTTACTTCTGTATTGGCCTGTCAAGACACCTCCATTTGTTCATTTCTTCTGCATAACTGACAAAGTGCTATTCACATTGTGATTACTTAGTACACTCACACAATATGTGAATGGAGCCAGGGATACCTGTAAGTGAATTACAAACTGATATCGAAACTGACTCAATGCAAGACTAGAAATCAAATCCTGGCATGTTGACAACCCTACACCAAAACTCACCTATACCAGGACCTGGACTAAGTGACTGTGAATACAGACCACTGGATACCAAGTTATATGTTTGATATTCATTAAGGATTAACTAAATATGGAGCGAGCCCCAAGGCCAGGTTCAGTCCCCATTCTATCAGAGGGTGAGAGTGCCCCACCCAAAAACTGTCACCGCCTGGTTTTACTTGGCTCTGCCCGGGTTGGTAAAACTGCCATAGTTACACGGTTCTTGAACAACAAGTTTGATGACAACTACACACCGACCATAGAGGATTTCCACAGGAAGGTGTACAGGATCCGTGGGGAGGCCTACAAGCTGGATATATTGGACACTTCAGGTAACGACCCGTTCCCAGCGATGCGTCGGCTGTCTTTACTAACAGGTAGGTTTCTTTGTTACTGTATTTCTTTTCTAGTTTATTCAGAGGAAATATAAATTACTTTGCCCTGAATGTGCCTGCTTAAATTGCAGCACATCCACCTTTTGTTTTACACCCTTTGTGCCTGCTTAAATTGCAGCACATCCATCTTTTGTTTGACACCCTTTATTCTTTCAGCCATATCATATTTGTTGGTTTATAGTGGGTCAATATAAACAGAAATCTCCCTTTTCATGCTACAGAAAGACGATGATGAAGGGATATGTGAGCCTCTATATTTCATAATCTCTATCCTGAGTATGACACACAATTCTCATTGTCAGGACAAGATTGAAATCTGCTGATCTCTTTGTCCACCAAATACACTTCTGTACATGGGGCGGGGGGAGGCAGGTTGAAGAGGACATCTGTAGTCTGTGAGCATTCGGGACAATGTGTTGGGAGGGTCACAACGGTCCTAATTTTGGAAGTTATTGTGTTATTGTTATGTGTACTGACATGCCAGGTACAGGTGTGTTTGCGAGATCAGGTCAGGAAGTCTCTAATGTCTGAGTCAGCATGTTCATGGACCTCCCGGTAAGCAGTCTGATCTGGATTGAGTGCTACATGCACCACTTGTATCGGGCTGTCTGTATCAATACATGACAATAAGCCAGGACTAAGGTGTGGCACTAAGTACTCCTGGCACATTAAGGTACACTGACACTAAGTCCTCCTGTCACCAGGCCCCATGTGCCCATTACGCATGCATCGCCTGAATAATATTATACTAATGGCTCACAATACACATATCAGGGACGACAGGTAGGCACCAACAACCTGTCGCTGATATGGCAGTACAGAAGGCATTGCTGTCTCCATAGTAGGGGTTCTGCATATTGCTGTATAACAACATCAACGATGTTATTCTCTATATATATCAACAGGTGAATCTATGACTTATAATCAATAATCCGTCTTTGTAGCTGATATCATAAACATACAACACACAGAGCAGCTATGACAGTCAGGCTCCAACAACCTGTCTTTGTCATATTAGTTAGTAGGTATTGGTTTCTCCACAGTAAGGCTTCTGCATACATGGTAATATTAAATCATTTCACAGTCTATCAGAAACCCTTGAGTCCGTCACAGGCTGCCTTACCTGGAACACTGGATGCTCAGGTAATCCCCAGTAGAATGTCACAAACAGGAAACAGATAAAAACCTGTCAAGTTACTTTCCTTACCATGACCTAGTCATATTTGTGCCATGTAGGTCAGCCAAGGTCATGTAGGTCAGCCAAGGTCATGTAGATTATACAAGGTCATGGCTGTCATAATTGGGTGCCATCACACAGTCAGCAAGAGTCATTAAATACAGAACTCAGCCTTCTTGGTTTACAACAACCTTAATTACAAACCAGGAAATCCACCTCACGAGCCCAATAACTGGTTTGACCTAACAGTGGCCATTTAGGGAGGATTCTTGAATTTTGCTCATTAACCTTGTACCCTAGTGGGTGCATAACATTGTGCGGTTGATCAACATTTGCAGACAGTTGATCAACATTGATTTAATGTTCTGTACCTACTGATGTATGATGGCGGCACTTTGGTTAACACTTTAGGTGCTGCTCTTGTACTTAGTACAGCATGTTCTAGTTCTGACATCTACTGATGTATGATGGCGGCACTTTGGTTAACACTTTAGGTGCTGCTCTTGTACTCATACAGCATGTTCTAGGTCTGACACCTACTGATGTATGATGGCGGCACTTTGGTTAACACTTTAGGTGCTGCTCTTGTACTTAGTACAGCATGTTCTAGGTCTGACACCTACTGATGTATGATGGCGGCACTTTGGTTAACACTTTAGGTGCTGCTCTTGTACTCATACAGCATGTTCTAGGTCTGACACCTACTGATGTATGATGGCGGCACTTTGGTTAACACTTTAGGTGCTGCTCTTGTACTTATACAGTACAACATGTTCTAGGTCTGACATCTACTGATGTATGATGGCGACACTTTGGTTAACACTTTAGGTGCTGCTCTTGTACTTAGTACAGCATGTTCTAGGTCTGACATCTACTGATGTATGATGGCAGCACTTTGGTTAACACTTTAGGTGCTGCTCTTGTACTTAGTACAGCATGTTCTAGGTTTGACACCTACTGATGTATGATGGCGGCACTTTGGTTAACACTTTAGGTGCTGCTCTTGTACTTATACAGTACAGCATGTTCTAGGTCTGACACCTACTGATGTATGATGGCGGCACTTTGGTTAACACTTTAGGTGCTGCTCTTGTACTTATACAGTACAGCATGTTGTAGATCTGACACCTACTGATGTATGATGGCAGCACTTTGGTTAACACTTTAGGTGCTGCTCTTGTACTTAGTACAGCATGTTCTAGGTTTGACATGGTGCACCAATAATTTAGTAACTTGAGTTTTTGCTGCATTTATGCATCACATGATGACCACTGTTTTGTCACGTCATGACGTCACTCTTGGTGAAACACTGACAGATAAAGCAGGATATGATAGTTACTATAGATTAGCACTGGAAGAGCTGTATTTCACGGGGGGCATGGAATACAATATGCTCATATTCAATGGCTCATGATCATGTGACCTACTGCAATGAGCACAGCTAAACATTATTGAATTTTTTTATACAAAATTTTTCAAACCCGTGGCCTCCCATACCCCGGCACTTCTACAAGAACATTGGAATCTACTGCTGAACTGTGACGAGATTTTACCTATGGTGTAGGCAATAAGTGTTAGACCCTAGATGCGGATGATGACATAACGACTTCCTTCACTTAGAAAGTGACGGGACAGGACGAGACTCGCCTCACGCTACTTTCTGATCATGCTGTGTGTTAGTCTCAATATTAGGCAGTGTTATTGCATGGACATTATAAACATATTGCTATAATATTTATCAGCTTCTATATTATTGTAAGTGGACTTTTTGATTAGATCCCAGAGATCTAATAAAAAAATTCAATAGTAAATTAAAGAATATCGAAACAAAAAAATAGCATTTCTAAACCTAACAGAGAATCTTATGATTGGTATGCTTAAAAAGATATGTCTGCACTGTAAAAAATAACTGTTGAATAGACCAGAGATCCTCGTAAAACTGAACAGTCCACCACCTTAATTGTGTAGCATTGAAAATAACAATGGATCTCTAGCAACTTTGGGACAAGGAATGCACGATTATTTCGACGACATTTTTCTTTTACAGTGTGGGCTGTAGTGAGGACTATAGTTTCCCCTTCCCACTGAATTACATTTTTATAGCATTAGATAGGAGACCACACTATAATATAACAATAGGGGATGTCAGGAAAATGAACCCTGTCATCCCATCCTGATGTCAAAGACAAGAATTATAATGGCCCTCTTTAGCTGACAAAGTAGAAAAGTACAAACTCATTGCAGTTCTCACAGCCTCATTACAACCTTTGTGTGGCAAAGACAAAGAACATGAGATGAAAGTAAACACAAAGAGTATCACATGACACGATTCAGTTAGACATCCTTGTTAGAGGTAGACATGCATCTAGCACCCCCTCCCACTTCAGAATGTCGGCCTTTACCATGTCACATTCATGTCATCTCTCCTTAATTCTACAGGTTGTGCTTGCTCTTCTCTACTCTTGTATTGCAACCATTTTGGTTTTATAACCTCTCAGTGTATTGTGAGATGTTTGGCTTATGAAATATGCAAACTTAGATTCCTGAAGGTGTGTATTTGCTTTCCGTATGTGCCTATCATTGTGTGCAGTTGTTTCAGGTTAAAGACTTGGATTTCTACATCATTATTGGTATAGTAGATTAAAGCACCCTGCTGTTCTTAAATGTTACCGCCTCAGTAGGATTGATTGGGAGTGATTGGGTCTATGACCAACTTTCAAGGACAATTAGTTGTTCTTTGGACTGTGTGAAACAGTGTTAGTGACTTATCCATTGCCATAAGGTTGTTGCATTATGCCCAAGTGCCCATCTAAAATAGGCACTGGCATGCAACATACATTAAACACTAGAACTAGATCCTCAATAGGACCGAATGTTTCGCTGTAATCTTGGGACCTTGGGCTACAATTTGTCTTTACAACTTGCAAATCGGTTATTACAAAGGTTTATACAGCCTGAAAATAAAGGCATCACTGATTGTTCAGATTTAAAGAGTTGGATGATTAAAATAAACAGTCAGTTCTTGTTTTCTTTCTGACAATAATAATCTTGAGATGTTTAATCCTGCCAAGATAAATCGGGGCCTGCAGAATAATAAACTCTGTGTGACCAAATGGCCTGCAAGGAAAAAAGTTTTCATTTAGACTGCTTTGGTAAGACAAAATGAAATTGAAAGGGAAATAGGAATTAGGGATAAATAAACCTACCAACATTGCCTTAAAAAAATCAATAACCAATGAATGCAATATCACTTTTTAATTCAAAGGATCAGTTCCATTGATTAAAAATTAATACGTTCAAAATAACTTTTCACATCATATGATACTCAGGCAGATCCTGAGGCTTATCCTGGGGTTATTCTCTGGATTTGCCTGAGTATCATCTAAGGATCAGGCTGAGTCTCAAATCATACTCATTTTGGCGACATTGCCTGAGTCTGTATCTAGACTCAAGTGAGTAAGAATTTTTTTGTCAGTGTTCATATAGTTTATGATCAGCTAAAACAGGCGTAGGGAAGAATGGATAATTCTTAAAAGCCCCTCTGGTGGTCAAATTTAAAACCATTCTATGGTGGACAAAGTGCAGACAAGATGATAAAATGTCACATAAATGAGAAGCACCTTGGATGACATGCCGTATTATGGGCTGAGATAAATACTGTGGATTGAAATTAGTGAGCTGACATGAAAAGGTCTGGATTAAGATCATATGAAATGATTAGGAAACCAGGAGTATTTCACCACAGCAGGCCTTAATTAGCAATAGTTAATCATCATTATGTATTAATGACCCCTTGAAACATAAGTGCTGGATGACATACTACTCTATGGCTTGATACACCAGTGCACTCTGGGCTGGTAGCAATTGTAAACTGTCATGATTCTAAGCATTTTGAAGGGTTTACATGCTGAAACTGGGGAAGGGGGCTAAATCCTTTAAAATAGGTTATTAATGTGACCATGTCTCTGAGACAGTGTAGACTACACAGTAGTAGGAGGTAAATGAAGATGAGGTGAGGAGAGAATGTTCTTGGATCAATAACAAAGAGGCATTGAAGCTGTGTATAACATGAAGAGCGGTGTACGTACATGTAATATATTCAAAATAAAGGAGAATCCATTGATTTTTCCATCGTAAGCGAGTCACGGTCCGGCCATTCCCACCCGCCTCCTTGTCCGACGAAAGTGTGTCAGTGGCCCGGATGTAGATATAGGTCAACTGCTCGCCGTACAAGAAAGACGCCGAAAATTTCGGACCCGTTTGGAAAATCAATGGATTCTCCTTTATTTTAAATATATTGGACATAATACATATGGAGGGATCATCTAGACTATCTAAGGATATGTATGTTTTATTTTGAAGACTTGTCATGGTTGGATTCCATACGAAATGTGTGTGTAAACACGGCGGTACCTCTCCCGGCAAGAAACAAAAACAATGGCTTCGCGCAGAGCGCTGACCCGGGCTGTATCGCTTGCTTTTACAAAATGTCTTCACGTGGCTATAATCTTTGGATATCAGGTAAGAAATTAATACAAAATGGAGGAAATGGTGGTATAAACCTATTAGGTGATGAATATCGGGGCCCCACGGGCTGTATATGCTGTATATACAGCCCTAGGGCCCCGATATCCATCATCTATTAGCTTAGTAAACTGCAGTTATGCCGTCCAAGTGTTTTATTTGTATCATTTTCTTCAAGTCACTCTCAGTCAGGTAAATGATTTTAGCAAAAGACCACAGCCCCTTATCCACAGGTGATAAAAGGAGAGTTGGAAAATGAACTTTACTGTCTTATACGGTAATGATTTTAGTAGTAATGTCACTGTGCAGTATTGTCACCAGAGGAAATTGTGAAAAATGCCATTTTTGGTCGCCTTTTCGACATTAGAAGATGATAGCTCAGAGACCCCCCTCTGACTACAGGGCTACATGTCCATTGGCTACCTCTCTGTACCTTGTTTCATCATAGAGACATTAATGGCTTACTTCTTGACAACTCTCACTTATTCAGCAGACTCCATGATGCTCTAAGGAAGGTTAACATCCTAATACAGTAGCGATGTAGCGCATTCCTGATAGGTTTGAGAATAACAAGGTGAGGTCAGTGTAAAGGTCAAACGCTTGCTGTCCGAAGCCCTGCCCTTTACTCTGGCTCTGGCACAGTCACCCTGGGATGTTTGGGGCCAGTCTCCCTATATTAGGGCTATTAGAGGTTTATCTTGATGTGGATTCTAGTACAGGAAAACTGTGGGATGTTTGGGGCCAGTCTCCCTATATTGGGGCTATTAGAAGTTTATCTTGATGTGGATTCTAGTACAGGAAAACTGTGGGATGTTTGGGGCCAGTCTCCCTATATTGGGGCTATTAGAAGTTTATCTTGATGTGGATTCTAGTACAGGAAAACTGTGGGATGTTTGGGGCCAGTCTCCCTATATTGGGGCTATTAGAAGTTTATCTTGATGTGGATTCTAGTACAGGAAAACTGTGGGATGTTTGGGGCCAGTCTCCCTATATTGGGGCTATTAGAAGTTTATCTTGATGTGGATCCTAGTACAGGAAAACTGTGGGATGTTTGGGGCCAGTCTCCCTATATTGGGACTATTAGAGGTTTATCTTGATGTGGATTCTAGTACAGGAAAACTGTGGGATGTTTGGGGACAGTCTCCCTATATTGGGGCTATTAGAAGTTTATCTTGATGTGGATTCTAGTACAGGAAAACTGTGGGATGTTTGGGGACAGTCTCCCTATATTGGGGCTATTAGAAGTTTATCTTGATGTGGATTCTAGTACAGGAAAACTGTGGGATGTTTGGGGACAGTCTCCCTATATTGGGGCTATTAGAAGTTTATCTTGATGTGGATTCTAGTACAGGAAAACTGTGGGATGTTCGGGGCCAGTCTCCCTATATTGGGGCTATTACAAGTTTATCTTGATGTGGATTCTAGTACAGGAAAACTGTGGGATATTTGAGGCCAGTCTCCCTATATTGGGGCTATTACAAGTTTATCTTGATGTGGATTCTAGTACAGGAAAACTGTGTATTTCCACCCTCTAGGGTCACCTTAACATAATATAAACTGGGTGAAAAGAAGACAGGTGGGACCCTGTTGCTATGAAAACATGCATATTGCCTAGGTTATGTCCATCCACATACTTTGACACTTCAGGAGGACCCTTCTGTGCCCCTTAAGGTTCATGCTTTGTCAAGGGAACAATGTTTGAATTAAAGAAAAGAAAAAAGGCAATATCAATTTTCAGTCGGGCAAAAGATAATGAAAGGCAATTAATATCTACCTGCCAATCATGTCAGAAAAAAGAAAACACAATTAAGTTACCATTGAACAGTTTTTAACAGCTCATTTTTAATCTGAGTACCCATTTCCTGTTATTATAATTCAATCCATGAGAAATCTGTGTGAAATACGTTTTCACATTGACAACTGTTCTGCTGATATTCTCTGTTTGTGTGTTTTTAATTGTTTTCTCCATTTGCACAATACAATGAAATAAAGGATATATGAAAAGAGTTTATCATTTTACTGTCCTTGTGTCTTTTTGTCACTTCCACGTAAGTGGATATTTACAATGAACCAATCAACATGTATCAATGCCAGAGCCAGAAAAAAATCATTATTGCTGATCTGCACAAAGATGTGATATTGAATCTCTCGACACTAAGAGAAACAGAGAACTATTGGTAATTATGTGTAAAAAGGCAAGGTAGGGCGAGACTCTCCACCAGAACATCGTAAGAACTAGAGGTGATAGAAAACTTCGTTTTTCTAAAATGGGGGCTAAAATATCCTTCTATCAGAAATACCCTTATTACAGTAGGGTAACCCTCTGGGGTAAGCTCCCTCTGGAAATTCAATCTGTCCAGACAGCGTATGGCTTTAAGCATGCATTTAAAGGCCTAGACTGGCTTTAATAATTGTGGCCACCTCTATCTTGCCTTATTCCATTGTGTATATACTAGAAATCACATCTGTTCATTGTTCACACGGGCCCCCCTAGCCCACTTAAAAGAGTCTATTTCTCCTCTTTCCTATCCCCTCAGGATGTGTGTGGTGCACATATACGTGGGCACTGACACATTCCCCTATGAAATTGTGTAATGTAGTTCTCGCCATGAATATGACCTTAGCTGTCGAAATGGTGTTAAACCTCTATTACTCACTCACTCTCATTGTTCACATGCTAGCTCAATTAATGTACCTGACACTGTCATTAATGTTATTACAATTTATTTAGAGCAATAACCAATGATAACACGGTTACATTGTGACATCACAAGTTTATACTCTACATACTCTACATAGAAGAGCGTCCTAATGGGACGAATTGTGCCCAATAAATCTAATAATAACAACAAAGCCCTAGATTAACAGTTAACTGATTTATAGAGCAATCCATTATCTCAATTACATGAACCTCAAACCATAGGAAGTCATATGAAGCTTGGAAGGTGTTGGATTTGAAGGTGATGGGTTTGAATCGTGCCTCTTAGTGGTGAAATCCTGCACCACAGAAAATAAGGAAGAGTTAAAGACACGTGACATGAACAATATGCTTGTACATGAACAAAATGCTTGTTAAATGTCATAAAGACATGAACAAGATGCTTGTTACATGTCATGAAGACATGAACACGATGCTTGTACATGAACAGGATGCCTGTTGCATGTCATAAAGACATGAACAGGATGCCTGTTGCATGTCATAAAGACATGAACAGGATGCCTGTTCCATGTCATAAAGACATGAACAAGATGCTTGTACATGAACAGGATGCCTGTTGTATGTCATAAAGACATGAACAAGATGCTTGTTGTATGTCATGAAGACATGAACAAGATGCCTGTTACATGTCATAAAGACATGAACAAAATGCTTGTTACATGTCATAAAGACATGAACAAGATGCTTGTTACATGTCATAAAGACATGAACAAGATGCATGTTACATGTCATAAAGACATGAACAAAATGCTTGTTACATGTCATAAAGACATGAACAAGTTGCTTGTTACATGTCATGAAGACATGAACAAGATGCTTGTTACATGTCATAAAGACATGAACAAGATGCTTGTTGTATGTCATAAAGACATGAACACGATGCTTGTTACATGTCATAAAGACATGAACAAGATGCTTGTTACATGTCATAAAGACATGAACAAGATGCCTGTTACATGTCATAAAGACATGAACAAGATGCTTGTTGCATGTCATAAAGACATGAACAAGATGCATGTTACATGTCATAAAGACATGAACAAGATGCTTGTTACATGTCATAAAGACATGAACAAGATGCTTGTAACATGTCATAAAGACATGAACAAGATGCCTGTTACATGTCTTAAAGACATGAACAAGATGCTTGTTGCATGTCATAAAGACATGAACAAGATGCATGTTACATGTCATAAAGACATGAACAAGATGCTTGTTACATGTCATAAAGACATGAACAAGATGCTTGTTACATGTCATAAAGACATCAACAAGATGCCTGTTACATGTCATAAAGACATGAACAAAATGCTTGTTACATGTCATAAAGACATGAACAAGATGCATGTTGCATGTCATAAAGACATGAACAAGATGTATGTTACATGTCATAAAGACATGAACAAGATGCTTGTTACACATCATAAAGACATGAACAAGATGCTTGTTGTATGTCATTAAGACATGAACAAGATGCTTGTTGTATGTCATGAAGACATGAACAAGATGCCTGTTGCATGTCATAAAGACATGGACAAGATGCCTTTTGCATGTCATGAAGACATGAACAAGATGCTTGTTGCATGTCATGAAGACATGAACAAGATGCTTGTTGTATGTCATGAAGACATGAACAAGATGCCTGTTGCATGTCATAAAGACATGAACAAGATGCCTGTTGCATGTCATAAAGACATGAACAAAATGCCTGTTGCATGTCATAAAGACATGGACAAGATGCATGTTGAATGTCATGAAGACATGAACAAGATGCTTGTTGTATATCATGAAGACATGAACAAGATGCTTGTTACATGTCATAAAGACATGAACAAGATGCTTGTTACATGTCATAAAGACATGAACAATATGCCTGTTGCATGTCATAAAGACATGGACAAGATGCCTGTTGCATGTCATAAAGACATGAACAAGATGCTTGTTGTATGTCATGAAGACATGAACAAGATGCTTGTTGTATGTCATGAAGACATGAACAAGATGCCTGTTGCATGTCATAAAGACATGAACAAGATGGCTGTTGCATGTCATAAAGACATGAACAAAATGCCTGTTGCATGTCATAAAGACATGAACAAAATGCCTGTTGCATGTCATAAAGACATGAACAAGATGCTTGTTACATGTCATAAAGACATGAACAAGATGCTTGTTACATGTCATGAAGACATGAACAAGATACATGTTACATGTCATAAAGACATGAACAAGATGCTTGTTACATGTCATAAAGACATGAACAAGATGCTTGTTACATGTCATAAAGACATGAACAAGATGCTTGTTACACATCATAAAGACATGAACAAGATGCTTGTTACATGTCATGAAGACATGAACAAGATGCTTGTTACATGTCATAAAGACATGAACAAGATGCTTGTTACACATCATAAAGACATGAACAAGATGCTTGTTACATGTCATAAAGACATGAACAAGATGCTTGTTACATGTCATGAAGACATGGACAAGATGCATGTTACATGTCATAAAGACATGAACAAGATGCTTGTTACATGTCATGAAGACATGAACAAGATGCTTGTTACATGTCATAAAGACATGAACAAGATGCTTGTTACATGTCATAAAGACATGGACAAGATGTTTGTTACATGTCATAAAGACATGAACAAGATGCATGTTACATTTCATAAAGACATGAACAAGATGCTTGTTACATGTCATAAAGACATGGACAAGATGCTTGTTACAGGTCATAAAGACATGAACAAGATTCATGTCACATGTCATAAAGACATGAACAAAATGCTTGTTGCATGTCATGAAGACATGAACAAAATGCTTGTTGTATGTCATGAAGACATGAACAAGATGCTTGTTACATGTCATAAAGACATGAACAAGATGCTTGTTACATGTCATAGAGACATGAACAAAATGCTTGTTACATGTCATAAAGACATGAACAAGATGCTTGTTACGTGTCATAAAGACATGAACAAGATGCTTGTTACATGTCATAAAGACATGAACAAGATGCTTGTTACATGTCATAAAGACATGAATAAGATGCTTGTTACATGTCATAAAGACATGAACAAGATGCTTGTTACGTGTCATGAAGACATGAACAAAATGCTTGTTACATGTCATAAAGACATGAACAAGATGCATGTTACATGTCATAAAGACATGAACAAGATGCATGTTACATGTCATAAAGACATGAACAAGATGCCTGTTGCATGTCATAAAGACATGGACAAGATGCATGTTGCATGTCATAAAGACATGAACAAGATACATGTTACATGTCATAAAGACATGAACAAAATGCTTATTACATGTCATAAAGACATGAACAAAATGCTTGTTGTATGTCATGAAGACATGAACAAGATGCTTGTTGCATGTCATAAAGACATGAACAAGATACATGTTACATGTCATAAAGACATGAACAAAATGCTTATTACATGTCATAAAGACATGAACAAGATACAAGTTGCATGTCATAAAGACATGAACAAGATGCATGTTGAATGTCATAAAGACATGAACAAGATACATGTTACATGTCATAAAGACATGAACAAAATGCTTGTTACATGTCATAAAGACATGAACAAAATGCTTGTTACATGTCATAAAGACATGAACAAGATGCTTGTTACATGTCATAAAGACATGAACAAGATGCTTGTTACATGTCATAAAGACATGAACAAGATGCTTGTTACATGTCATAAAGACATGAACAAGATCCTTGTTACATGTCATAAAGACATGAACAAGATGCTTGTTACATGTCATGAAGACATGAACAAGATGCTTGTTACACTTCATAAAGACATGGAGAGGATGCATGTTGCATGTCATAAAGACATGAACAAGATGCTTGTTACATGTCATGAAGACATGAACAAGATACATGTTACATGTCATAAAGACATGAACAAAATGCTTGTAACATGTCATAAAGACATGAACAAAATGCTTGTTACATGTCATAAAGACATGAACAAGATGCTTGTTACATGTCATAAAGACATGAACAAGATGCATGTTGCATGTCATAAAGACATGAACAAGATGCTTGTTACATGTCATAAAGTCATGGACAAGATGCATGTTACATGTCATAAAGACATGAACAAGATGCATGTTGCATGTCATAAAGACATGAACAAGATGCTTGTTACATGTCATAAAGACATGAACAAGATGCTTGTTACATGTCATAGAGACATGAACAAAATGCTTGTTACATGTCATAAAGACATGAACAAGATGCTTGTTACATGTCATAAAGACATGAACAAGATGCTTGTTACATGTTATAAAGACATGAACAAGATGCTTGTTGCATGTCATAAAGACATGAACAAGATGCTTGTTGCATGTATTGATAGATATGAAGGGATTAGACAAGACGATACATATTGGATCTGGGCATTGTCATAAAACAAAGTGACCGCCCCTTTATTAATAAGAAAAAAAAACCAACAAAACTCACACAACACTAGCAGGCCCCATACCGGTGGCAGTGTTGTTCTTCTGCTGAAGAGGTGAATGGCTGCTGACCTTGAACTACAGTGGGGTCAGCTTAGACAGGTGCTGCCCTCTTACAATCAATACTCGAACCAATTGATGAATTGCTTCTACACATTGATAGATATGAAGGGATTAGACAAGACGATACATATTGGATCTGGGCATTGTCATAAAACAAAGTGACCGCCAGCATCCCAAATATCGAAATAGACACACCTTTTTTTTTTTTTTTTTTTTTTTTATACATTGAAAGAAGCAATAGACTCAGCCATGAACTTGTCAGATTTGATCCTGGCACTCATAGGTTTGGCAAGATAAATCAGGGCTGCCAAACTACGCCAGTCTCCAGCTTGTCGTATGTCCTCTAAGGACATACCTATCTGATACATAAAAGCTGCACCAGCCCTGCGCATACTGTGCATACCAGCTCTATCTTGATCTTCACCAATCTGTCGTAGTAAGTCTTTGAAAAACATTAGAAGTTTGTTATAAGATAAAGGAATGCGTTTCCCTTGATTCTCACACATGAATAAATGATCCTCAGGATCCGAAGTTGGAAAATCAAATAGATGTGCCTTCAACATGGATACTGCACATAAAGGAGAGTTTGGTATGGAATTTATAGGAATAATGTGTGTGCGTTGACCAAACTGAATTGTCTTTGTACTAGATACCGATACGTACATTCCCCAGTCTGTGAAGGTGATTGAACTCCTTTTAAGTACGTGTAAGTTTAAAGCGTCATTAGTACCGGTAACCACCAAATTGACTTCCTTAGTAAGGCTCTAAAAGATAAAACTACAGCTGACCACATTGACCTGTGATTTTTGTCTTTTATCAGAACTCTTGTAAACATTTTAAGTAAATGTGAAATGTCCAGTGTCGGTCTTGCTGGTTCTGGATCTCCTAGAAACCGACGTATACCCGACATGGTGATACGAAATTGGAAGTCTCTACGTATCCAAGCTACATCATAACCAAACATGAAATTTAGTGCTAAGACTGCACTCACATAATTATCTATGGTCTTGAAAGTGAGGGTCTCACTCAAATATACAACATATCTACACATCAACTGAAGCGTTGTAGGAATAGGAATACAAGATATCAAAATAGAAAAAGTCAAAAATTTCTTCCATTGGGAAGATCTAGTCTTCCAAGTAGATGGGGCCCATGCTCGAGCCTTCATATCTGCCGCTTTCTTATCCAAACTCCTTATCAAGGAAGTCCTCTCTGCAACATAAGTTCAATGGAAGAATGGGTTTAATCACCATAGACATTCTTGATAAATAATCTGCTACAGAGTTGTCTACACCTGGCAAATGTATGGCCTTTAAATGGCAGTTGGCAAGAACACACTCCCAGAAAATCAAACGTAGAATAGACATTGAAGTGTCATTTGCACTTTTCCCTTTATTCAGGGCACAGACTACTTGCGTATTATCAGTTTGACACTCAACAGTACAGTCCCTCCAAGCCTCTCCCCAGCGTTGTACCGCTTTTAAGATGGGATAGAGCTCCCTAACATTAATATTATTAGGTATTTCCATTTCTGCCGGGTCCTGTACAAAATGTTGATGCTCCTTGGTAACAATGTTTGGTGGCCGTGGTTCCCATGTGCCAGCGATCCAGTCTGTATTATGGACCGCTCCCCAGCCTGAGTTTGAAGCATCCGTGTAGACACAGGCTGTGTTAAGAGCATTGGAAGGTTTCATGATCCTTGCCTCCCCATTGAACCAGTCACTGAAAGATTGCCACCAGTCCAAGTCTTGGAAGAAAGACTTAGTTAGCCTTATGTAGCGCCTACCACCAGTGAATCTTTTTAAATGTGCAATTATCCTATGAGAGAAGATTCTGCCCCCTCGTACCAGCATTGAGCAATGTCCCAAGATACCACATAGCCGTTGTAACTGTTTTTTCATCGCCTGACGGCGACCTTTAAAGAAGCTCAGTTCAACATGTAGCTTGGTCAGCTTCTCTGAAGGGAGTCTCAATTTCATCTCCATTGTATCTATTTCCACTCCTAGGTAAGTTTGCACACGAGCTGGAGACTTCACTTTATTGTAAGCTATATAAAGGCCTAACTTCCGTAACCAATGGTGTAACATGAGCTGGGCTTTCACACAATCTTCATACGTTGCAGCAGTGATTAACATATCGTCTAAATAATTAATACATTTGTAACCACTTAAATTCATAAATCTGCAGAGACTATCCGTTATTCTAGTGAAGATATATGGCGCTGCTCTGCTTCCAAAGCTGAGGAAGTTGTCTACCATATAATAATCCCCACTTTCATCTGACCATTGTAAACCTTGACATTGTCTATCTGCTGGTCTTATCAAGACAGAACGGTAGGCTGCTGAAACATCAGTTACTGCGATATAAGAGCCTTGCTCTAATAATTCACAAACATTGTCCATAGACTTATAACTAAAGTGCTCAAAAGTTGACTCCATATAATTATTTATTGAAGCACCCCTAGGCCTACTGGCGTCTGTTATTGGCCGAAATCCGCCTGTCTGTTTGGGAATTGCACCAACAGCGTGGACGCATTTTGGCTTGCAGTCCACTTTTGACAGCTTACCGGTTGACAATTCAGCCAAAATAATGTTGTCAATAGCGTCTTTGGCTAATATGGCAGCTGATTTATAATTAGCCGTGAGATATTCCTGAATAGGGGCTGCTGGGTCGACTAATTTGAAGCCAAACATCACGCCGTTCAAAAGAAATAAAGAGTCCTTGTCCCAACACGAAGGGCCATAGACTTCGTCGGGGCCGCCTGAAAGCATCTCCCGCCAGCCGCAGGGAGATAACTGAGCGTCTATGTTATTAAGGCGGTGACGCTGATAACTCCATAGAGGCAGATAATCTCTATTTGAACTCAATAGTTGCTCAATAGTGTCATAACAAATAACATTGTCAAAATTCGAAGCGTCATTGATAAACACTTCGCTTCGATAACCACCATCTTGTAAATGCACTTGTTGCCGTCCTAAATCCATGTACTCAGCCCTTTCTGCCAACACCGTGCCCACACCCAGCGAAACAGCCGCAGCTGGTGCTTTGCCGGTTGTGGTGTTACCGTATTCCGCTGATCGGCAAGTAACCGATGACGTCATGTTGACATCCGAGGCGCACGTGTCAGAACTGTTTGTAAACATAACCACGTGCTGATCACCACGTGCTAATGGAACGGAGTCAATAATGCCACGTCAAACATGAGCGTTGGACTGGCCGCTAGTAGACTGAACTCCTGAACCGAACGTGGAGGTTGGAGCTGCTGATTTTAGTGGGCATGCCTTGATTTTGTGGTCCCCACGGCATACTGCCCAAATGTGCGACTTGCTGCATTTAGGAAAATTGCAGTAAGTGAAGTTAAACTTCGCACAAATATCATTAGGGACGTCCACCTTATACTTCTGTTTGCCTTTCTTGTCAGACTGTGATTGTGGAGCTAGCTTTTTCATGAGGGCTTGAAGGGCTTCTTGCACTGCCTTTGTGCCACCTGCATCCAGTTCCTGGTTGAAACTGTTGCTGTCTGACTCCACATAACCACTTAAAGTACCGTTGATAACTTTCTGGGAGACACTGTGTTCATACCTGGCCATTGCTTTGTCAGTATAGGTGCCACTCATAGCTTTAAATAGCACAAACTTCATATGGCTTATGGCTACATCTAATTTTTCATTATTTGACTGATGGATGTATTCTAATACACACGCCATGCCATATGCTAATTCACCCGCTGACATGTCATCATAGTCCTTATCATCTGGTATATAATTATCAGGACAGAGTGGATGGCGTGAGCGTTTGCGTTTACTAGCTGTTGACAAGTACTGAAGGCCAGAAAGCAAATCTACACCCTTACCAAGCTGTGAAAGTGGAGAGGTGTTGCCCAAGGCGCCTAATGCTCCTAGGCCTAAGCCAGCTGTGCCTAGCCCGGCAATGAGTGTAGCCAGGCCGCCACCAGCCATGCCTGTCGGGTCCTCCGTTCCTGGTGAACCAGTGGGGGAGGGGGTACTACCTGAAGCTCCGGCTGCGCCAGCCATGGCTTTCCTAATCCGTTGCTCCTCTGCATCGTTCTCCAACTTGAGTTGAGCTAGCTCTGCTGCTAAATCCGCTGTTTTCTTTTGCTCTGCCAGCTCCTGTTTACGCCGATGCTGACGATCTAGTTCCTTCTCTATATCCTCTTGAGTAGTACCCATGGCTTCTTGTTCCTTTCCTTCTTCACTGTCAAAAGTATCTAGGTCACCCACCGGCTGTAGATTACCTGATGTAATGTTCTTACACCTCTTGCCCCAAGGACCAAAATGGCGCAGTCCACACCCTGACCTGCAAAGTCTGGTCGTTCTTGCTTGGTGGGAATCTGGTTCTAGGCCTCCCAAGGATGAAGCACGTAGAGCCAACACTCTGTTAAGGTCCTCTACACCTCCTATGCCCTCAGCCATAGCAAAAAACCAACAAAACTCACACAACACTAGCAGGCCCCATACCGGTGGCAGTGTTGTTCTTCTGCTGAAGAGGTGAATGGCTGCTGACCTTGAACTACAGTGGGGTCAGCTTAGACAGGTGCTGCCCTCTTACAATCAATACTCGAACCAATTGATGAATTGCTTCTACACCATAAAGACATGAACAAGATGCATGTTACACATCATAAAGACATGAACAAGATGCTTGTTGCATGTCATAAAGACATGAACAAGATGCTTGTTGTATGTCATAAAGACAAGAACAAAATGCTTGTTACATGTCATAAAGACATGAACAAGATGCTTGTTACATGTCATGAAGACATGAACAAAATGCTTGTTACATGTCATAAAGACATGAACAAGATGCTTGTTGCATGTCATGAAGACATGAACAAGATGCATGTTACATGTCATAAAGACATGAACAAGATGCTTGTTACACATCATAAAGACATGAACAAGATGCTTGTTGTATGTCATAAAGACATGAACAAGATGCTTGTTACATGTCATAGAGACATGAACAAGATGCTTGTTACATGTCATAGAGACATGAACAAGATGCTTGTTACATGTAATAAAGACATGAACAAGATGCTTGTTACATGTCATAAAGACATGAACAAGATGCTTGTTACATGTCATAGAGACATGAACAAGATGCTTGTTACATGTCATAGAGACATGAACAAGATGCTTGTTACATGTAATAAAGACATGAACAAGATGCTTGTTACATGTCATAAAGACATGAACAAGATGCTTGTTACATGTCATAAAGACATGAACAAGATGCTTGTTACATGTCATAAAGACATGGACAAGATGCATGTTGCATGTCATAAAGACATGAACAAGATGCATGTTGCATGTCATAAAGACATGAACAAGATGCTTGTTGCATGTCATAAAGACATGAACAAGATGCTTGTTGCATGTCATAAAGACATGAACAAGATGCTTGTTACATGTCATAAAGACATGAACAAGATGCTTGTTGTATGTCATAAAGACATGAACAAAATGCTTGTTACATGTCATAAAGACATGAACAAGATGCTTGTTACATGTCATGAAGACATGAACAAGATGCTTGTTGCATGTCATAAAGACATGAACAAGATGCTTGTTGCATGTCATAAAGACATGAACAAAATGCTTGTTACATGTCATAAAGACATGAACAAGATGCTTGTTACATGTCATGAAGACATGAACAAGATGCTTGTTGCATGTCATAAAGACATGAACAAGATACATATTACATGTCATAAAGACATGAACAAAATGCTTGTTACATGTCATAAAGACATGAACAAGATGCTTGTTACATGTCATAAAGACATGAACAAGATGCTTGTTGTATGTCATAAAGACATGAACAAAATGCTTGTCACATGTCATAAAGACATGAACAAGATGCTTGTTACATGTCATAAAGACATGAACAAGATGCTTGTTACATGTCATGAAGACATGAACAAGATGCATGTTACATGTCATAAAGACATGAACAAGATGCTTGTTACATGTCATGAAGACATGAACAAGATGCTTGTTACATGTCATGAAGACATGAACAAGATGCTTGTTACATGTCATGAAGACATGAACAAGATGCATGTTGCATGTCATGAAGACATGGACAAGATGCATGTTGCATGTCATGAAGACATGAACAAGATGCTTGTTACAGGTCATGAAGACATGAACAAGATGCTTGTTACAGGTCATAAAGACATGAACAAGATGCTTGTTACATGTCATAAAGACATGAACAAGATGCTTGTTACATGTCATAAAGACATGAACAAGATGCTTGTTTCATGTCATAAAGACATGAACAAGATGCTTGTTACAGGTCATAAAGACATGAACAAGATGCTTGTTACATGTCATAAAGACATGAACAAGATGCTTGTTACATGTCAAAAAGACATGAACAAGATGCTTGTTGTATGTCATGAAGACATGAACAAGATGCTTGTTACATGTCATGAAGACATGAACAAGATGCTTGTTACATGTCATAAAGACATGAACAAGATGCTTGTTACATGTCATAAAGACATGGACAAGATGCATGTTACATGTCATAAAGACATGAACAAGATGCTTGTTACATGTCATAAAGACATGGACAAGATGCATGTTACATGTCATAAAGACATGAACAAGATGCTTGTTACATGTCATAAAGACATGAAAAAAATGCTTGTTACATGTCATAAAGACATGAACAAGATGCATGTTACATTTCATAAAGACATGAACAAGATGCTTGTTACATGTCATAAAGACATGAACAAGATGCTTGTTACATGTCATAAAGACATGGACAAGATGCTTGTTACATGTCATAAAGACATGAACAAGATGCATGTTGTATGTCATAAAGACATGAACAAGATACATGTTACATGTCATAAAGACATGAACAAAATGCTTGTTACATGTCATAAAGACATGAACAAGATACATGTTACATGTCATAGAGACATGAACAAAATGCTTGTTGTATGTCATGAAGACTTGGACGCGATGCTTGTTGCATGTCATGCCAAATTCGGGTGGAGGTAAATACCATGAATTAAGCTTCAAGTTGACTTGAGGCTGGCAGCTGACATGAAAAGGCATGGTATAGGAACACATTGGGGAGGACATATTGAACCTTTCAGGCGTTTAGTGTTAGACCTGGGGCTGTTACACTCCTTCCCATAATTAGCCAATGAACACAATCTTTGAGACCTGACATGCTCTTTGCAGGGTTAGGAAAGATTATGGTCATTTTCATCATTTTACGTAAATGATAAATGGAAGGGACAAAAAGACTGAGGAACAAGAATTTCTCATTGAAATGTTGAATCCATCCTGTTTGAATCCAAAATGTTTTATAGTCAACATCTGCTATTGATTCCGTTCTCCTAACCAACTTAGTCCTTATTCAATATGGCACAGGGAACAGACTGACATGAACAATTACAGCTGATGTTGCTAATTCAACATCTCTCATTCATTTTCATCTAGAGGTAACTATTCCTCAGACTCAGGGGATTGCAGTCTGTGCTGGCATCAGGGGAATAGACAGGGGAAAGACAGTAGGTGAGGTAACAGGGAGGTAATTGTGGTACGGCATCAGGGGAATAGACGGGGGAAAGACAGTAGGTGAGGCAACAGGGAGGTAATTGTGGTACGGCATCAGGGGAATAGACGGGGGAAAGACAGTAGGTGTGGTAACAGGGAGGTAATTGTCGTATGACATCAGAGGAATAGACGGGGGAAAGACAGTAGGTGTGGTAACAGGGAGGTAATTGTCGTATGGCATCAGAGGAATAGACGGGGGAAAGACAGTAGGTGAGGCAACAGGCAGGTAATTGTGGTATGGCATCAGAGGAATAGACGGGGGAAAGACAGTATTTGAGGCAACAGGGAGGTAATTGTGGTACAGCATCAGGGGAATAGACGGGGGAACAGTAGGTGAGGCAACAGGGAGGTAATTGTGGTACGGCATCAGAGGAATAGACGAGGGAAAGACAGTAGGTGAGGTAACAGGCAGGTAATTGTGGTATGGCATCAGAGGAATAGACGGGGGAAAGACAGTAAATGAGGCAACAGGCAGGTAATTGTGGTACGGCATCAGGGGAATAGACAGGGGAACAGTAGGTGAGGCAACAGGGAGGTAATTGTGGTACGGCATCAGGGGAATAGACAGGGGAAAGACAGTAGGTGCGGTAACAGGGAGGTAATTGTGGTACGGCATCAGGGGAATAGACGGGGGAAAGACAGTAGGTGAGGCAACAGGGATGTAATTGTGGTACGGCATCAGGGGAATAGACGGGGGAAAAACAGTAGGTGAGGCAACAGGGAGGTAATTGTGGTATGGCTGGTTTGGGTAAAATGATGAAAATGAAAGTGAATAAGACCTAACGGATATCATGAACCTGCCAACAATAACCTAAATAAAAAGAATTCATAACCATTATTCTTTTCTTTCTTTCAAGTAATCTTTTCCATTTGGTTAGAAATGAAACTGTTCATGATGACCTTCAACATCTGCAATCATTCTATAGTGGATAATTATATTTGTGTTTTTATTTGCCCTTCTTCCTCTTTTGTTTCTGTTTGTTTTAGACTACAGCTTTAGCAGGTTCAGTACTGCACTCTTGATGGCCTGAGTTATAGATGTAGGGCCGTGGCCATTTCTAGCCCTGAACACAGCATGGTAATGGGGCTGTGGGCAAATCTAAGGATGATTTTAAAGTGACATGAAAAGTGTATTTTTCACTATTTTCCATTACCTCTACAATTATGATAATAGCACTATGTGAAAGACAAACCGTGATTTAACTATGTACAGACTTAGCATGAAGAATTAAAGTATATATGTGAAATAAATCATGGATTTTGTCACCACATGAGCATAAAAAGTAGCTTTATGCACCATTAAAACACATTTCCGATTTTTGTGTTAAATTTCCTAAACAAAACTCTTAGTCCATGTAAATGTTTAAAGCATTTTCTACAAGAAGATATTAAAATATTTAAGATATTTTCCCTCAGTGTCAAGAAATTCAACATTTTCTGACCCTGAGCATGTTTTAATGTGTTTTCCCTGACCAGTGAACCTGGGTAGGTTCAGAAATGGCCCTTGGTATACTTCCAATGCTGTCTATAGATATGTTCATGTTGATATCCTTGAGTACAGGATATGTTCCAAGTCTGGGGTTTCTTCACAGCCTCGTCTCCAACCTGTTTAGGACAGCATTATTTGGTTAATCAAGACTTATGAAGACTTCAGTTATGTTTCCCTTGTGTGTTTTCTTGGGAAAACAAGTAATCTAATTGATACTTGAAAAGAACAAAATTCTGAATATCACAATTCTATTTACTTTATCTCATGTATGGCATCTTTCCATGGAGGTTTGTGGTATCTGAGATGTATGTATAGTGCCATCACAGTAACCTCCATGTGACCTTACAATTAGTGAGAGCCTGTTTCCATCCCTTCTACTACAGTGATAATTCACATACAGAATAAGGCAATCAGAAATAGCCTACATCTGCCTGCAGCGCTGATTAGGAAATTTACCCTTAAACATGCTGGGTTCACGGCACGGTACATTTAGTATAGTACGATGTTATAGCATACACTCTAAAGTATAACTGTTAAATCTACCAGGTATCCTCATAAAACTAAATAACGTGAACCACTCTATTTGTATTGCAGTGAAGTAGTGTAGGTTCTTTAATGAAGCCCCAGATGGCAGCACGGTGGTACAAGTAATCTCCATAAAAATAACAAAGAATCCCTGACAACTTTTGAACAAGGATTTCACCATTATTTTAACGACAAAGTGTAGATTACTTTGAACCAAGAATTATCATGTGCCCTGAATAGTTGTGATTATTTCATTGGCTGATAATTAGTTTTGCTAAAGTCGGTATAGGATTGGTGTGGCATCCACATTCAGCATCAACAACTTATTTGCTAGTTATCCATTCAAGTATAATGATGCCCTAACAAGATTGTAATTTCACTCTTAAATACAATACATACCATTATGCAAAGACCAAGTGATTGTAAAGTGTCTTCTCGGTGAGAAGCCTTGAGGCCTGCTGGTATCAGTCAAAGGTTAATAACACTGTCCTTACTGCTAGCACATGAGGCCTCAATAATTGAGGCTGTCATTAGATCATTGATAAATGTCCTTAGTCACCAGGACACCTCTATGGTTCCACCCCTGCCTAGGAGAAAGGTGGGAAGCAGTTGCTATGACAACATGTGATTTGCACTTCTTCATTGGCCCTACACTGTAAAAAATAAGTTGCATCTACCAGGGATCTTCGTAAAACTGAATAGTGAACACCATAATTGTACAACAGGGGGCACTGTAGTTTTAACAAGAAGTTCCAGGTGGCAGTGATGTGGTAAAAGGAATCTCTGTGAAAATAACGACATCTCTGTGAAAATAACAATGGATCTCTGGCAGCTTTGGGATGAGGAATCCTTCGTTATTTTGACATTGTTTTTTTTACAGTATAGTTCGAGTTCCCTGCATTTTTTATTATGTTTTACACTCTAGTCAAGGTCAGGACATGCTTCATCACATGGTGTCTGTGATCAGCTTTGCCAAAAGAGATTAAACAAATAGTCATGTTGGCTTTGGCAGTCAATACAAAAACCCGTGGGACTCTCGGGACCAAGCATAATCTCTGCCGGGCCTATGGACATTGCTAGACTGCAGGACCGAATGTATTGCTGTAATCTTGGGACCTAGGGCTACAATTTGTCTTTACAACCTGCAAATCAGTCATTACAAAGGTTTATACAGCCTGAAATTAAAGGCATTACTGATTGTTCAGATTTAAAGAGTTGGATGATTAAAATAAACAGTCAGTTCTTGTTTTCTTTCCTGACAATAACAATCTTGAGATATTCAGTTCTGCCAAGGTCAATCTGGGCCTGCAGAGTTATAAACTCCGTGGGACCTAATGGTCTGCAAGGGGAAAAGTTTTCATTTAGACTGCTTTGGTAAGACAAAATGGAAATGAAAGGGAAATAGGAATTAGGTATAAAATAAACCTGCGAACATTGCCTTAAAAATTCAATAACCATTGAATGCAATATCACTTTTTCAGTCGTGGGATCAGTTCAAAATAACTTTCATATCAGTAATTGTTCTTATGTTCATCACTGTATTTGTACCTTTAATAGTCCCATTTTCCCTGCCTTCCTTCTATTTGTGTTAGATTCAAATACAGCTTTGGGACAGTCTTCCATGTACATAAAGATCAACAATTGAGTTTTTACTCAGAAATGAGAAGTATGTTCCGAATATCAGAAGGCTATATTATCAGGCACGGGAACTCCCTGTGGCCCTATGGTTATAAGTGACTTCACAATGACGTCTGTGCTCATAGTTCAGTGAAAGCCTACTTACATCTGTTTTACTACAGGGCTAATTCACATACAAAATTACACAATCAGAAATAGCCTAGATCTATCCATATTCATGATTGGGAACCCTTTAACATTCAGCTGGTGCTGTATGACACAATTTTTATAACTACTTGATAGACCAATTGCCTAATTGATAGAAGCTCCAACAACAGATTCATGAGTTTTACCTTTTAATCCTTTGTTCGCTGCTGTAAAGGAGTTTTACATGGTTTATGATCATTTAAGCTGGCGTAGGAAAGGATGGACAGTCCTTAAAAGCTTTAAAACCATTCTATAGTGGACAAAGTACAGACAAGATGATAAAATGTCACATAAAGGAGAAGCGCCTTGCGTGACATGCCACATTGTGGGCTGAGGTAAATACTAGCTAGGGGTTTCTGATCTCCAATCACAACAAATGTTCCAAACATCCATATGCGAGAGACAGGTTGACCATTTGGGTGGTAGGGTGCCCCCTTGTGTGTAAGGGTGAAAACAGGGGGTGATTGACTGGTAAATTCTTAGACATGGCCAACCTGTATGATGTCCCAAACATAAAAGCAGGTACCTTTAAGGAGTAGTGTCCATACTGCTCCTGCACCAGGCATCGGCATGTTATGTTGTCTACAAATGGTTAATAAATGACCTTAAACACCTCTATGCAGAAAACCTCTACTGTTCCAGCCTCAAGGCAGCCCATAGCGTCAAACATTCAATACACCTGGAGACAGGTAGGAAGCTGTTGCTATGACAACCGTATATGAGAACCTACAGAATCATGCACCAATCACAGCCAATAAACGTTTCATCGCCTCAGTGCGAGAAGGTTGTAGCTACTCTGGGCCAACAAGGTAAAAGGCACCTTTTATCTCATTAGCCCAGATACAACCTTATTGCATTAGGTCATTTATATATTGGCCCTGTAAGTTCTATGGTTTGGTCATGGCAGAACAGGTTCCAGTGCAATATTAGCATTAGTTCTAAAAGAATAACAAGAAAGGAGCACAACCTTAGAAAACTGAAAATAACCCCTAAAATGCAAGGGTACATGCCCCCATGCCCCCTCTCAACTTGCCATTGCTAACAGTTGGGATTAAATAAATACTAAAGTGCTGGCTTTAGTAAAAAGAATGAAAATGGAATTAGAAATTGCTCAGTTCAAAACTTCTCTTCACATCTGCCATTGTTTTGGAGTGCTTTCTTGTATTATAAATATTTTTGTTCTTCAATTTTTTTCTGTTTGTTTTTTGACTTTTTGAAATGAGAAAATATATTTAAAATAGAAGAATGTTATAAGCTTAAAGTCATAGCGCCTGAAGTTTCAACACTATCTGATCTTAGAGTTCACCGAGAGTCTACTAACTTCCTTTCCACTACAGGGATAATTCAAATACATAATTAGACAACCAGAAATGGCCTCAATCTGCCTGCAGCCCTGATTAGGAAACCCTTAAACATCCAGGGTTTTAGGTGCGGTTTGTAACCTGATAGAATCCCTTGCCTACATGATGTGAGCCTCAAGATTAGATTTATGGTATTTTGAACTTTGGATTGATTCAATATACAATCTTTGTTTGGTTCTGTTCAACTACTTAAAAGCTGTTCAGAAAATTCAAAACCATTCTGTGGTGGACAAAAACACTTGAAATGAAAATAAAATTGAAGGCATGTGTTGCATGACATGTAAAAACGGTGGCGGAGATCAATAGCTTGAATTAATTTTCAATTTGACTTAATGATGCCACTAGCTGACATGAAAAGGCACAGTATGAAATCATTAGACCTGGTGTGATGAGCCCGTTAACGTACTTCATGCTTCGATGTCCAAGTATTCTAATTGCATCAATTTGCTCAAGTCGCTACTGGTGAAAGCTAAGTTTTATTTTTTACTGAAGCATCCTGACAAATTAGGTCATCAGATTGATGACCTAAAGTCGTCATTTTGACCACCTAAGGTAGTTGTTTTAGGTATTGTCAACCTGAGGACCTAAAGTCGTCACCACTGACTAGTTTCAGAACTTCCAGGTTTTCAGTGTGTAAGTCTCCATGACACTCTTAAAAAGGTTAGAATTTTAATCAATTCAATCCATTCTATTAGTATCAAAGATTAAGTGGATATCTGATAACTTTCCTTGCAGTGTTTCCCTTACATAAAACATACTGGGCATATAGGAGACAGAGTCCAGAGTGCATGTGAAATGTCCTTCCCTGTGTACACTTTGACATTTCATTAGAACCTTTCTGTACCCGTTTTGTGTTGTATTGACAATTTGTCTGTTGTAAGGCTTTCCGCTTGCTTCATGTTTTAAAGGCAACCTTTTTAAAAAGAAATCATCTTCAAATTCTATGCAAAATAAGGAACATATTCTGAAAATATTGAAAACAGTTTTCTCTGGTTACTAATAGTTTCCTTGCTATGACCTGTCTCTACTACAGTCTTTTTTATCACATCCAATACAGTGTTAATTCCGATATACAATGAACCAATCAGAAATGACCCAGCTCTGATAGGAAACCTTAAAATGTCCAGGGTTCAAAACATGTATTGAAGATTTGCTAGCTAACCTAATAGAACCATCTAATACCTGACCTGCCTCAAATCAGCTTCACTGAATTCAGACTTGGGTGAATAACCTAATAGAACCATCTAATACCTCAAATCAGCTTCACTGAATACAGACTTGGGTGAATAACCTAATAGAACCATCTAATACCTGACCTGCCTCAAATCAGCTTCACTGAATTTAGACTTGGGTGAATAACCTAATAGAACCATCTAATACCTGACCTGCCTCAAATCAGCTTCACTGAATTCAGACTTGGGTGAATAACCTAATAGAACCATCTAATACCTCAAATCAGCTTCACTGAATTCAGACTTGGGTGAATAACCTAATAGAACCATCTAATACCTGACCTGCCTCAAATCAGCTTCACTAAATTCGAACTTGGGTGAATAACCTAATAGAACCATCTAATACCTGACCTGCCTCAAATCAGCTTCACTGAATTCAGACTTGGGTGAATAACCTAATAGAACCATCTAATACCTCAAATCAGCTTCACTGAATTCAGACTTGGGTGAATAACCTAATAGAACCATCTAATACCTGACCTGCCTCAAATCAGCTTCACTGAATTCAGACTTGGGTGAATAACCTAATAGAACCATCTAATACCAATACCTCAAATCAGCCTCACTGAATACAGACTTTGGTGAATGAAAACTGTCTGTTTTGTTAAACAAAGAAGCTTTATTTCATGTAACAGTAGTATAGTATGCAAAAAGAACCAAAACAGCTGGTGCTTTTGAACAATTCCTCTTTGTAGTAAATATTTGAAACCATTTTCTGGTGAAGAAAAATTAGAAAGGAAAACATGACACAAATTAGATGCATTTTGCATGCCATGTCAAAATATGGGCCGAAATAAGAAAGTTGAGTCAAGTTTCAAATTGATCTGATGAAGCCGACAGTTGACATGAGAAGGCACCAGACGAAGTCAAATACAAGCCTCAGGAGTAACTTCCCAAGGCTTTCTGATAACAAATAAAAGGACAGGATCTTTTGGGTCCTTAGTTTGGCCTTCAAGGGACAATGCACAAGGACGACATTAGGCCTGTTATCATGATGTACTATTTTCTGCAGCACATGCTGGTGTAAGACATGATAAGGCCTACATTAGGCCTGTTATCATGATGTACTAATTTCTGCAGCACATGCTGGTGTCAGACATGATAAGGCCTACATTAGGCCTGTTATCATGATGTACTATTTTCTGCAGCACATGCTGGTGTCAGACATGATAAGGCCTACATTAGGCCTGTTATCATGGTGTACTAATTTCTGCAGCACATGCTGGTGTCAGACATGATAAGGCCTACGTTAGGCCTGTTATCATGGTGTACTATTTTCTGCAGCACATGCTGGTGTCAGACATGATAAGGCCTACGTTAGGCCTGTTATCATGGTGTACTAATTTCTGCAGCACATGCTGGTGTCAGACATGATAAGGCCTACGTTAGGCCTGTTATCATGGTGTACTATTTTCTGCAGCACATGCTGGTGTCAGACATGGTAAGGCCTACGTTAGGCCTGTTATCATGGTGTACTATTTTCTGCAGCACATGCTGGTGTCAGACATGGTAAGGCCTACGTTAGGCCTGTTATCATGATGTACTAATTTCTGCAGCACATGCTGGTGTCAGACATGGTAAGGCCTACGTTAGGCCTGTTATCATGATGTACTATTTTCTGCAGCACATGCTGGTGTCAGACATGGTAAGGCCTACATTAGGCCTGTTATCATGATGTACTATTTTCTGCAGCACATGCTGGTGTCAGACATGGTAAGGCCTACATTAGGCCTGTTATCATGATGTACTATTTTCTGCAGCACATGCTGGTGTCAGACATGATAAGGCCTACATTAGGCCTGTTATCATGATGTACTAATTTCTGCAGCACATGCTGGTGTCAGACATGATAAGGCCTAAAAATGACATGCATCTTTTCACATTCTAACAGGCACTTACACCATACTGGAGGCTTCCATGGTGGGAAAAGCTCTATGTTCAAGTATGCATCACCCAGTCTGAGGAGACTTGTCTTCTGTGTCAGCATCAGGGGACAGGGAGGGAGCAGCTGAGGCACTGGTAACTTAAAGGAAATGGCTGTGACAAATAGCCAAATGAAGACATCGCAGAATAAAAGATACATTGGAGCGGAGCATTTATGATTTAAGACTTAAGGATTTAAGTCATAGCATCTATGTTTGTTATGTGGGGGTAGATTAAGATTAAGCAGGACAATAGGATAATATAGACAGATTTGTTATGGGCATTGAATATACAGCATACCCCAGGATTCCATGTGACATCCAAGGTACATGATATTACATACTTGTACACATATAAGGGAGCCTGGTGCTGATTAAACATAACAAAGCAGACTGATATGATCCAAAGTCCCAGTTAACATAACACACCCCTTACAAGGCAGTCTACCAGATTTCCCATCACATGG
Source organism: Acholoe squamosa (assembly GCA_949317995.1). Classification (NCBI taxonomy): domain Eukaryota; kingdom Metazoa; phylum Annelida; class Polychaeta; order Phyllodocida; family Polynoidae; genus Acholoe; species Acholoe squamosa. The sequence continues at coordinate 513,909 of OX439040.1, read as the reverse complement.
TACTTTGTCTTTGTACCTCTATTTTGCAGTCAGCACCTCACAAGTCACATAACTCAAGTCTGAAATCTGATTGATTATAGCATAGAAATTTACAGAGCATATGGAGTGGCACATTGACTATTAACATATCATGTACACATTCATACGGTAGTGTGTATAAATAGGCCCATTGACCATTGACATATCACATACACATTCATACGGTAGTGTGTATAAATAGGCCCATTGACTATTGACATCTCATGTACACATTCATACGGTAGTGTATAAATAGGCACATTGACTATTGACATGTTACGTACACATTCATACGGTAGTATATAAATAGGCACATTGACTATTGACATATCATGTACACATTCATACGGTAGTGTATAAATAGGCACATTGACTATTGACATATCATGTACACATTCATACGGTAGTGTGTATAAATAGGCACATTGACTATTGACATGTCACGTACACATTCATACGGTAGTGTATAAATAGGCACATTGACTATTGACATATCATGTACACATTCATACGGTAGTGTGTATAAATAGGCACATTGACTATTGATATGTTACGTACACATTCATACGGTAGTGTATAAATAGGCACATTGACTATTGACATATCACGTACACATTCATACGGTAGTGTGTATAAATAGGCGCATTGACTATTGACATATCATGTACACATTCATACGGTAGTGTGTATAAATAGGCGCATTGACTATTGACATATCATGTACACATTCATACGGTAGTGTGTATAAATAGGCACATTGACTATTGACATGTTACGTACACATTCATACGGTAGTATATAAATAGGCACATTGACTATTGACATATCACATACACATTCATACGGTAGTGTGTATAAATAGGCGCATTGACTATTGACATATCACATACACATTCATACGGTAGTATATAAATAGGCGCATTGACTATTGACATATCACATACACATTCATACGGTAGTATATAAATAGGCACATTGACTATTGACATATCACATACACATTCATACGGTAGTGTGTATAAATAGGCACATTGACTATTGACATATCATGTACACATTCATACGGTAGTATATAAATAGGCACATTGACTATTGACATATCACGTACACATTCATACGGTAGTGTGTATAAATGTCAGTTCTCCTTACACAAGCCTGCTAATGCATAGTTACATCAAGACAACATGTTGACATATAACCACTTATCCTCACATCACATGTACACACCCTGGTGGCAGCCTATTGATGGGACTGTATATATTTCCTTGGAAATGGGATCTAGATCCACCGTCAATGTCCTTCTTCTGCTACTATAATTTTAATACAAAGGTGCATGAATGTGATGTCTCTACATATAAGTTAACTAGGGGCGACTACATATACCGGTTAACCACTACCGGTAGATTATTATATTAGGGTAGTAACCGGTATATTGAATAATAAAGAGATGAAGTTGGTTACCATGGAAACCACATATTATATATTATCATTATAAAAATACTAGGATGACTAAGGGTATTTACCGGTATATTAACATTATAATAAATATCAAGATGACCCACTAGGAAGCTACCGGTATATTAACATTATAATAAATACTAGGATGACTTTAAGGTATTAACCGGTATATTAACATTATGATAAGTGATAACAGTATTGAATGGATTACTGGATATGATAATAATAATAATAATTGAACAGAGACATGTGTTTGGTGGAATTGATCTGAATATACAAAATGGCTTTATTCAAAGCAGTATCAGTCAATAAAAAGTGAACCCTAGGTTACAATCAGCACCTAGACTAAAATCTTAAAACTAACAATCAATGGAAGACAATTATTAAAATTAAAAATTAAATTTTTGTGCCAACCCCCAGCACAGGGGTGTTGTGCACCGTATGAATAGTAGAGCCCGACTGCCGATAGAATGGCAGCGCCGCTCTTATATAGCAGGGGGTAGCTTTGCCATAGTTACCAAATGGAGCGCTGTATTGCTGCGCGCAACAAGTAGTACCGGGAGGGCGGATCACTCGCCGCTGTTAATTATATGCATATACACGAGTGTATATAGTCCCATAAGTTAACTAGGGGCGACTACATATACCGGTTAACCACTACCGGTAGATTATTATATTAGGGTAGTAACCGGTATATTGAATAATAAAGAGATGAAGTTGGTTACCATGGAAACCACATATTATATATTATCATTATAAAAATACTAGGATGACTAAGGGTATTTACCGGTATATTAACATTATAATAAATATCAAGATGACCCACTAGGAAGCTACCGGTATATTAACATTATAATAAATACTAGGATGACTTTAAGGTATTAACCGGTATATTAACATTATGATAAGTGATAACAGTATTGAATGGATTACTGGATATGATAATAATAATAATAATTGAACAGAGACATGTGTTTGGTGGAATTGATCTGAATATACAAAATGGCCAACCACCCGGCAAACACATGGAACATAACGGAGTAACAATTATTACACATTAATAGATGGTAACACATCAAGTTTTAACAAATCACATCTTGAATCATGCAAGTACTTATACACACATCTGGATTTCCAGTTGGAGCGTTTCATTATGTCTTCTACTGAAAGGCCAATTGACTTTAGGAAGGTAGCCCCGCCATGGCGTAGTGAGTGGGTACTAACATTCTCATCTACTAAGCCAATTTTGACAGACAAAAATTTTAAACGCGTATTTACATACGAATATGTCAAGCATTTGCTCCTGCCACCTGAAGGAAAACTGAATAGTTTCCGATTAACATTGCCATTAGCAGTCTGTATCAACTCTGCCAAAATTTTTGATGGACAAAATGGAGAAGATTCATCGAGTACTAGGTAAATATCGTAAGGGTCGTGGCCAAACTGGTCTGTCTTGGATGTCCTAATGTGAAGTTTTACATAATCATTAGTTAATACAACATCCCTCACCCTTAGTGAATGTATGGAGTCCACTACATGGCAACACCTCAAAACTCCCCTGAACAATACCAGAATGGCGCACCAGAAAACCCTGTCCAATATAAGTGTCATATTCAGGGTTGACAAAATTTTAAACATGTCAACAGTGGTAAGTGGGTATTTAACAACTCTGGTTAAACTTTGACACCGCTCAATACCATCTAGAGTCTTTTTCAGGATAAAACTACTACTGTAGTCAGGGTGACCATGCAACTTTTGAAAAAACCATACAGCCGAGATATAATTTCTGATGGAGACTGGTTTCATCTTATCAGCCAGATAAGTGGCATACAAAGAGGCCTGAGATGGCAAACATGGATAAGTTTTTAGGGAAAATTTCCTACAAAATTTGCTGTACCTTTTAAATTGTTGCTTTCTGGTTTTCATGGTTGTCATGGCAACACCCGAATTCACAAAATCCTCCTGCTTTCTCAACAGGGACATCAACCTGGGATCTGAAAAATTTTTTAGATACACATATTATTTTCAGACAAAGTTTTTTCACACTTGGCAGGAACATTTTTGTAGTCTAATCTTGATAATTGGTCCGCTAGAATATTATCAGTGGACTTTATATAGGTCGAGTAGATATCAATGTTATATACAAAACATTGCCAATAGATTTCACGCAGCCACTCCATACAAAGTGGGTTTTTACTTCTGCCTGTGTTCAACATTGCCAACACCTGCATGTTATCCGTTACAGCGTTCAGACGGCAATTCTTGAATAAATGACCCCATCTCTTCAAACCAGCTAGAACGGGCCATAGTTCATACACATTAATATTACGTTCATGAACATCAATATTGTCATACTTTGGAGGGGCAACCCAGTGACCTATCCCTAATTTAGAGTTGTCAACGTTATTCCAAGATCCATAAAAGAAATCTGTACCACACCATGCTCCATAACCAAGAATGGACGCATCAGACACCATGGGTTTATTATAAACATCATTCAAGATTAAATTTTTGCAATTAAAAATTTTACAAAAATCCTTCCACCACAAAAAATCTTTTATGATACCTGGATTTAATTTAATGACACCCCTTTCCTTAGCCTTTGCCATCAAGTCAAAAACCCTTCTACTGAAAGTACGGCCCCCCCTCACCACCTGGGAACAAAATGACATTAAGCCACCAATACTCTGTAAGGTTTTTTTACTGGCAAATTTCTTATAAATGCAACTGTCTATAGCATGGGCTAACTTGTCAACTTTCTCTTTAGGCAATGTTAATTCCATTTTATGGGAGTCAATGGTGATACCCAAAAAGGTACAAATTCTGTTCGGGTCAGTAACTTTATCTCTGGAAATCTTAAAACCAAAATATTCCATAATTTCCATTAAAAGGTCCCTCTGACGGCGACACTCACTTTCAGAGTTGGCAATAATGATGAAGTCATCCAGGTAATTGACTAATCTATCAATTCCATAAAAATTTGCCACTTTAGCCAGAAAATCAGAAATCTGGTTAAAAATGTAGGGGGCGCATCTGAGTCCAAAGGTAAGACGATTACTCTGGTAAAATTTCTTACCCTCCCCCATATCCCAGGAAAAACCCTGGAACTTCTGGTGTTCCCCATAGACACTAATAGACCTATAGGCGGACTTTAAGTCGACAACACTCATAAAATCATTTTCGTTCAACATTGCCGTGACCGAATTTATGGATTTATATGAAAAAGGTTTAAAAGTTGAATCCATAAAATTATTAATACTCTTTTTTCTGGGCATACTACAATCAGTAATGGGTCTCAATTTACCGTTACTTTTGGGGACACCGCCAAGGGCATGTATGCATCTAGGCTTGGAGGTTACTTCAAAAATGGAACCATCCTGGAGTTCCTCACTGACAATTTCACACATTTCATTGTAAAAATTACCCTGAAAAATTGACTTGTAATTCCCACATTCATACTCCGTTTCGCACCCAGGATCAACAATTTTGAAACCTTCTACAAAACCCGACCACAAATAATCTAAGTCACGTTTGGGTAAATTTATAACACCTTCCTGTCTTAGGAAACATGCCAATCTACATGGCAAAATTTGGGCCTTGTGGCCACCAATAAAATGTTGACAAGAACAAGTACCGTCAACACAACTTTGGTAAATGTTTATACTAACATTACCTGAGCAAGTCACATCAAAAATGGGATAAAAATCCCCAACATTCGGACTACTCCTTGAGGAAAAACCGGTAATACTAAGGTTTTCCACAAAATTATTTTCAGAGCTGGCAAAATTCAACAAGTCCACCTCTACTGGTGGCTTTTGACAACATTCATCAATAACTGGAATTTCTGGCATAACATTGCCAAGAACATAATCCTCAACAGGGGGGTCAACCAACAGTGCCTCTCCATGGCCAGCTAATCTGGAGGCACGACCCTCCCCAGAGGCAACATCCTACTTCTCCGAACCATTCTTCTGACACTTGTCAGCAGAGTGGTTTCCAGAGTCACATGAGCTACAAACGTGCCTGTAGCGGCAGGGGTTTAACTTGCAGCCCTCGGGCCTATTGTAAGCGTAACAGTGATTTTTTGAGTTAGCAGATTTTTTGACAGCAGGTTTGGATGATTTAGCCAATTTCTGGGCTGTGTATGTGCCATCGTAGCTCAAGTGCCGTAGGATGTCACAATTCTCCACAGTCTCAAAAGCTCTTATACCCCTCTTGTCAGCTCGCTCTTTGACACTCTTGTCATAATTTACAAGTGAGCTGAGAGTAAATATTCTAGTGGCAGATTTCTCCAGCAGCATTTCTATGTGGTCAAGAATATATTTTACTTCCTCACCTTGTTCAAGTTTGGCACTAACTAAACGAACATTGACCATTAGTAATTTTTCTAGGCTGTCAACATTTTTTTTGTGACCTAAAAAATTTCGCTGGTCGAACTCACCCCTTGGTTTCCTTGATCTATGCTTGGATCTCGACCTGGAGTGAGAGCTATCACTGCTGGAGCTTGAACTTGACCTAGATCCACCTCTCGATCTGCTGTACAGCCGTCGTGGCCTAGAAGTCGTGTCCCGATCGCTGCCCCCGACGGTGCCCTCTGAAGTCAAAACATCCAACTTATCCAGGATTTTCGCCAGATTCTCCTCCACAGCCTCCGTCCGGATCTTCAATTCAGTCAGCTCGTCTGTCATAGCGTCTGTCATCCCTTCAGCGGGTAGAGGATCTGTGGATTGGTCTGTAACGGACGACCCAGGGGGCCCTTGCCTCCTGACAGATCTCCTAACACCGCTCGGCGGTCCTGAATCAGGCTCTAAAGTCTTCTTGTTTGGTCTTCTACGGCCCATCTTGGCAAGAATTTTTAGTAGAAACCAACTTTGCCAGGTTAAAAGACGGCTGGTAATGTTGATTAAGTCCAACCAACCTTGGCAACCGGTAAAAATTAAATTTTTGTGCCAACCCCCAGCACAGGGGTGTTGTGCACCGTATGAATAGTAGAGCCCGACTGCCGATAGAATGGCAGCGCCGCTCTTATATAGCAGGGGGTAGCTTTGCCATAGTTACCAAATGGAGCGCTGTATTGCTGCGCGCAACAAGTAGTACCGGGAGGGCGGATCACTCGCCGCTGTTAATTATATGCATATACACGAGTGTATATAGTCCCATAACTGTATCAATGTGATGTGTCTACACATTACTACATGAGTGTAATGTGTCTACATATTACTGTATAAGTGTGATGTGTCTACATATTACATATGACCAGATTACGTGTACACACACATGTGCTAGCCTGTTAATAGGGCTGCATATAATGGTAAAGGTGAACAATGCCGACCGTTTCTTTACAAGGGTGTCCTGCCCGTTCCACACGAGGCTGTTAGGCCAAGTGCAGAGCAGGCAGGACACCCGAGTGAAGAAACAGGAGGCTAAAACTGATCAGAGTTCATCTTTACATTTATGTCATGGTGTTTCAATTGATAATTAATCAATTCTCAATCAGTATCATCCATAATTAGCTAATCCTCATCTACCACCAACACGAAATGCTGTCCGCCGCCATCTTGGATGTTCACGTTTTAAAAGGGCTGCGCATGCGCAATGGACCTATTACGTCATCGTGCGGATTTGGCGCTGGTTATTTAACACAGGGGTTCAATACGGGAGGCTAGTGCATTGTCAATAGGGCATCGATATTCACCTTGACATAAGTTACCATAGAAATGGGAACTACTCTGTAGGAGGAGCATCTTGTACATGTGGCGCACCCTGAGTTCAGAAGCACCCTATAAGGTGTAGCTTCAGTCACATATTGGACATTTTAGTACTGTACTATAGTGAAAAATCCTTGCCTACAGCCCTGACTTAAGGCTTTCTTCTGTAGAAGTTGCACCTCAGACACTTGGTATCAAGGTAGATCAGCTGAGGTCATGTCAACAACCTTGTATTTTTAACATATTTGAGGCCGAATAGTCTGGGCCCGAATGACAGGGGGCTGAATCGCAGGGGCTGTTTGGCAGGGGCCAAATGACCTACAATCGGGTATAACCTGCCTTAGGAAGGGGGGTTGGGGCTAAAATACAGATAAATCAGCTATTTTTGAGGCATTAGGTCATATTCAATCCAGTTCGAGCCCCCTAGAACAGGGACAGATATGGGGGGGGGGGCTAGGGGGGCACATGCCTCACCTAGACCCCCTGAAAATGGACTTGCAATGACTATAGAGACTATTGAAAATCTGCTCTTGGAGCCTGTCTGTGTTCCCGACTAACCAAATTTTCCATGAATAAGTCAGGTGTTCTTTATCTCGGTAAAATCTCAGATGTAAGAAACTGTGATAAATATCTTCATGTAACTACATGCTCGTGGTAGTCAGGTTTCTAATTGAATAAACGGTAAATCCTCATTTGCATAACAGTGATGTGTTTTATTTGCTATATGGATTTTTTATAAAATTCCAAAATTTTTTTTAATATTAGTAAACCCACCCCTTCCCTAAGGGGCGGGTTCTTAATTAGAATAATATATTTTTTTTGGGGGGGGGGGGGCTGCAAGCTTTAAGCTTGCCTTATGAAACAAACTAAACACCGCAAATTTTTATTTATTTTTTTTTTATTTTTATTTTTTGCAAGCTTTTAGCCTTCTTTATTTTGTCCTCTCATCGAAAAAAAGGTATACAACAGTCAAATTTACCAACGCTTAAATATTTCTTTTCGAGAAAAACTCAGACCTTTCATGCATAATTAACCCCACCCCTTGTTTACAAACAAGTGGTCAAGTGACTACACCACATGATCAAGGGGGTATAAACTATTATAGAAACCACGTGGTTAAGACACTTGGCTAGATCACGTGTTGTTTACAGACAAGGGAGGTCACGTGGTCGGTTGACCCCATTTATATAGTTGGGTCACGTGACCTAGACCATCAGCCAATCAGAGATCCCCATTTTGAAATCACTCAACAGGGTGCCTAAGTCACATGGTCTATTATGCAAATGAGGTCTCATTAGCATAAAGGGGCGTGGTCTATTATGTAAATGAGGGGTCACGTGACCAAATGGAGGGCTCTAATTGGCTAAGGGGGTGTGGCCTACTATGCAAATAAGGTCTCATTAGCATAAATAGGCGTGGTCTATTATTTAAATTAGGGGTCACGTGACCAAATGGAGGGCTCTAATTGGCTAAGGGGGTGTGACCTACTATGCAAATAAGGTATCATTAGCATAAAGGGGCGTGGTCTATCATTTAAATGAGGCGTCACGTGACCAAATGGAGGGCTCTGATTGGCTAAGGGGGCATGGCCTGATATGCAAATGAGGTGCACCACAGGGGGTCCAGGTCACATGACCAAATGGAGGCCTCTGATTGGCTGGATGCCCAGTGAGTAATATCCTTAGATTAGCTATAGTCATGTTCCGATACATACTATACTACTGGGATGGCATGATGCATTGGCACATGCTTAACCCTTTGTGTATGGCATGATGCATTGATGCACAGTTAACCCTTTGTGTACGGCATGATGCATTGATACACACTTAGACCCTTATAGTTGGCATGATACATTGATGCATGATTAACCCTTCGTGTATGGCATGATGCATTGATGCACAGTTAACCCTTTATGGATGGCATGATGAATTGATGCACAGGTAAACCTTTATGGATGGTATGATGTGTAGGGGTATGGTATTTTACACTTTAACGTTCATGCACCCGTGAGACTCAGACCTAGGTCCTTCGGGTGTGGTGGGGGAATCCGGATGGCAGGTGGCAGCACCTGCCTCTGGGTTCGTATCCACTACACCAGGGGGCCTACCACTCGTCCGCCACACGTCACGTGGCCGGTCTGAGTTTCGCGGGCTTTTCCCCTATATAAGGCTGGTCCTAGCCCTAGGTTCCTCAGTAGTGGTTTACCCACTGCTCAACCAGGTTGTTACCCGAAAGGGTAACCGAATGCACTAGCAGCATGTAGTCCTCTGAGGCTGTGATCGTATGTAACGCAAGCTATGAAATAAAAGCTCGGTTGCCTACCCGGAAACTTTTCTCTCTCTTCGTTATGATTTAATCTAACTTAACGAGACGAACCACTACACTGGTGCCGTGACCAGTTGGTCTTCGGGTAAGCGCAGTCAGAAATGACTGAGCTGAGCCCAGTTAGGGGAAATGGCCCAAATCGTGAGCTAGACTCCCCGATGGAGGATGGTGAAATCAAGTCACCACCCCAAGGTACGGAGTGGAGGGATCCACTAGAACACTACCCTGATGGGTTAGAAGATGTAAGAAGAAACTTACATCATGAACTGGATGAATTTGGAGACTCCTTATTCATGCCAGGAGGTACTTCGAAACCTGCACCAATGCATAAAAGTACTGCTCAATTTGGTAAATTACCATTTGAGGTACCAAAGCCTAGTGCAGGTATGTTTGAAACTCCATACAGTTCTCGAATTAAACACCAAAAATGTGGATTCGAAAAGAACAAAATGGACGAGCTTGAAGACATGAGAGCTGAATACGAGAAGATCCAGAAGGATCTTATTACACTGACCGGAACCCGAGACAAGATTCTGACTGAAAACAAACAGTTGATATCGGAACGTCTCGATTACGATCAGAGTTGTAGACGCCAACAACAATTGTTGTTGGATCAGATGGAGAAAGAAAAGCAAGATTTTCAACTCCAGCACGAACAGTATCGTGATGCACTATATACGGCGGATCTGGAATACAGAGCCTCGTATGATGAGTTGAATAGAACTAAACAAGAGTTAAATTCAACTCAATCGGCCTACGGCAAGTATCAAGAAGAGCTGAAGAAAATAGAATCAGCCTTCAAAGATGCTCGGGAAACGTACCAAAAACAGACCGATGAGCATGAAAAACTCAAAGATCAATTGATACGCGAATCCACAGATTTGGCTGTTAAACAGACTAAAATGATGGATGATTATTCCGAACTGGAGGCTAAAGCTATCCAGATGTCAAAGTATCTAGAAGATACTGGTCGTGCAGTAGGCACTCTTGAATCAGACTTCACTGTTTCAGGAATTGCCCTAAACACGACAAGTAACCAGATGTTCTCTTTGAGGGGCAATGACGGGGTAACAGAGACAACTGTACCTCGTTATGAAGGAGTAAAGAGTCATCAGGTTAGATTTACAGATAATACCTCTATACCTCTTGGTCTAGGTACGGGAAATAAAGGGGATAATTCTGCGAGTGGAGCTAAACAAAGCCGCTCGGCAGGAAGCTCCACCTTTGACGGCGGATGGCCACAACAGTCACCTTTAGGGGGACCAAATGGCCCGTATGCCCAGTATGGATGGAATCAGTCCCAAACAGGAACGAATCCGTCCAATGGTAACACCCGGAACACGTCCGGAGGAACAACCGGACGAGCACCCGGAGGTTCCAGTACAGCTGGGGGGCAATCCGGATGTGATCAAGGATCCGGACCCTCAAGCGATCGTTCCAGGAGCAGACCCTCTGCCAGTGGGACTGGTTTCAATAATGGAACTCAGTCGTATGGAACAGGAGGAAACACTAATCCCAATAGTGGTTTCTTTAGCTTTGGTGGAAATACACAACCCACCAATGGTCCAGGGCCGGTTCCCCAAACCAGTGGATACACCTTTTCACAGGTGCCTCCATACGGAGCAGGGGGATCAGGAGGTGGAGGAGGACCACCATCCGGAGGCTTTGGAAGTACTTATGGTACGAATCCTCCAAGGAAAAAGAGACTCAGTCGCCGAGTATCTCTTTCTCCAGGGTTACAAGCGCTGCATGATTCTAATGCAGCGATTGCTAACTTAGGTGTTGATTGTTACAATCAAGGTCTGGACGATACGGAGATCATGGAATGGAGTAAGGGTTTAACCCTTACTGGATCCACGAATCCGGCTCGTAGAGTAGCTAAGATACCTACCCCCTTTAATGCCAAGAACCCTTGGAAGGAGGAGTATCAAGGCTGCGCGGATGTCTTTAACTGCAATGGATGGGGTAAAGCGGAAGCTCTGCCTTATTTAGTATGCTGGTTAAAGGAAGGCGACGGAAAAGGAGCCGTGGAACAATGGAGAGATTCTCAAATAACAGGACTCTCAGCCCATATGAAGTATGATGAACTCATAGAGATTGCTTCATATTTATATGGGAATATAGTTGGAGAAGACCCTTGGCTGACGTTCACTAAAAGAACACAGAAGCCCAAGGAGTCTGCCAAAGTGTTCGGCTTAGAATGTCAACGACTGTTGCATAAAGCCAGACCTCAATGGAGACTAGATGATGAATGCTTCCTAGATGAGATGTTTAAACAATTCATTGAAGGATTGCGGAATCAAGAACACAGGACAGTAGCCTGTGAAGCTTGGAAGAATGATGCCTCTTTGACAGATTTGTTCCAGTCCCTAGATCATTATGATCGAAAGGCCCGTATCTTTGCCGGGAAGGTACCCCAACGGATGTCAGCAATGATAATCCCGGAGGGAATACCCGAAACCGATTCATCCGAATCAGGGGAACCTGACGAAGATGAAAACGTTGGGGCCATTGGCCAAGGGAACCCCCGGTACAACCGGAACTGGGGAAAGAAACCGGGTTACGTCAAGGAGAAAGTGATCACTTCTAAACCTCCTGTGACTCAACCCGATACCAAACCCACGACGGGTCCTTCTTTATCAGAGGACCTGGTTAACAATTTGGTAAAGAAGATTACTGAAAATCTTAGGAGGCCTAAGCCTGATAGGAGTGTTGTGACATGCTTCCGATGTCAGGAAACTGGGCATTATGCTGCCGAGTGTGAGGCAGATAAGCCAGTTTATAGAAACACTCGTTACCGGAGCAATCCGGGTAAGGAGGACTCAGTGAAGAAGGAAAACTGAGAGGGGGTGTCCACAATGGCAACCGGATTACCCCCAGAGTGAGTGATTGCCATGACTGCCAGCCTATCGCAGCTTGCGGTACTGGCAAGAATCCTCTAGCGATTTCGCCCAGCAGTGAAGCTAAGGAGCCTGATCAGTTCCTTACTCATGAGGCTGGGGAGACTGATAGTACACCAGGTGTCAAGAACCGGCAGAAGAACACAGAGGGGAAACCCGATATCAGTCCAGAGGGAGCGGCCAATGAGTTGGCCAGGGTGGGGTGTGCCCAGTTCCCCCCGGGTCATCCTTGTCTCGAATTCTTAAAGGGATGTGGATTTGACCTCGGCGCTAAGACGGAACTTGCTAAGTATGCAAGTAGTCCTACCTACTTGAAAGGTAGGAGGTGGTACGCAGTTGTATCTGTGAGTGGTAGATCCGCTGAGTTTCTTGTCGATACGGGTGCTAGCCACTCCTGTATTGCTAAGAGATTCTACGATCTTTTGCCTACGAATCATGAAACTTTCACAACGGAAGGAAATGCTCGTACGGCCGACGGTAGCATGATACAAACGTTCGGTAGAACATGTAAGAGGTTCAGTCTACAGGAAGATAAGGACTTCATCCTTACCCCTACTGTGGCGAACATCGCGGATGATGGTATACTCGGTCTGGATTTTGCTGCATTATATGGAGCAAGGTTAGATTCCCAGAGGGGAATATTGGAAGTGAGAGACCCGTATCATCTCGAAGTACAATGTGTACTTAGGCAAGTAAGCAGTGTAGCCAGTGTAGCCCAGACTGTTAAGATACCACCAGGCACAGCCTGTGATGTCTTATGTCGAGCGGACAGACAGTTTTCAGGAAAAACTGGAGTTGTAGAGCCAGACATGGCCATGTTGTCAAGTATCGGATTGGAATCCGCTGATGTTCTAGTAGCTAACGCTGCTTGGACGGTGGTTCCTATATCCAATACCGGTAACAAGACTGTCTATGTACAGAAGGATACGATCCTTGGATCGGTTGTCTTATCCGAATTGATAGAAGACTGTAAACATGTTTCGGCACCCGGAGCCCCTATCCCACCCGAAAGGAGCCCGGAACTAGACACTCTAGTAGCCGAAAGCCATGTAGAAAGTGATGAACAACGTGAAGCTCTAACTGACTTGTTGTACAAGTACCGTAAAGCTTTTGCAGCACCGAGTGAACAATTGGGGCGTACCGATAAAGTACTGCATACGATTGACACTGGTGAGAATGAACCTTTTAAGATTCCTTATAGAAGACTCCCACTAGCCAAAAAAAGGGTAGCTGAGGAGGAGATAGCTAAAATGCTTGAACAGGATGTAATAATTCCATCAACCAGTCCTTGGTCTAGCCCTGTGTGCATGGTGACCAAGAAAGATGGTAGCATCCGTTTCTGCATAGATTACCGGAAATTGAATGGTATGACCAAGAAGAATTCATATCCCTTACCACGGATCGATGAGACTATAGACTCCCTTGGAGGTAAGCAATGGTATTGCTCTCTAGACTTACAATCCGGGTACTGGCAAGTGGGTATGCATCCGAAAGATATGGAGAAGACGGCCTTTTCCAGTCATATTGGATTATTCCAGTATAATGTGATGCCGTTTGGATTGTGCAATGCACCGGCGACATTTGAAGCCATGATGGAAACTTTATTAAGTGACCTTTTATGGAAGAAATGTCTCGTCTATCTAGACGATGTGATTGTCTTTGGAAAGACATACGAAGAATGCTTGGAAAATTTAGGTATGGTCCTGGAAAGGATCATAACTAATGGTTTGAAGCTGAAACCCAAGAAGTGCGATCTTTTCAAAAGATCTATTAATTACTTGGGGCGAATAATCTCGAATGAAGGGATTAAAGCCGATCCGGAGAAACTGGATGCCGTGTCAAATTGGCAAGCACCCACGAATGCGAAAGAAGTTAGGTCCTTCCTCGGATTCTGTTCCTACTACCGGGACTTTATCCCAGGATATTCAAGGGTTGCCTTTCCTATCCAGAGTTTGTCCCACTGGACACCCGGGATCAGAAAGGAACGATTCCCTTGGGGACCCGAGCAAGACGAGGCCTTTATGAAAATAAAGGATTTGTTTGCTATCACACCTGTGTTGAGATACCCCACGGAGAATGATCATTTCATTCTAGATACTGATGCTAGTAATGAAAGCATAGGAGCCGCCCTTTCTCAGGTCCAGGATGGGGTCGAAGTTCCTATAGCCTTCGCTAGTAACACGTTGAGTAAATCTCAAAGAAACTATTGTACCACTAAACGTGAGTTGTTGGCTGTGGTGGTCTATACGAAGAAGTTCAAGCACTTTTTGTGGGGGAGTGATTTCACTCTACGGACTGATCACTCTTCCCTCAGATGGTTATTGAACTTCAAAGATGCAGAGGGGATGATAGGTCGCTGGTTAGCGCACCTATCCGAATTCGGTCTAAATCACAGCCAGATTGAACACCGAGCCGGGGCAAAGCATTTGAATGCAGATGCTTTGTCTAGAATCCCAGTGAGGAAATGTGCAAATGCTGAGTGCACTGATTGTGGAGCACACAATGCTGTGTTGGCAGGGGTTCGAGTTCCATTCGAAACCCATCCGGAACATGTCTTGAATTGGTCCTTGGAGACCATCAGGCAGTTCCAGAAGTCTGATGCAGTCACATCACGTTTGATTAAATTCCTTAATCAGGGTATCTGTCCCCCAAGACCCGTAGTGTCATTGGAGAACAGAGAGATGAGACGATTCTTAGCTCAATGGGCCGAGCTAAAAGTCCGGGATGGTATTCTGTTTCGATGGAAGAACCATTCTAATAGGAACAAAACCTTGCAAGTTGTCATACCTAGTGCTATGCGACGAGATATTATGTATTTCTGTCATGGACATAGAACTAGTGGACACTTTGGAAAGAAACGGTCTCTAGAACGTCTGACCAGACGATACTATTGGCCCGGCATGAGTACAGATCTCACCCGATGGGTGGAGACCTGTCCCGAGTGCTGTAAGAACAAACCAGGACCCGGGTTAGGCAAGCTGCCATTATCCCAGGAACTGTTTGGTGTAAGGTTTGCTAGAATAGCTGTTGACATTATTAGTGGGATTCCCCCCACTCCTAGTGGCAACACGTGTATGATGGTCGTGTCTGATTATTATACCAAGTACACCCGAGTGTTTCCTTTACCGGATCATAAGGCTGTTACTTGTGCTATGGCCTTTGTAAAAGGGTGGGTGCTGCACCTAGGTGTCCCACTCATGTTACATAGTGACCAAGGCAGAGAATTTGAGTCTAGTCTGTGGCAGGAGATGTGTAATTGTCTGGCGATCTGCAAGACAAGAACTAATCCCTATAGACCACAGAGCGATGGACAAGTAGAGAGATTCAATAGGACTTTGATCCAAGTATTGAAGTCTCTGGTAAATGAGCAGATGGATGATTGGGATGAACAATGTGAATTCGTGGTACATGCCTATAATGGCACTGTGCATTCGAGCACAAACTGTTCTCCTAATCTCCTCGTTTTTGGAGAGGATTTGATTATGCCAGCCGATTTGGTGTTCGGCGTAATAAGAATGAATCCGGAAGCCCCTTGCCAGGTGATGTTTGTAGAATCCCTACGGGATAATTTCAAACAAGCCTATGAGAGGGTTAGAGACGAGTTGCAGAAAACTGCGCGTTGGCAGAAAGTTGGCTATGACACAGGTCTAAAAGCTAGATTTTTTAATCTAGGGGATAGAGTACTGCGTCTACACCAACCTCTAGCTAACCTGAAATTAGCCAGTAATTGGGATGGACCTTTCACTATAACTCAGGTTATTAGTGATTGCACAGTGATTATTAAATCACAGCTTGGTAAATGTTACAAGTCAAATGTAGCGAGACTACGCCCATGGAGGGGGAGGGATACCTCCACCGAAATGTACGGCGATGGTCTATTGGAAGTAATGGAACAGAGTCGTGTTAAGCAACTCGAAGTGGTACCGACCCGAAAGCGAGGACCCGGGCGGCCACGGAAGGTTGCAGACCCGAAGAGGGTGGTGCCCCCTGTCGTAACATCCGGAAAGCAGGGGAAGATACAAAAAGTCTCGGCAGGCGCAGGTAAAAATAAGAGGAAAGGTCCCTCTAAGGCTAAGAAGACCTTGGAAAAGGCTCTTATGGATACCAGGTCAATAAAAGAGGCCTCAAAACCTCTTAGACGCAGTCCAAGGTTGCTACAGACTGCCTTAACCTAGCCTGTTAACACAACGAGTGTGTTGTCCTGTACTGTGTACTGTTATATGTTGTAACCTAGTTCAATGTATATTTGAGCCGGTCAAGAGTCTCTGGAAAAGGTCCTATGACAATGAACCCATGGTTTTGGACGGATAATCCGGTGGATATGCTTATGCTATCCATAAACTCCAGAATACCTAGCGAATTGTCATAGTCGAACCCTGAGTACGGACGGACGACCGATCGGGTATTGTATTGTTTTTATGTAAGGGCGCGTGACCTAATTAAGGGCACACGGGAAAGTTGTTGACCCATTTTCGAATGGTCACGTGAGGCGCCGGTTTGATCATGCGCAGCGATTCAAGTTCGAGTATCCCGCCATATTGTCTTATTCCTGCGAAGGAAGAAGACGTGGCCGAGGGTGGTCTTACTCTTGTTGGAGTCTGATAGCCCGTGACAGCCATATTCCGAGGTGTGCCCTCGTTAAAAGGCACCCGCCTTTCACTGGGTAAGCAGTACTCACTGCTTATCCGGTGGATTGGGATATTTTATCCCCGAACAGCCACTTCTGTCGATGGCAGAAGAGGCCGTCCGTCTTGGCGGCGGTGCCGGTGCCAGCACCCCGCCAGAGTATGGAAGTGGTTCTCCCAAGAGTCCCACTTATACATACGACGATCAGCAATACGATGCTGATTGTGATCAAATGGATCAACAAATGAATGTTGATCAGTACTTCTCTGGAGTAGACGATAGCGACGTAGAATCGTTCTACGACGCATCCGACAACTCCAGACAAGTTAGTCCTGAACGCCGAGGCGTTCAACAACAAATTGATGTAGGTGAGCCTTATGTAGCCCCTCCATCCGAAGGTTTGAGTGGAGAACCGGCAGGAGCCCAGTCTCTTGACAGGGCTCTGATGCCACCTCCCCCTCAACTGCCGCCCCGTCTTGGTGGGAGTACCTCATTCGGTGCTTTGGGACCTGCTTCTCCGGTTGACAGGCCAATGCACCTAGAGCTGCCCTTCCCAGACAGTCCCGAATGGCATGATGTAGCCGGTCCATATGACGGACGGATGTTAGCAATTTCCGAGGAAATGCTGATACCCACCTGTTATGGGACGCCCAGAGAGGTTGACGAGCGTGTTGTCAACGCAATCTGGGAATGTGCTCATCCGCAGTGGGCTAATACCTTTCCGGAGTCCTGGTTGATGGATTACCATCAGATGGCCAAAGGATTGGTAGTCCACTTATGGTTTCGTAAAGCCGTCTGGGACGCAGAAATGGCTTTCCGAAGGAATACCTCTTATAGGCCTTCCTATGTGTCTGACAAAACGGGTTACACCGGTGTCAAGGCAGATGAGGTCTCTAGATACATAGACAGAGACCAGATCCTACTGTTAAGCACAGCGGATGAGTATGAAGCAGCAGGTAACGCTGTTGTGGATTACTGTCCAGGGGTCCCTATTACGTCTCAAACCATTGAGGCAGAAGAGGCCCGTATTGGTGTGTCTCCACTAGACAGACTCGGGGTAATACAAGACCTCGTAGTACGTCTATTGGAGAGACAGTATGCACTGGCGCATCCGGAGTTAGTACCCGGACCCGCACCCGTGCAAGTAACAGCCAAGATGGCCGATCGGATGGACCGTCTCATGTCTCCTGCTGAAGCTCCTACCTTGGGAGGCGCAGCAGTAGTACCTGAGAAGGCCCTACCTGATGCAGATGTTTCCCTTAAAACTGCTCAGTCTACCCCTACGAAGACTGAGCAAGTAAAGGAGAAAGCAGCTGGTGGAAAGGGTAAAACAACCCCCACCAAAGGTAAGGGTAAAGGGAAGCGGTCAGGAACCGAACCCTCTACCAGCACGAGTGTGGACGACAGTACCCGAACCCGTCGGGTGTCTCCACGCTCGGCCAATAAGAAGGGCGCTAAGGCTTCGGATGTCTCCGGCAATGAGACGGACGCATCCGAGCCTGGCACTTCTACTAACGGCAGATCCCGCAGGAGGAATAAGAAGAAGGTTGACCAACGCAAACCTGAACCTATCGAGGTAGACGTTCAAGCTGATAATACAGAAGCTGAACCGGCTGTCCCAACCGTAAAAGTTGAGCTCGGTGTGCCAATCGTCAAGCTACACGACGTAATGGCCGATTTGAGTGGAGACGCTCAAGATGCTGCAGCCCAGGTCCTCGCGGGTCAACAACCCGTTGTGCAACCTGTGGATGTACCATCCGACCCGGAGGGAGAGGAGCCGGTTGACCCAGTTGTGGATGTCACTCCGACTGACGAGCAAGAGGCTGCTATCTGGGCTAACGCCAATAGCAACTTTGCCGACTTCATTCCTCTACACAGGGGACACCTGAAGGGGAGTAAATCCGTATGGAGACTGCCCCCTCGGATCACCTGTGAGAGGCAGGAAGATATGGAGGAGTGGCTTCGCAAGAAGCTCTCTGATAGAAAGCCGGCCAATATGTACTGGATCTATTGGGAATTCGTTAAGAATTCGCCCAATGGTCTGTACAATTATGACCAGAAGGGCAAGCTCAAGTTTGCTCTAGATGAGTACTACGGGGAGGATCGTAAGGATTGTCCCTTCCAACGTTGTACTCAAAGTGAGGGTGAGGTTGAATTCTTCATCGAGAAAGACGCGTTCCTTCGTCATCTCGTGGAGGTTCATATGCACCAGAGGCCAGAATATGTCTGCGACCGAGAGGTTGGCAAGAAATGTGCTAAATGCACAGGATGTGTCACCCCCCGACGCGGAGACATGGTCCGGCACTATGTGACTTCGCATGGAGAGGGCCTGGAGGCAGCCATAGATCGGGTGATGAAAATTCACTCCGAACTCTATGGCAACCTTAGGGGCCTCAATGCAGAGAAGTTGGCTTCCCTCACACCGAGTACGAAGCAGTTTGCGCCTACGGTTCCTGGTACTAACCAGAAACTAAAGGCTCGGTTTGCCCAGACTCCCGGGTCCGGCAAACTAGAGTACGCTCAGGAGGAGTACGATCTGTTAAACGAATGGAGAAGCAACAAGGCCCGCCGTCGTGGTGGGGCTTATGTAACTCCATCCGGAGAACAGGTCCGAAGCCGCAGGGATTACCGCCAGGGACCCTCTGTAGCAGATAGGAAGAGACAGGCGTCTGAATCTCCAAGCCGAGCCAGGTCACCACTGGAGGCGCTGGAAAGACAGACAAATGGGGGAAGGAAGAAGCCACATCTTCCATCTCCTACTGGAACTCCTTCCCATTATGGGCGAGCACCAACTCCACTAGGTGCACAGAACCCGACATTCTTTGGTGTCAGTGGACCGAGTGGCCAGTCCGCCCGGAAACACGCGCCTTTGAATGTCAAAGACCCGAAGCAGTACCCTGCTATGGGCCCACCCGGACCAGAGATGCAAATCTTTGATCAGTACGGGAGGGTCAAGCAGGAACTGCCGACAGTAGGAGGTCAAGCTCCCCGACCTACAATGAGTGCTGTGGTGAGACAACGTCCACCCGCACCATTGTTGACGGCCAAAGACCTTAGAAGGGAATTGTCACGGTTGCCCCTGGTTCAGGGATTACCAACTCAAGGCCCTTCTTCGACCACTGCTAGTGCGGTTACTACTGCGGTTGCTTCTTCGCACACGCAGGTAGCTGTCACTGCGAGTGGGTCTGGAGCACAGCCAAAGCCTCAGGGTCAGGTACCCCCACCTGGTGCTGTGGTTCATCGGCCTAAGCTGATCCAGACAGTGGAGACCTTCTTCAAGAAGGAGGACAAATTGTCTTGCAATATCCAGAGCAAACAATTTGAGACGCTACAGCACCATCTGGAAAACCTCCACCTGGACATGTATCGTCGGACCGTGTCGAGCACTCTCCAGTGTATTGACGCGATCCAGAAGTCAGAGATCAACCGAATCTCGACTCAGATCAAAGCGGATGTTGCCAAAGATAAGCAGGAAGCTGCTAATCTGCGGCAGGAGGCCCTATCCGAGAAGGAAACAGCTTCTCAGATGCTCGACCTAGAACGAGCAACGAACATGAAGAACCAGCAAAAGTTCTTCAAGGTCTTCGGAGTTATCATGGATAACTGGGACGGTACACCTGAGCATGCTTTGAAGCTGTTCGAAGCACGCCAAAAGGTGAAACTTACACCTGCTGTCCCCGCATTGGCACCTACGGATGGAACTGGTGTGAACCCCCCTGTTCAGCCACTGGCTCAACAACCGGGTCCAAACCAGCCACCCGAGGAGAACATGGAACAGTAAAAAACTGTTGCATGAAGATCGGACATAATTGTGTGTCCCGGGGTTCTATTACCCATGCATTGTTGGATAAGAAACCATTTTTTTATCCAACCCGTATTGATTCGGGTACCAAACTGTACCCTAATCCGGAAACTGAAAACAGAAGGAGAAAACAAACAAGTCACTCTGGAGGAGGAGTACGAATGCTGTAAACACCATAATTGTACTGTGCCATAATGTAATGACTGTGCCTATTATAAAATCATGGACAATTTACACTAATATGGACTTTTGAACTACAAACCGGATTTACTACTACACCACTACTATTTGGGAGCTAGCACTACAGGCATCAGGGTTTAGCTACGCCCATAGAGTCCATCAACAGTCTACAACTGGATCTACTATTACCTCCAGTTAGCTAGCACTACAGGCATCAGGGTTTAGCTACGCCCATAGAGTCCATCAACAGTCTACAACTGGATCTACTATAACCTCCAGTTAGCTAGCACTACAGGCATCAGGGTTTAGCTACACCCACCAACAAGTTTTACTATAGCACTTCAGGCATCAGGGTTCAGCTCGCCCATACCAAGCCATCAGCAGCATCCGACTCCTGTTACATCCTCCAATCATGAAAACAAGTAACTTTGTTGATATTATTATATTGTATGTAAAATTGTATTTATAACTATATAATATCTTTTATAAAGATATATTATTATATAAGGGTACCTATAAATATACTGGATCTGCGAATCCTAAAAGTTATTTAAGGTAATCCTAGACCTATAACTGTCTATATAGGTCATTCCTGGTCTCAATATATTAAGAGACTATAATTCTTCTGTAACTTGTAAATATAAAACACTAAGGTATAAACTGAGCTGCGTCTCAAAAGTATAAATATTTTTCTATAAAATAAGAGAAGGTCCAACGGATTTCTCTAAACTTAGTATTGTATTACTCAGGTTAATACCTAATTGTGTTCATATAGTATCAGATTAATTGTCTATATCTGATCATTAATATTTAATTCACTCTGTAAAGTAGACAGAGCTGTTAATTTAAAAAGTCGAAAATTTTTTTTCCGGGTTCAATAACCATAATACGATCATTGTTAACAACCACCGGTCCTTTTCAGGACCCTACTGTTGTCAAAACGTTACTATAAATCTGTGATAATTGTATATTTATCATTTATGGTTGTTATAAGCTAGTGATGGAAATAACATGAACGACACTCGATGCTATTATTGTATAATTTTTCAGAAATAGGATAGTCTTATACTATAGCCTATTTCACATCGAGCAAGTGTAATTAATACCCCTTTTTAGTATTGTAAACAATCACTTACTAGGTTATTAATACACTGCGGTTTAATTACCCCCAAGTTATTGTCTAAGGGGGGCAGTGTAGGGGTATGGTATTTTACACTTTAACGTTCATGCACCCGTGAGACTCAGACCTAGGTCCTTCGGGTGTGGTGGGGGAATCCGGATGGCAGGTGGCAGCACCTGCCTCTGGGTTCGTATCCACTACACCAGGGGGCCTACCACTCGTCCGCCACACGTCACGTGGCCGGTCTGAGTTTCGCGGGCTTTTCCCCTATATAAGGCTGGTCCTAGCCCTAGGTTCCTCAGTAGTGGTTTACCCACTGCTCAACCAGGTTGTTACCCGAAAGGGTAACCGAATGCACTAGCAGCATGTAGTCCTCTGAGGCTGTGATCGTATGTAACGCAAGCTATGAAATAAAAGCTCGGTTGCCCACCCGGAAACTTTTCTCTCTCTTCGTTATGATTTAATCTAACTTAACGAGACGAACCACTACAGATGCATTTAACCCTTTATGGATGGCACGATGCATTGACACACACTTAACCCTTTATGGATGACATGATGCATTGATGCACAATAAACCCTTTATGGATGGAATGATGCATTGGTACATGATTAACCCTTTAAGAATGGCATGATGCATTGATGCACACTAAACTTTTTATAGATGGCATGATGCATTGATGCACACTTAACCCTTTAAGAATGGCATGATGCATTGGCACATGCTTAACCCTTTATGGATGGTATGATGCATTGACGCACACTTAACCCTTTATGGATGGCATGATGCATTGACACACACTTAACCCTTTATGGATGGCATGATGCATTGACACACACTTAACCCTTTATGGATGGCATGATGCATTGACACACACTTAACCCTTTATGGATGGCATGATGCATTGACACACACTTAACCCTTTATGGATGGCATGATGCATTGACACACACTTAAATCTTTATGGATGGCATGATGCATTGATGCACAATTAATCCTTTATGGATGGCATGATGCATTGATGCACATTTAACCCTTTATGGATGGCATGATGCATTGATGCACACTTAACCCTTTATGGATGGCATGATGCATTGATTCACATTTAACCCTTTATGGATGGCATGATGCATTGACGCACACTTAACCCTTTATGGATGGCATGATGCATTGATGCACAGTTAACCCTTTATGATACACAGTTAACCCTTTATGAATGACATGTAGCATTGACGCACACTTAACCCTTTATGGATGGCATGATGCATTGATGCACATTGAACCCTTTGTGTATGGCATGATGCATTGACGCACAATTAACCCTTCATGGATGGCAGGATGCATTGATGCACATTTAACCCTTTATTGATGGCAGGATGCATTCGTGCATGCTTAACCCTTTATGGATGGCATGATGCATTGATGCACACTTAACCCTTTATGGATGGCATGATGCATTGACGCACAATTAACCCTTCATGGATGGCAGGATGCATTGATGCACATTTAACCCTTTATTGATGGCAGGATGCATTCGTGCATGCTTAACCCTTTATGGATGGCATGATGCATTGATGCACAGTTAAACCTTTATGAATGGCATGATCCATTGATGCACATTTAACCCTTTATGGATGGCATGATGCATTGATGCACACTTAACCCTTAATGGATGGCATGATGCATTGATGCACAGTTAACCCTAATACCGGTATATTTGTGGTCCACCCTAGAAAATGTGTCATTTGACATGAAATTGCGGCCTGTTCTTTAGGACTGAGTCCTTCACCTGTGACATTTTGTATCAACTGGTGCAATGAAAAGTAGAATTCGCCACAATTAAAGGTACAAGATTTGAGCACCAAATATGGCCAACCCCTGTGTGGTCAGGAGCGTCCACAATGGGTGCCTTTACCCTATTAACAAACCTTTAAACATGGGTTCAAATTCAGGCACAGGTGTGTACAGCAGCACAAGAAACCCCCATTGCCCAAATGATATATATGCTGCATCATTGGATTCGTGAAGTTTTAACTTTGATCATTTTAATCATTTTTGGTGTTGTAAAGAAGCAATAACGCAAGACCCAGGCCAGAAACATTCTCTTTGAGGCCAAATTTCGAAACCAGTCTGTGGTGATGGAAATACAGGTGAGATGAAAACATGGCATGACTGACATGGCTCTTGTCTTTCCTGACAAAATGTGGGCTGGGTTAAATTGTGTGAATTCAGTTTCAGCCACACCATATAAAGCCGGCAGCTGACATAAAAAGACATGCAAGGAGAAATGAAATGATTAGGAATCTCAGTGCTTTAACATTTTTAAACACATATAATCCTTTAATGTCCCATTATGACAAAACCTGTGATAAGGAGCCTGATGGTTCGATCAACCCTAAAAAAAATGAGTCTACCTCAGGTTTGTACAATTTGTTGAAGATCTGAGGGCTCAGTAGAGGCGTAGGAACCAAATCTTGATTGGGGGGGGGGGCCCAGGGCCAAGCCCAGGGGGGCCCTGTTGCACCGATCGTAATTTGTCGGATAGAGTGGGCTGACATTATTCATGGGTACATTAGATATATGTATTAAAATATCTTTGATGACTTTTGCCTGTGATTTTAAGCCCAGGCCCCCTTTTTCCATTGTGCTACCATATTTGTGAAAAATTTGAGGGGAATCTTTGCATTTTATCATGGGTCTTGACAAATATATGGGGGGGGGGGCAGACATATTCAGGCCCCTCTGGGATTGGGGGGCCCGGGCCCCCCTAGCCCCCCTTTTCCTACACCCCTGCTCAGTTTCCACTTAAAATCTGTTTGAGAAATGTCTGGAAAGATTGATTGATTACTGGAAATGCTCAAGATTTCCCAAGAAATATCTAGATAGCAAAGTGTATTACGGCAGGTGAGGTAGTTAGATATAAGGATGGTCGACATCACAATGTTCAGAAAGCTAGAAACAATGACATAACAGGTAAGCAACACTTACCTTCATTGGTAGTGTGACGAGAACGCACGGCACCGACTGCTCCCATACCTTGCCGGGCTGCCCCAGACCTCCCCCCAGGCATCTGCCACTCTTCACAGGAGCCCTGTCTGCAGTTACCCCTATTTTCGCCCATGCAGCGACCTTCTTTCCCACATCAATCTCACAAATCTACACTAAGACTAAAACTTTTATGTCATAGTCAGCGAGGTGGACTGGAAGTTTAGGCACCCCTACCAACCTTTGTTTAGTCTGTATTCTTTAATTAGGGGGTATATTCTGATGAAACATGGACAGCACTCCAGCTTCCTTCTTCACCCTGTCACTTGTGGACAGGGACTGAAGTAACCGGTCCCGCATGCGGGGCCCTGTTTCTACCCAATATTTGTAAAATATGCCTTATCTGTACAAAGTCACACAATTTAAAGTAGCACTATGGTTAGATATGACTAATTATAGTAGCCTCATTAGTTTTATTGACAAAATATTATTGCAAACCACTGTATTTTTGAGTCAACTGACAGCCTGATCTGGACTGGGAAAATAGAGGCAGTGGCCATTTTGGCCCCAAGCCAGTCCCCAAAATTGGCACCCCCAGTATGGCCAATTCTGGACATTTACATAATTCAAGTAGTGACTCCTACTAACTTGGGGTCATAGACCAACATGGCATTGTATTTTTAAGAAATTGTCTTATTATTCCATCAATTCAGGCTGAAATTCCAGCCAATCAGGCCAGCCCTGTCAGGGCCCTGTTGGGCCCTATGGGGTCCTGTTAGGCCCTCCCCCATTGGCTGGGGCTGGTCAGGTGGTCAGGCCCGGCCAAGCTCTATATAAGCAGTCTGGCTAGTCCAGTCAGGCAGAACCAAACTGGCTCTCACACCACCAATACTGCAAACTAGGAGTAACTCACCACCAGCTGACCACCTCACTGCAATCTAGGAGCAGTTCACACCTCCAGGCATGGAGCAACTCATATTAAAGTTGCGCGGTTCCAGTGGGGTGGAGGTGTGAACTTCTGCTAGTTTGCAGTGTGGTGTTGCTTCATGATGATGGGGGGGGGTTACTTGGCTGAGAGTACCAACCAAGTTTCTGCCAGTCTCTCATCCCCATGTCCCTTGGTCTTAGTAAGCCCTTGTCCCTTGTCGATTAAAGTCACCTTGTCCCTCAACCTCATCTCCCTTGTCGATTTTAAGAATTGGCCTTGTCCCCTTGTCGATTTTACCTGCCTGGGGCCCTAATATGGCCCTAGAGCTAGACCCCTAAAATCGATATGGTGACATGGGCTTTTTTTGCTAGTGATAAGGACATGGTCATTTCTTAAAATTGACACTCTTGTTCCAAAGATCTGTTTCATTGTCAAATATGACAGATGAGACTCCCTAGGACTCGTGTTTAAGTCCTGAGGACTTGATGCAGAAGCTCAAGTCTCATGGACTTGTGTGTAAGTCCTGAGGACTTGACTCCAAGTCCGAGTCACTCAACCGAGCACCATGTCGCACCTAACTGGGTCCAGCCCACTGGAACTGCACAACTTTAACATGAGTCTGAGCGACTCAACCGAGCATCGTGTCGCACCTTCCTGGATCCACCCCACTGGAACTGAACACCTTTAATGTGCAGGGCTGAGTCGCCACCACTTAACGTAACACACTGTCATCTCCGGCCAGAGTCGTTCAACTTCTGCAGACCATCCTTTACTTGGTTGCAGGAGTCATCTAACTTTATCTACGTTTGGGCTTAGCGGAGACCTGGCCCCTATCCATAGTTTATCACATACGTGTGGGCTTAGCGATGTCCTGGCCCCCTCACCTTTAACTTCATTTATTTACATAGACTTTGTGGACAAATACTGAGCACTTCTTTTATTAATAAAATGTATTGAACTGCACTGAAAACATGGAAGATCAGAAACTAGTCAGCGGTGACCACTTTAGGTCCTCAAGTTGACGATACCTAAAACTACAGCTTTAGGTAGTCAAAATGATGACTCTAGGTCGTCATGCTGACGACTTGAGTCATCAGGATGACAATACTGACAGTACAGAGTCGTCATATTGATGACTCAGGTCATCAGGATGACGACCTAAAGTCATCATTTTGACTACCTAAAGCTGTAGTTTTAGGTATCGTCAACTTTAGGACCTAAAGTGGTCACCACTGACTAGTTTCGGATCTTCCATGTTTTCAGTGTGTATTTCCCTTTTTGTCATCTGTCATTGACCTACTGTTAACGCCATCCTAGTGGTCCGAACTTGGAGCCCCTTTCAAGTTCCCCCATTCTACTCAGGAACACAACGAGAAGTACTAGACCCCCTTTGCAGGGAATTCTGCTACAGTAGATTGATGTGTGGGAATGTAGAGACAAGAGGCTGACAGGTGACTAAGTGTCACAAATGCTGATAAGTGAGGTCAGTCAGGATCTGCCTCCTGTAACCATTATACAGGTTACTATATGCAAACTGTCACACATCTCCTTCCTACCTCTGACCTATCTTTTGCATCTGGCATAAGCCTAAGGCCTAAAGGGCATTATGTTCACTCATCACTATGTTGTACCAATGTGACAATGATGGCTCACTTGCTAACACGCCAATAGGGCAAATGTATTCATCAATGTAGCTCTCACTTATACACCCGGGATACTTTAAGTCTCCATGACACTCCTAAAAAGGGTAAAATCTTAATTGATTCAATAGCGGATATATGACAGGTTCCCTTTACATAAAACACACTGGGCAAGTAGGGGATGGGGTGGAAACTGTTGCTATGACAACATGTGCAGAGTGCAGGAATGTCCCTGCATGTACTTGATCCCGCCTCTTTCCCCTTTGTTTTGTACTTTCATCAAGGTACCCATTTTGTTTTATTCTTTAATCAGGACCAAGGAATGTGTCAGTACAATACCCCTATAGCAAGCACAAACACTTAGAAAAACAAAAAAAAAAAAAAACACCCCAAAACCCAATTTAATTGTGCAGAGGATAATGAAAGGCAATTAATACCCACCTACCGATAATGAAGGAAAAAGAAAAGATGATTAAATTACCATTTTGCAGTTATTGACAGTTCTTTTTTTCTGACTTGAGCAAATATTTTTGTGATTAGATAATAATCTATGTGAAATGCCTGGCTGAATTAAGTATGGTTCATTTATTCTGTGATGAGAAGAAGCTGTTTTATCTAAATTCTAGAGACAAGAAGCTCAGAATCCCTAAAGAAGCTGGTGCTTTTAAATAATTCCTTTATGTGGTGAAACTTTGAAACCATTTTGTGGTGAAGAGAATTAAGGTGAAACAATAACATGACACAAATAAGCTGCATGTTGCGTGCCATGTCAAAATATTGGCCGAAATGAATACTGTGAATAAAGTTTCAAATTGACTTAATGATGCTGTCAACTGACATGAGAAGGCGTGAGATCAATTTAAATGATTAGGACATGTTGATAGAACCATGTTCTACCCTTTGATCATTTGGTCAAGTTTTCTTTAAGAAAAAATGTAATATAACCTATGGTTGTCATGATGCATGAATTCAGTCCTGGTAAATTAATTGGGCTGGCTTGGAGCATGATGCACCCAGAGTCCTGGTAAATCAATGAGGCTGGCTTGGAGCATGATACACTCAGAGTCCTGGTAAATTAATGAGGCTGGCTTGGGGCATGATGCACCCAGAGTGGTGGTAAATTAATGAGGCTGGCTTGGAGCATGATGCACCCAGAGTGGTGGTAAATTAATGAGGCTGGCTTGGAGCATGATGCACCCAGATTCCTGGTAAATTAATGAGGCTGGCTTGGAGCATGATGCACTCAGAGTGGTGGTAAATTAATGAGGCTGGCTTGGAGCATGATGCACCCAGAGTGGTGGTAAATTAATGAGGCTGGCTTGGAGCATGATGCACCCAGATTCCTGGTAAATTAATGAGGCTGGCTTGGAGCATGATGCACTCAGAGTGGTGGTAAATTAATGAGGCTGGCTTGGAGCATGATGCACCCAGAGTCCTGGTAAATTAATGGGGCTGGCTTGGAGCATGATGCATCCAGAGTCCTGGTAAATTAATGAGGCTGGCTTGGAGCATGATGCACCCAGAGTCCTGGTAAATCAATGAGGCTGGCTTGGAGCATGATGCACCCAGAGTGGTGGTAAATTAATGAGGCTGGCTTGGAGCATGATGCACCCAGAGTGGTGGTAAATTAATGAGGCTGGCTTGGAGCATGATGCACCCAGAGTCCTGGTAAATTAATGAGGCTGGCTTGGAGCATGATGCACCCAGAGTCCTGGTAAATTAATGAGGCTGGCTTGGAGCATGATGCACTCAGAGTGGTGGTAAATTAATGAGGCTGGCTTGGAGCATGATGCACCCAGAGTCCTGGTAAATTAATGAGGCTGGCTTGGAGCATGATGCACCCAGAGTCCTGGTAAATTAATGAGGCTGGCTTGGAGCATGATGCACCCAGATTCCTGGTAAATTAATGAGGCTGGCTTGGAGCATGATGCACTCAGATTCCTGGTAAATTAATGAGGCTGGCTTGGAGCATGATGCACTCAGAGTGGTGGTAAGTTAATGAGGTTGGCTTGGAGCATGATGCACTCAGAGTGGTGGTAGATTAATGAGGCTGGCTTGGAGCATGATGCACTCAGAGTGGTGGTAAATTAATGAGGCTAGCTTGGAGCATGATGCACTCAGAGTGGTGGTAAATTAATGAGGCCGGCTTGGAGCATGATGCACTCAGAGTGGTGGTAAATTAATGAGGCCGGCTTGGAGCATGATGCACTCAGAGTCCTGGTAAATTAATGAGGCTGGCTTGGAGCATGATGCACTCAGAGTGGTGGTAAATTAATGAGGCTGGCTTGGAGCATGATGCACTCAGAGTGGTGGTAAATTAATGAGGCTGGCTTGGAGCATGATGCACTCAGAGTGGTGGTAAATTAATGAGGCCGGCTTGGAGCATGATGCACTCAGAGTCCTGGTAAATTAATGAGGCTGGCTTGGAGCATGATGCACTCAGAGTGGTGGTAAATTAATGAGGCTGGCTTGGAGCATGATGCATCCAGAGTCCTGGTAAATTAATGAGGCTGGCTTGGAGCATGATGCACTCAGAGTGGTGGTAAATTAATGAGGCTGGCTTGGAGCATGATGCATCCAGAGTCCTGGTAAATTAATGAGGCTGGCTTGGAGCATAATGCACTCAGAGTCCTGGTAAATTAATGGGGCTTGCTTGGAGCATGATGCACCAAGAGAGCTCAAAAGATACTTCCTGAGGCTCTCTGACATCAAATAAATGGACAGGATAATTTGGAACCTCCCTTTGTCCTTCAAGGAACAAGGATGGCATAAGTCCTGTTGACTTTCACATTTCATGACATACCATTTGCTGCAGCACATGCTAATGTAAGACGTGGTAAGGCCAAAACCAGACATGCATTTTCGCATAACAGCAAGCAGTCTTGCCATGTTAGGCTAAATCAAAGATCCTTACACTATGTAACTATGTAACTGCTCAAGGCTTCCTTGGGGAGGGGGGTTAAAAGTGTTCCATGTTAAGCTCTTCATCATCCAGTCCCAGGAGACTCATAGGGCCTGTTCAGAAGAGTCTGAACAATTACAGCTGAGGTTACTAATTCAACATCTCTCATTCATTCATGAACAATTACAGCTGAGGTTACTAATTCAACATCTCTCATTCATTCATGAACAATTACAGCCGATGTTACTAATTCAACATCTCTCATTCATTCATGAACAATTACGGCTGATGTTACTGATTCAACTTCTCTCATTCATTCATGAACAACTGCAGCTGAGGTTACTAATTCAATATCTCTTATTCATTCATGAACAATTACGGCTGATGTTACTGATTCAACTTCTCTCATTCATTCATGAACAACTGCAGCTGAGGTTACTAATTCAATATCTCTTATTCATTCATGAACAATTACGGCTGATGTTACTGATTCAACATCTCTCATTCATTCATGAACAATTACGGCTGATGTTACTAATTCAACATCTCTCATTTATTCATGAACAATTACAGCTGACATTGCTAATTCAACTTCTCTCATTCATTCATGAACAATTACAGCAGATGTTACTATTTCAACATCTCTCATTCATTCATGAACAATTACAGCAAATGTTACTATTTCAACATCTCTCATTCATTCATGAACAATAGCAGCTGATGTTACTAATTCAACTTCTCTCATTCAATTTTGTTGGTGAAAACTGACATCTCGAGGTGATTATCTCAGGATTTGTTAGATGAAAATGATGAAAATGAAAGTGAATTAGACCTAATGGATATCATCGACCTGCCAAAGATGACTTACAGAAAAAGATTTATTATCCATTGATTTCTTTTTCAAGCAATCATTTCCCTTGGTGAAAGATGAATTTTTGTTCAATACAAATCACCAGATCTACAATTGTTTGCTGTGCTTTGTTAGTTTTGTGTTTTTATTTGCCCCTTTTTCTTCTCTCTTTTTTGGTTTTAGATCACAGCTTTAGAACAGCATTTACAGTTAATAAAGACTAACAAAGACTTCAAATAGATTTTCTTGGGAAACCAACTTATTCAGTTATTACTTCAAAAAAAGATATATTTGAAATATCCAAGAATCACTTCTTCTCATGTATAGCATGTATTCATGGACCTCTGTGGTACCTCCAATCTATGATAGCTTCACAGTAACAGTGTGACCTTTAAGTTATGGTACCCCATGATGACCTAAGCGTGACCTCTAAGTTATAGTACCCCATGATGACTTATGTGTGACCTCTGTGTGACCTTTAAGTTATGGTACCCCATGATGACCTATGCGTGATCTCTTTGTGACCTCTAAGCTATGGTACCCCATGATGACCTATGTGTGACCTCTGTGTGACCTTTAAGTTATGGTACCCCATGATGACCTCTGTATGACCTTTAAGTTAAGGTACCCCATGATGACCTCTGTGTGACCTCTAAGTTATGGTACACCATGATGACCTTTGTGTGACCTGCATGTGACCTCTAAGTTATGGTACCCCATGATAACCGTTGTGTGACCTCTTAGTTGTGGTACACCATGATGACCTATGTGCGACCTTTAAGTTATTGTACCCCATGATGACCTCTGTATGACCTTTAAGTTATGGTACCCCATGATGACCTCTGTGTGACCTCTGTGTGACCTATAAGTTATGGTACACCATGATGACCTATGTGTGACCTCTGTGTGACCTCAAAGTTATGGTACCCCATGATGACCTCTGTGTGACCTCTAAGTTATGGTACACCATGATGACCTATGTGCGACCTTTAAGTTATGGTACCCCATGATGACCTCCTTGTGACCTTATGGCCTAGTTACATCCCTGCCACTACAGGGATAATTGAACACAATTAGGCAATCAGAAATAACCTAGATCGTCCCGGGTTCAATGTGTGGTACAGGTTTCTACAGAAATCTGAGAGACTCTTTTGTCGAAATGATATAGGCCTGAGCATGAGATTAAAAGTTTTTCCTTTTAATTGATTAAACCTCAGTCATTTTTAGTGTTGTAAAGAAGCTTTATCCTAACAATGCAAGCCCCAGAAATACTTAAAGAAACAACTTTTAAATAATTCCTCTTTCTGGACAAATTGCAAAACCAGTCTATGGCAAAGTAAACACAATATAATGCTTCAATGTCACAGTATGGCCAAACCTGTAATGATGAGCCTGAAGGTATGCTCATCAAACTCTTGTATGGAGAGCTTGCTGGCCAGCAGGTTTGGAAGTTCAGATGTCGCCAGTTACGATTGCTGCTACTAGTACAGCCCTAACCTTCTCCAGATGTATGTGTGTGAGCACTGGTCCAAGTAGACTCAGAGGAGGAAAGATATACTGTATTCGACGGTATGTACCCAGGGCACTTATGAAAAATATATTATGATAGTTTAGTTTAGCTTCCTCCAGAATCATGAAAATTAGCCCCTTTTCT
Source organism: Acholoe squamosa (assembly GCA_949317995.1). Lineage (NCBI taxonomy): Eukaryota > Metazoa > Annelida > Polychaeta > Phyllodocida > Polynoidae > Acholoe > Acholoe squamosa. The sequence continues at coordinate 480,812 of OX439040.1, read as the reverse complement.
AGTGTGTAAAAGGTTCCTAAAATGTCAGGGGACACTTATTAGGGAAAGGGCGCTATTTAGGTCGAATATGGTATACATATTTAACCTTCCATGTTATTGACATAGCATCCCAGGTACCAGTCTTTTGCATTTGAATTAGAAGTAATAAGTCTACCTCGAATTTGCAAAAGATTTTGCCTCTCTTTGTTGAAGATTTGAGGGCTCAGTTTCTATTCTAAGTCTAAGAGGAATGTGTGGTAAGAATGATTGTGCATGCTATCAGCATTATGATTAATCACAGGTAAGCAGCACCTACATTCACCATTAGGTAAATGTGTGGGAATGTAGGGACAGGGGGCAGACAGGTGAGTGAGGGATAGGCAGGTGAGTGAGGGATAGGCAGGTGGGGTGAGTCATTTGTCTAAGTGTGTGTAGAGAACTTGACGATCATACCAAAACTAGATACGACAAGTGCAGGAAGCTGTTACCTTGCAGCCATCCTCAAGGTCTGGCTCCTCTAGCCATTATCCTCTCCTTGACCTTTCTTGTAGCATGACATAAGGCCTAAGGGCTTCATGTTGACATGCTACTGTGTGGTACCAATGATGACTTACTCACTGACACTATAGGTAGATGTATTGTAGCTCTCACTAATACACCAGGGATACGTCAAGTCTCCATGACACTCCTAAAAAGGGTAAATCAATTCAATCGATTCTATTAGTGTCAGAGATTAAGTGGATATGTGATAGGTTCAACTAAAGGGTTCCCTTTACATAAAGCATACTGGGCATGTTGGAGTGGAGGGGTGGAAGCTGTTGCTATGACAACATGTGCAGAGTGCCTGAGAAATGTCTATAAATATCCACCTGTCAATAAGGAAGGAAGAGGGAGAGATTAAATTACCATTGACCAGTTTTTGACAGCTCTGTTCTTTTTTCTTTATTTTAGCAATTACTTTCTCTCATTAAAAATTAATCTGTTTCAAATGCCTTTTATATTGACTATTTTCTCGTGTAATGCTGTTAATATATGCTCCACAGTGTTTTTCCTTCCTCTTGCTTTGCCTTTTTTTTTAAAAACCAACATCTGCATATTCTATGCAAAGTAAGACATTGAAAACAGTTTCCTCTGACTACTGGTAGTTTCATGGCTATGACTGGTACGTAATTCAGTCTTCTTTATTGCATCCAATTGAGTCATGATTCAAATAGACAGTGAACCAATCAGAAATGACCTTGACTATCAGCTCTGATAGGAAACCTTCAAACTTCAAGGAATGCCCACTGGAATGAATAATACGTCCATAAACATCTGAGATCAAAACCCTGCACACACTCTATTCCTGGCGACAAAACATTTGATAAGGCTTCCTGAGCTGGATCAGTTTGATCAATAGCAGTTCATAGTATCAATCACGCATGTCTAATTATCTTTGTAATTGAACTAACCATCTGCTGATCAAGGCTTCTTCGATTGGTAAAAAAATTCCATGTTAAAATATTAATCGCCATGTCCCAGGAGACTGTGTCAGTATCATGGGAATAGGAGGAAGGGACAGAGCAGATGGGGCAATGGGAGAAAATATATCTGTGAATATTGGCCAAATGAAGACATCGGGGGGGGGGATAAATGTTAATTGGAGAGGAATGTCAAAATTTATGACCAGCTTAGATTTGTCTTGCTCGGAAGATATGGAAACATCGACTTTCATCAGCATTGACTCAACTTGCATAATCAATACTTCCATGTGACATCACCACCCTAATGCAATATAACTCACATGGTATCAAATACTTGTATATATATATATATATATATATATATATATATATATATATATATAAATAAATAAATAAATAAATAAATAACTGGTTCCTCAAAGGTAGCAACAAGACATAGAGAAAGTGTAAAATGATGAAGTTTGAAAATTATAGCATAGAATTTTATGAAGCCTATACAGAGGCACATTAAAAGGTTTATCATGTATCTATAGGTATATACAATTTCTGCAGAGGCGTAGGAAGCAAATCTTCATTGGGGGGGCCCGGCGAGGGCATCATTGGGACCACCTTGAATCATTGGCCGATGCGTGATGGAGTCTATATAATGCGTATATAGAATTCATATAGAAAAGTAATTTTTGGTAAATTTTGGATCTGACTTTAAGCTCAGACCCCCATTTTCCCTATGACATCACCATAATAATCTAATTTGAGATGTAAAGCTTTAGCTTCTTTTCCATTGTGTTTATGAGTTCTTGGAAAATATTGGGGGGGGCCCAGACATACTCAGGCCCCACCTCCTTCATGATTGGGGGGGCCCAGGCCCCCCTGGCCCCCCCTTTTCCTACGCCCCTGTTCTGATCTACCTACACATACCTGCTCACACATCACAACATTGAGACAGCATTCTGAGATATAACCACTCAACACCAGATCTCATACATGCACACACCCAGGTACTAGCCTAGTCATTGGACTGTATATCCATACACACACACACACACACGCACACACACACACACACACACACACACACATATATATATATATATATATATATATATATATATATATATATATATATATATATATATATATATATATCCATATTACCATAGGAATGGTATCTATTTCTGCCAATGGCATGTCAACAACTTTCTACTACAGCTAGCCAGTATATGCTAGATTTAAAGGATGTGCTTCCTGGTCCTAGGCATGCTGTATAGATTAACCTACTTCATTTTGAAATATATACATGGATGGTTAACTTATAGCATCAACAGAATGTAGTTTGAAATCAGTTAGAATTCATACTGCTATTTCAGTGCTGCAGATATCACTTGGCATTTGTCTTTCATAGCAAGTATGACCTTTTTTAGAACTTTGTCTAATAATTACCGAAGGGCCATCATTGGAGGACAAAAAGAATACAATACAGGCGTAATAGAATGTCATGGTAAAGAATTCTAACGCAGTGCAATGTAGTTAACCAGAAATAAATGTCACCATGTAGAATTAACTTGCACCCAAGGAAGTCCAGTTGGATTCTGCATTTTCAAAAGGCATACTGAATAAAAGATATCATCCTATCTAGCACTGCCCTTACCATGAGTCAAACCAAGGTTATTAACCCTAAAGTGTAATGTTTTATATAATATATGTACAAAGAAAAGGGAAATGAGAGGAAGAAGTGAAATTATGGAGAGGGAATACTAGAACTGTCAGACACGGAACTGGAATAAGAGGAAAATCAATTCAGGTTGACATTTCCTCCCAAAACAATGCTCACCATCCAATCTGACACCAAGGCTAACACTTGGATAAGGACAGGGCTTAACAAAAAAAAACTGGAATGAGGATAATTGAATGATAGGAACCTGCAGAGTTCTAATACTCACTGTGGATGAATTAAGGAAACTGTAATACACCACTGAGTGGGAGAGGCACACTGTATTCAAGCCACCTGTTTGTGATGGGATGTTTCGGTAAAACTGCAGTTTTGCTAAATGTTGGGATGATATCTAATATTCTGAGATAATGCAATTTGGAAAAGATTGAGAATCTATATGTCTTTATGAGGGCAAATTGAGCACATGATAGGTAATGAAATCATTAAAGCATTGAATTGATTTGTATACTCCTTTCTACTGCTTACAATGAAAGAACAAGACATGTGAAGAACAGAGACTTGGTTCTTTCTATAGAAGTGTATAATCAGTGAATATTGTTTGGAAGGATGTCCTGTACACAAAACATCTAATCTATGGCCAAACCTTAGTTCACTATCTCTATGTGCTTCAAAGTTGATTAATAAAAAAGCCTTTTTGGAAAATAAGTAATTCTGCACCTTAGTAATTATCAGAACATTTAATTGGCTGGTGGAGTCATTGTAAATCCGTTAACATTTATAGTTACATGACATATATTAATGCCTAATTGACTACATCAAGACATTTCAACACAAAACTGATTGTGTTGAACATACCCCAATGATGGGGATTTATATTGAAAAATATATTGTGGAGTATTGCAGTAACATTTAATGTTCATTAGATAGCTTTGTATTGTATGAAACAAGCACCACTGGTACAGGCTATTATAGGTCAGTGGACATCTGTTTGCACATTTACAGACAGTGTGGTATGGGAAGATAATGCTTGAAGACAGACAATGACTGTGCTTGGGGAGCTGCAGGTTCAGCTATAGTTTTAGGACGTAGTCATTGCCTCCTGCCAACCACCCCCTATTTACATCCTCAGTCAGTCATTGCCTCCTGCCAACCACCCCCTATTTACATCCTCAGTCAGTCATTGCCTCCTGCCAACCACACCCCATTTACATCCTCAGTCAGTCATTGCCTCCTGCCAACCATCCCCTATTTACATCCTCAGTCAGTCATTGCCTCCTGCCAACCACCCCCTATTTACATCCTCAGTCAGTCATTGCCTCCTGCCAACCACCCCCTATTTACATCCTCAGTCAGTCATTGCCTCCTGCCAACCACACCCTATTTACATCCTCAGTCAGTCATTGCCTCCTGCCAACCATCCCCTATTTACATCCTCAGTCAGTCATTGCCTCCTGCCAACCACCCCCTATTTACATCCTCAGTCAGTCATTGCCTCCTGCCAACCACACCCTATTTACATCCTCTGTCAGTCATTGCTTCCTGCCAACCATCCCCTATTTACATCCTCAGTCAGTCATTGCCTCCTGCCAACCACCCCCTATTTACATCCTCAGTCAGTCATTGCCTCCTGCCAACCATCCCCTATTTACATCCTCAGTCATTGCCTCCTGCCAACAACGCCCTATTAACATCCTCAGTCAGTCATTGCCTCCTGCCATCCATCCCCTATTTACATCCTCAGTCAGTCATTGCCTCCTGCCAACCACCCCCTATTTACATCCTCAGTCAGTCATTGCCTCCTGCCAACAACCCCTTATTTACATCCTCGTCAGTCATTGCCTCCTGCCAACCACCCCCCATTTACATCCTCAGTCAGTCATTGCCTCCTGCCAACCATCCCCTTTTTACATCCTCAGTCAGTCATTGCCTCCCGCCAACCACCCCCTATTTACATCCTCAGTCAGTCATTGCCTCCTGCCAACCATCCCCTATTTACATCCTCAGTCAGTCATTGCCTCCTGCCAACCAAGCCCTATTTACACTCTCGGTCAGTCATTGCCTCCTGCCAACCATCCCCTATTTACATCCTCAGTCAGTCATTGCCTCCTGCCAACCATCCCCTATTTACATCCTCAGTCAGTCATTGCCTCCTGCCAACCATCCCCTATTTACATCCTCAGTCAGTCATTGCCTCCCACCAACCATCCCCTATTTACATCCTCAGTCAGTCATTGCCTCCTGCCAACAACCCCCTATTTACATCCTCAGTCAGTCATTGCCTGTCTTCAAGCATTATCTTCCCATACCACACTGTCTGTAAATGTGCAAACAGATGTCCACTGACCTATAATAGGACATGTGAAGAACAGAGACTTGGTTCTTTCTATAGAAGTGTATAATCAGTGAATATTGTTTGGAAGGATGTCCTGTACACAAAATTTCTAATCTATGGCCAAACCTTAGTTCACTATCTCTATGTGCTTCAAAGTTGATTAATAAAAAAGCCTTTTTGGAAAATAAGTAATTCTGCACCTTAGTAATTATCAGAACATTTAATTGGCTGGTGGAGTCATTGTAAATCCGTTAACATTTATAGTTACATGACATATATTAATGCCTAATTGACTACATCAAGACATTTCAACACAAAACTGATTGTGTTGAACATACCCCAATGATGGGGATTTATATTGAAAAATATATTGTGGAGTATTGCAGTAACATTTAATGTTCATTAGATAGCTTTGTATTGTATGAAACAAGCACCACTGGTACAGGCTATTATAGGTCAGTGGACATCTGTTTGCACATTTACAGACAGTGTGGTATGGGAAGATAATGCTTGAAGACAGACAATGACTGTGCTTGGGGAGCTGCAGGTTCAGCTATAGTTTTAGGACGTAGTCATTGCCTCCTGCCAACCACCCCCTATTTACATCCTCAGTCAGTCATTGCCTCCTGCCAACCACCCCCTATTTACATCCTCAGTCAGTCATTGCCTCCTGCCAACCACACCCTATTTACATCCTCAGTCAGTCATTGCCTCCTGCCAACCATCCCCTATTTACATCCTCAGTCAGTCATTGCCTCCTGCCAACCACCCCCTATTTACATCCTCAGTCAGTCATTGCCTCCTGCCAACCACACCCTATTTACATCCTCTGTCAGTCATTGCGTCCTGCCAACCATCCCCTATTTACATCCTCAGTCAGTCATTGCCTCCTGCCAACCACCCCCTATTTACATCCTCAGTCAGTCATTGCCTCCTGCCAACCATCCCCTATTTACATCCTCAGTCATTGCCTCCTGCCAACAACGCCCTATTAACATCCTCAGTCAGTCATTGCCTCCTGCCAACCATCCCCTATTTACATCCTCAGTCATTGCCTCCTGCCAACCACCCCCTATTTACATCCTCAGTCAGTCATTGCCTCCTGCAAAACACCCCCTATTTACATCCTCAGTCATTGCCTCCTGCCAACCATCCCCTATTTACATCCTCAGTCATTGCCTCCTGCCAACCATCCCCTATTTACATACTCAGTCAGTCATTGCCTCCTGCAAAACACCCCCTATTTACATCCTCAGTCAGTCATTGCCTCCTGCCAACCACCCCCTATTTACATCCTCAGTCAGTCATTGCCTCCTGCCAACAACCCCTTATTTACATCCTCGTCAGTCATTGCCTCCTGCCAACCACCCCCCATTTACATCCTCAGTCAGTCATAGCCTCCTGCCAACCATCCCCTTTTTACATCCTCAGTCAGTCATTGCCTCCCGCCAACCACCCCCTATTTACATCCTCAGTCAGTCATTGCCTCCTGCCAACCATCCCCTATTTACATCCTCAGTCAGTCATTGCCTCCTGCCAACCAAGCCCTATTTACATTCTCGGTCAGTCATTGCCTCCTGCCAACCATCCCCTATTTACATCCTCAGTCAGTCATTGCCTCCTGCCAACCATCCCCTATTTACATCCTCAGTCAGTCATTGCCTCCTGCCATCCATCCCCTATTTACATCCTCAGCCAGTCATTGCCTCCTGCCAACCACCCCCTATTTACATCCTCAGTCAGTCATTGCCTCCTGCCAACAACCCCTTATTTACATCCTCGTCAGTCATTGCCTCCTGCTAACCACCCCCCATTTACATCCTCAGTCAGTCATTGCCTCCTGCCAACCATCCCCTATTTACATCCTCAGTCAGTCATTGCCTCCTGCCAACCAAGCCCTATTTACATTCTCGGTCAGTCATTGCCTCCTGCCAACCATCCCCTATTTACATCCTCAGTCAGTCATTGCCTCCTGCCAACCATCCCCTATTTACATCCTCAGTCAGTCATTGCCTCCTGCCAACAACCCCCTATTTACATCCTCAGTCAGTCATTGCCTGTCTTCAAGCATTATCTTCCCATACCACACTGTCTGTAAATGTGCAAACAGATGTCCACTGACCTATAATAGGACATGTGAAGAACAGAGACTTGGTTCTTTCTATAGAAGTGTATAATCAGTGAATATTGTTTGGAAGGATGTCCTGTACACAAAACATCTAATCTATGGCCAAACCTTAGTTCACTATCTCTATGTGCTTCAAAGTTGATTAATAAAAAAGCCTTTTTGGAAAATAAGTAATTCTGCACCTTAGTAATTATCAGAACATTTAATTGGCTGGTGGAGTCATTGTAAATCCGTTAACATTTATAGTTACATGACATATATTAATGCCTAAGTGACTACATCAAGACATTTCAACACAAAACTGATTGTGTTGAACATACCCCAATGATGGGGATTTATATTGAAAAATATATTGTGGAGTATTGCAGTAACATTTAGTGTTCATTAGATAGCTTTGTATTGTATGAAACAAGCACCACTGGTACAGGCTATTATAGGTCAGTGGACATCTGTTTGCACATTTACAGACAGTGTGGTATGGGAAGATAATGCTTGAAGACAGACAATGACTGTGCTTGGGGAGCTGCAGGTTCAGCTATAGTTTTAGGACGTAGTCATTGCCTCCTGCCAACCACCCCCTATTTACATCCTCAGTCAGTCATTGCCTCCTGCCAACCACCCCCTATTTACATCCTCAGTCAGTCATTGCCTCCTGCCAACCACACCCTATTTACATCCTCAGTCAGTCATTGCCTCCTGCCAACCATCCCCTATTTACATCCTCAGTCAGTCATTGCCTCCTGCCAACCACCCCCTATTTACATCCTCAGTCAGTCATTGCCTCCTGCCAACCACACCCTATTTACATCCTCTGTCAGTCATTGCTTCCTGCCAACCATCCCCTATTTACATCCTCAGTCAGTCATTGCCTCCTGCCAACCACCCCCTATTTACATCCTCAGTCAGTCATTGCCTCCTGCCAACCATCCCCTATTTACATCCTCAGTCATTGCCTCCTGCCAACAACGCCCTATTAACATCCTCAGTCAGTCATTGCCTCCTGCCATCCATCCCCTATTTACATACTCAGTCAGTCATTGCCTCCTGCAAAACACCCCCTATTTACATCCTCAGTCAGTCATTGCCTCCTGCCAACCACCCCCTATTTACATCCTCAGTCAGTCATTGCCTCCTGCCAACAACCCCTTATTTACATCCTCGTCAGTCATTGCCTCCTGCCAACCACCCCCCATTTACATCCTCAGTCAGTCATTGCCTCCTGCCAACCATCCCCTTTTTACATCCTCAGTCAGTCATTGCCTCCCGCCAACCACCCCCTATTTACATCCTCAGTCAGTCATTGCCTCCTGCCAACCATCCCCTATTTACATCCTCAGTCAGTCATTGCCTCCTGCCAACCAAGCCCTATTTACATTCTCCGTCAGTCATTGCCTCCTGCCAACCATCCCCTATTTACATCCTCACTCAGTCATTGCCTCCTGCCAACCATCCCCTATTTACATCCTCAGTCAGTCATTGCCTCCTGCCAACCATCCCCTATTTACATCCTCAGTCAGTCATTGCCTCCCACCAACCATCCCCTATTTACATCCTCAGTCAGTCATTGCCTCCTGCCAACAACCCCCTATTTACATCCTCAGTCAGTCATTGCCTCCTGCCAACAACCCCCTGTTTACATCCTCAGTCAGTCATTGCCTCCTGCCAACCATCCCCTATTTACATCCTCAGTCAGTCATTGCCTCCTGCCAACCATCCCCTATTTACATCCTCAGTCAGTCATTGCCTCCTGCCAACCATCCCCTATTTACATCCTCAGTCAGTCATTGCCTCCTGCCAACCACACCCTATTTACATCCTCAGTCAGTCATTGCCTCCTGCCAACAACCCCCTATTTACATCCTCAGTCAGTCATTGCCTCCTGCCAACCATCCCCTATTTACATCCTCAGTCAGTCATTGCCTCCTGCCAACCATCCCCTATTTACATCCTCCGTCAGTCATTGCCTCCTGCCAACCATCCCCTATTCACATCCTCAGTCAGTCATTGCCTCCTGCCAACCATCCCCTATTTACATCCTCAGTCATTGCCTCCTGGCAACCACCCCCTACTTACATCCTCGGTCAGTCATTGCCTCCTGCTAACCACCCCCTATTTACATCCTCGAGAGAAAACGTTTTTGTGACTACTGTCTCCAAAACGCTACCACAAAGTGTTAGATTTTGACTTCAGCATCCACTGATGCTCACCATAGCAACCAGGCTGCTAGCCAATAGGGGAGCAGCTTGCTGGGTTCAGTTGCCCATGATTCCATGCTCCACTGGGTCACTCTCCAGGCATTTATTATGCAATACACTGGAGGTGTTCATTCTCATAGCTGAGCTCTAGGGGCTGGTTGCATGTTGGTGGTAACAAAACAGATGTAATTTGGGTCTTTAGTGACAGTTTGTGAATGTGGTTTCAATCTAAATGTCTCATCAGGCGCAAGTTGATAAAACTCTAGGAAGAAAAAATATATACAAAAATGGGAAGGGTTCCTAGAGATTCCATAGATAGTGTCCAGTGGAAGTCAGAAAAATTAAATATTTTTGAAAGAATATGTGAAAAGGCATTTTCATGGTATCCACTCGGAGTACATCTGTTGTATTAATGAGAAGAAGCATGGTGAGCTTCACAGAGTGATTTTAGTTGGGGTTTAGAACAAACTGGAGTGTGGTTAATTTTAACTCCTTTAGAAAAAAAACCCCATGGCTCAGTTTTTGGGGGGTGAGGGGCCCACAGTGGCTAAAATGCCTAGGGGGTTGAGGATTATTAATAAAACTCAAAAGTTGTTCAGTTCTGATTGTGGAATTAAGTGTGGTAGGACAATGTCCGTATGGCAACAGTGCCATATAACTCCGCTTACATGAGCGGGCCCGGCGGGGTTTGGTCATTGTTTTTCAACGGATTATTTTTGCCGGGATGGCTCTTGTATAGAATTAGTCTAGTAGGTTGAGCCCTTTAGGTGTGATGGAACTTAGGCGATGCATCCACCTTCTTTCCTCCCTGTTTAATTCAGCGATTCCCTCTAGTGTTTTCGGAGGGTGCTTTATGAAGCTTAAAACACTTATTATCGGGCCTTTTTCCCAACCACCAGGGGTCAGGGGTGGTGATGGGCAGCTACGGAAGTGTCTTGCTACAGTGGTGTCTTCATCATTGCCAATGTCATACATATGACGTTGAAAACGATCTAGAAGATGTCTTTCTGTTTGGCCAACATACTGGTACCCACAGTAAGAGCAGTATTTACATCCTCAGTCAGTCATTGCCTCCTGCCAACCACCCCCTATTTACATCCTCGTCAGTCATTGCCTCCTGCAAAACACCCCCTATTTACATCCTCAGTCAGTCATTGCCTCCTGCCAACCACCCCCTATTTACATCCTCAGTCAGTCATTGCCTCCTGCCAACAACCCCCTATTTACATCCTCAGTCAGTCATTGCCTCCTGCCAACCACCCCCTATTTACATCCTCAGTCAGTCATTGCCTCCTGCCAACCACCCCCTATTTACATCCTCAGTCAGTCATTGCCTCCTGCCAACCACCCCCTATTTACATCCTCAGTCAGTCATTGCCTCCTGCCAACCATCCCCTATTTACATCCTCAGTCATTGCCTCCTGCCAACCACGCCCTATTAACAACCTCAGTCAGTCATTGCCTCCTGCAATCCATCCCCTATTTACATCCTCAGTCATTGCCTCCTGCCAACCATGCCCTATTTACATCCTCAGTCAGTCATTGCCTCCTGCCAACCAAGCCCTATTTACATTCTCGGTCAGTCATTGCCTCCTGCCAACCATCCCCTATTTACATCCTCAGTAAGTCATTGCCTCCTGCCAAACACCCCCTATTTACATCCTCAGTCAGTCATTGCCTCCTGCCAAACACCCCCTATTTACATCCTCAGTCAGTCATTGCCTCCTGCCAACCATCCCCTATTTACATCCTCAGTAAGTCATTGCCTCCTGCCAACCATCCCCTATTTACATCCTCAGTCAGTCATTGCCTCCCACCAACCATCCCCTATTTACATCCTCAGTCAGTCATTGCCTCCTGCCAACCACCCCCTATTTACATCCTCAGTAAGTCATTGCCTCCTGCCAAACACCCCCTATTTACATCCTCAGTCAGTCATTGCCTCCCACCAACCACCCCCTATTTACATCCTCAGTCAGTCATTGCCTCCTGCCAACAACCCCCTATTTACATCCTCAGTCGTTCATTGCCTCCTGCCAACCACCCCCTATTTACATCCTCAGTCAGTCATTGCCTCCAGCCAACCACCCCCTATTTACATCCTCAGTCAGTCATTGCCTCCCGCCAACCACCCCCTTTTTACATCCTCAGTCAGTCATTGCCTCCTGCCAACCATCCCCTATTTACATCCTTAGTCAGTCATTGCCTCCTGCCAAACACCCCCTATTTACATCCTCCGTCAGTCATTACCTCCTGCCAACGACGCCCTATTTACATCCTCAGTCAGTCATTGCCTCCTGCCAACCACCCCCTATTTACATCCTCAGTCAGTCATTGCCTCCTGCCAAACACCCCCTGTTTACATCCTCAGTCAGTCATTGACTCTCACCAACCATCCCCTATTTACATCCTCAGTCAGTCATTGCCTCCTGCCAACGACGCCCTATTTACGTCCTCAGTCAGTCATTGCTTCCTGCCAACCATCCCCTATTTACATCCTCTGTCAGTCATTGCTTCCTGCCAACCATCCCCTATTTACATCCTCAATCAGTCATTGCTTCCTGCCAACCACCCCCTATTTACATCCTCAGTCAGTCATTGCTTCCTGCCAACCATCCCCTATTTACATCCTCAGTCAGTCATTGCCTCCTGCCAACCATCCCCTGTTTACATCCTTCAGTCAGTCATTGCCTCCTGCCAACCACCCCCTATTTACATCCTCAGTCAGTCATTACCTCCCAACAACCATCCCCTATTTACATCTTCAGCCAGTCATTGCCTCCTGTCAACCACCCCCTATTTACATCCTCAGTCAGTCATTGCCTCCTGCCAACGACGCCCTATTTACATCCTCAGTCAGTCATTGCCTCCTGCCAACCATCCCCTATTTACATCCTCAGTCAGTCATTGCCTCCTGCCAACCATCCCCTATTTACATCCTCAGTCAGTCATTGCCTCCTGCCAACCATCCCCTATTTACATCCTCAGTTAGTCATTGCCTCCTGCCAACCATCCCCTATTTACATCCTCCGTCAGTCATTGCCTCCTGCCAACCATCACCTATTTACATCCTCAGTCAGTCATTGCCTCCTGCCAAACACCCCCTATTTACATCCTCCGTCAGTCATTGCCTCTTGCTAACGACGCCCTATTTACATCCTCAGTCAGTCATTGCCTCCTGCCAACCACCCCCTATTTACATCCTCAGTCATTCATTGCCTCCTGTCAAACACCCCCTGTTTACATCTTCAGTCAGTCATTGACTCCCACCAACCATCCCCTATTTACATCCTCAGTCAGTCATTGCCTCCTGCCAACCATCCCCTATTTACATCCTCAGTCAGTCATTGCCTCCTGCCAACCATCCCCTATTTACATCCTCAGTCAGTCATTGCCTCCTGCCAACCATCCCCTATTTACATCCTCCGTCAGTCATTGCCTCCTGCCAACCATCACCTATTTACATGCTCAGTCAGTCATTGCCTCCTGCCAACCATCCCCTATTTACATCCTTCAGTCATTGCCTCCTGCCAACCATCCCTTATTTACATCCTCGGTCAGTCATTGCCTCCTGCCAACCATCTCCTATTTACATCCTCAGTCAGTCATTGCCTCCTGCCAACCACCCCTTATTTACATCCTCAGTCAGTCATTGCCTCCTGCCAACCACCCCTTATTTACATCCTTCAGTCAGTCATTGCCTCCTGCCAACCACCCCCTATTTACATCCTTAGTCAGTCATTGCCTCCTGCCAAACACCCCCTATTTACATCCTCCGTCAGTCATTGCCTCCTGCCAAGGACGCCCTATTTACATCCTCAGTCAGTCATTGCCTCTTGCCAACCACCCCCTATTTACATCCTCAGTCAGTCATTGCCTCCTGCCAAACACCCCCTGTTTACATCCTCAGTCAGTCATTGACTCCCACCAACCATCCCCTATTTACATCCTCAGTCAGTCATTGCTTCCTGCCAACCATCCCCTATTTACATCCTCTGTCAGTCATTGCTTCCTGCCAACCATCCCCTATTTACATCCTCAATCAGTCATTGCTTCCTGCCAACTACCCCCTATTTACATCCTCAGTCAGTCATTGCTTCCTGCCAACCATCCCCTATTTACATCCTCAGTCATTCATTGCCTCCTGCCAACCATCCCCTGTTTACATCCTTCAGTTAGTCATTGCCTCCTGCCAACCACCCCCTATTTACATCCTCAGTCAGTCTTTGCCTCCCGCCAACCATCCCCCTATTTACATCTTCAGTCAGTCATTGCCTCCTGCCAACCATCCCCTATTTACATCCTCAGTCAGTCATTGCCTCCTGCCAACCGTCCCCTATTTACATCCTCAGTCAGTCATTGCCTCCTGCCAACCATCCCCTATTTACATCCTCAGTAAGTCATTGCCTCCTGCCAACCACCCCCTATTTACATCCTCAGTCAGTCATTGCCTCCTGCCAACCATCCCCTATTTACATCCTTCAGTCAGTCATTGCCTCCTGCCAACCATCCCCTATTTACATCCTCAGTCAGTCATTGCTTCCTGCCAACCATCCCCTATTTACATCCTCCGTCAGTCATTGCCTCCTGCCAACCATCCCCTATTTACATCCTCAGTCAGTCATTGCCTCCTGCCAACCATCCCCTATTTACATCCTCAGTCAGTCATTGCCTCCTGCCAACCATCCCCTATTTACATCCTCAGTCAGTCATTGCCTCCTGCCAACCACCCCCTATTTACATCCTCAGTCAGTCATTGCCTCCTGCCAACCATCCCCTATTTACATCCTTCAGTAAGTCATTGCCTCCTGCCAACCATCCCCTATTTACATCCTCAGTCAGTCATTGCTTCCTGCCAACCATCCCCTATTTACATCCTCCGTCAGTCATTGCCTCCTGCCAACCATCCCCTATTTACATCCTTCAGTCATTGCTTCCTGCCAACCATCCCCTATTTACATCCTCGGTCAGTCATTGCCTCCTGCCAACCATCCCCTATTTACATCCTCAGTCATTCATTGCCTCCTGCCAACCACCCCTTATTTACATCCTCGGTCAGTCATTGCCTCCTGCCAACCACCCCTTATTTACATCCTTCAGTCAGTCATTGCCTCCTGCCAACCACCCCCTATTTACATCCTCAGTCAGTCATTGCCTCCTGCCAACCACCCCCTATTTACATCCTCAGTCAGTCATTGCCTCCTGCCAACCATCCCCTATTTACATCCTTCAGTCAGTCATTGCCTCCTGCCAACCACCCCCTATTTACATCCTTAGTCAGTCATTGCCTCCTGCCAACCACCCCCTATTTACATCCTCAGTCATTGCCTCCTGCCAACCACCCCCTATTTACATCCTCAGTCATTGCCTCCTGCCAACCATGCCCTATTTACATCCTCAGTCAGTCATTGCCTCCTGCCAACCATCCCCTATTTACATCCTCGGTCAGTGCCACGTAACACATGTCTACATCATCAGCAGCATGGGTTTAAAATGGAGTTGGTTCTAAAGGACAAGGCATTTATTGTCATGTGGTGAGAGATTTACAGGAGTGTAATTAGATGGGGAGACCAGGGGTACTTAGTTCTTGCTGGTTTATCACTCTTTGGCTTATTTCTTTGGGTTCAGTTGTTGGCTTCCCATTGGCTGTCTCAGTGTTTTTGCAGAAGACAATAGTTTTAGCTATGAGTACTAGACCTAATAATGTATTCATCATAAGGTGTATTATTACACAATTTCTGTGATTTTGAGTGCTTTGTCTCCATATTCTCATTCTCATACCTGTCTATACTGCATGCATATCAGGCATTGTTTGGGTGGATATCAAGCAGCCAATGCCTGTTATCCTGGATATCTGGCATTGTTTGGGTGGATATCAAGCAGCCAATGCCTCTTATCCTGGATATCAGGTATTGTTTGGGTGGATACCATGCAGCCAATGCCTCTTATCCTGGATATCAGGCATTGTTTGGGTGAATATCAAGCAGCCAATGCCTCTTATCCTGGATATCAGGCACGCCTTACATGTGAAGGAACATACTTAAAACCGTATTTTCCCAGTCTGTACGTAGGAGTCAAAACCCATACACTACTGACTTAAATGCCAGCTCCCTATTGAGTGCGCCACAGGACTGACGAGAAACAGTGTGTATTTGCCTGTATATATACAATGTCATAGGTTTGGCCTAGTTAAGAGCGACCCAGCTTTATCATGTGTGCAAGGTGAGAATGGCATAATTATAGAATCACACCAGTATAAGACCGCAACAAACTCCAGACGCCTGTGCCAATTGTATAGTGGACAGCAAGTCATGCTGCAAACCCAGGGGACAGGTGTTGGGGTCCCGGCCTGGTTCATCGTTTTTTTTTTGTGGTGCAAGCTGTCAAACCTTGTGAACAATTTTTTTTTTCAAATTGAATTTATTGATATTCTATTGATTATTTATTGAAAATTCATTGATAAATCCTGTAATAAAGCCAGTAAGGTATGGGCTAATGGGCTCCTCATTGCTTGTATTAAGAGAGTAATGAATGGGCTAACGGACACCAAATGAGGTGCCCATTAGCCCATTCAATACTGTTTTTATTACACGATTAATCAATAAAGAATCAATAAATAATCAATAGAATATCAATAAATACAAGTTGAAAACAAAAACCGTTCCCTTCCCCCAGGACTCGAAGCCTGCCATAGTGTGTGTACACACAGCAAAAAAAACGTTCGCCGGGACCAGGACTCGTCCCACCAACCTGTAGAAGCTTCAGCCTTGAGCGCAATGCGCTAACCACTATACCATCAGCACACACACCTCCCCACCCAACAGCCGTTGGTTTGGTCTGAACGCGTCCCGCAGTCGTCGCGGTTATGGGAGCAGCAGCGACAAAGCTGGGGGGGGGGGTCACAACCCAGACTGCAGGATATTTTCACACTTTGAATGTATACTAGTTATATGTGAGTGACCTCCCCGGGCTTTGTATCATATCAATGACTTATAGAGACCTGGTTCTAACCAAGCATTTCTCATCAGTCCCTTGGCACACTGCACAGGGAGTTGGATTTGGGATTAGTAGAGTGCAGGTTCGACCCCTACATCTGGCAATGAAAATTTCGTAGGTTTTAACATGTAACATATGACATGTAAGGACATGTAAGGAGTGCTGATATCATGTGCAGCCCCGTCCTGGATGTACCAGCCCCCAGGGGCTGGCATCCGGTAATAGCTAGCCCCTATCTGTGTGTCATACCGATCCAGGTGTAGGTGGATGGTAGAGAATGTCAGACGGGGAAGTAGCTCAGCGGTAGAGCTTCCGCCTGCAGGTTGGAGGGTCCCGGGTTCGACTCCTGGTTTCTCCAGGATATTTTTTGCCGACCTCTATACTGGTGGAGAAACCAAGCCGGTCCTCCCAGGGAATGGAGGAATGAGGACCGGGGAACTCGGTACCTGGTCCGGTATGACATGAATGATAATTCAATCTGCTAGTACTGAGGGTACCTCCGGAGACCCGGTGACCCTGCGGATGTGACACTCGGTACTAGTCCTGGGTGTCTGGTGCCGAGCCCTAGGTTGAATCTGGTAGGAAGGAGTGTAGGGGCCAGCTCTGCCATAAGGCCAGCCGCCCCATTCTGGATGTACCAGCCCCCGGGGCTCGTATCCGGTGGTAGCTGCCCCTATGTGTGTGTCATACCGATCCAGGTGTAGGTGGAAGGTAGAGAATGTCAGACTGGGAAGTAGCTCAGTGGTAGAGCTTCAGCCTGAAGGTTGGAGGGTCCCGGGTTCAAGTCCCGGTTTTTCCAAAGCACATTTTCCGCCGACCTCTACACTAACCCTCTAGGTCGGTGGAAAAGGTCTTTGGAGAAACCGGGACTCGAAACTGGGACCCTCCAACTTCGAAGCCGAAGCTCTACCTCTGAGCTACTTCCCCTGGCCTGATGTTCTCTACCTTCCATCTACACCTGGATCCATATGACACAATGGGGCAGTGTTCACTGGCTGACTAGCACCTGGGGGCTGGTGCAACCGGAACGGGGACAGATAGCATACCTCCATTGCCTCACAGCCAAAGCTGGCCAATTAGCCCACACATTACTCCCTTAATACATGACACATTGCTTTCTTCTCTTTTTAGATGTACTCATATTAAAATGACTTTGCATATAAAATCCTTGTTCATCAGGAAATCCTGACAGGGTCTGAGCAGAAAGCCTTTGGGTACTTTCGTAGATTGTTCAGGCCTGTATCTGGGGAAGTCCAGACTGGCGTCGTGAAGACAGACAAGGTGGTTTATTCCTGGACACACCGACAAGGGCCCTCCACAGTTACTAAGACGAGGATCTTATTATGTGCCTGCTCCCATTAATCACCCTCTGAGGTCAAGTACCATGGGTAGCTAAGTACTTTGTATGTACACAGGCCTCACACATGCATCATCTATATATTCCTCTATATTATAAAAAGAGGAAAGGAACCCTGATTTTTCCCCCAGTAGTGATATCTGAAAACTGGTATTTACAGGTACTTTTCTTTTTACACATTTTCAAAAAGTTGACCCTACCTCTGTCAGAAGCTGTCATGCTCAGTTACTACTGTCAATGAGGCATAAATTGTCTAGGCAGTAAGAGGCAATACATGGATAAACAGAATGGTTGTACATAAGTATGGCACTGTCCATACTAAACCAAGACTAGTACACATCTGTATGTGCTACATGTGATATACGTATGGATCAGGTGTATTACCATAGAGATGGACACCAGACTTAGCCACGATAAGCTGCATACTCCTACATGCCGATTGATTTATCTCTGTCCTTATATCAATGTACATGGCAGAGACACACTATCACCTCCATCAGAGTCCATAGAATAAGAAATACCAAATATTAGGCAGTTGTTCTAATGTAGATGTTCATTGTAGACTACGTAGTTAATAAATCATTGGGGCTCGAATTGTTTGGTTACTATTTTACAGAAGGATGACAATATGTAAAGAATAATGCACAGACAAAAAAAATCTGAATAGCCTAGGCATTTTGCCTAACATTTGTTGGACTTGCTAACCCAAGTTGGGAGTTTGCACGTCACCAAACCACGGAAGTTTTCTTGGGAGTTTACCCCTAAACCTTAGGAAATATGCCCGACTTGCCTGATTTCTCCTAACTTGCCTTAGACTTTTTCACTAACTACATAGACTTTCAAGCAATATAGCAAGTTTTTTTTTTATCTTAACTGAAATGGTTAGTGTAAAGTGCACTTAGTTTAAGACAACCCAAAACAGAGCCTTTCCATTTGAGAAGCAAGTTCAATGCCTCATATCATTTTCATTTACAACCACTGAACTAAGTTGCTCATGGTTTGTCATAAGGCTACACATGTGGATATATGAGTAATTTGAATTTCCACAGAAAAGGTGTTTCCATTTTTCTTCCTTGTGCCTTCAATAGCATGTAAACTTATGAGGTGTATTCTGTTAAATGCTATGCCAGGTTGAATTGTATAGGCTTTATCATGTCAATAGTAATTGAAAGTGCCATGACTTTCACATTCTTAGGCATTTTTATGATATAAATTTGCCAGAAAAATTCTCATGCAAACCACACTGCCACCTGGTGTGAAGAAATCTACTACCCCTTAGACAAAACTACTACCCCTTAGACAGAATGACCGATCTTCTCTCGTGGCTGAGTCAAGTCAGCTTGCTTGAATAGATAAGTTGATACTACTAACACATCAGGAAGATTTTTCTAACATGTTGGGTGTTTTGCCTAATCAGCAGTTTTGTCTAGATTAAATTAGTATCTACTATCTTGGATTTCTTTCTGTGCAATAACAATGACAGGATGAAAAGCATTTGTTTTGTCAAGGTGTAGTTAGCCCTGTCCATAGATGTCTGAAATGTAGGCTGGGGTGGTTAGGTTAGGGTTTTGTCATGTGTTAGTTATTTAGTTTGGAAGGTTAAGATCACATGCTATAAGATGGTGCCATTCACATTTATAACACAGGCTGACCTTTAGTATAGAAGATAAATGTACTGGAATGTAGGAAGGTAAAGAGGACTGAGAGGTGAGCGTTAGACAGGTGAGACCAGGCTGACCTGTAGTATAGAAGATAAATGTACTGGAATGTAGGAAGGTAAGGAGGACCGAGAGGTGAGTGTTAGACAGGTGAGACCAGTCTGACCTTTAGTATAGAAGATAAATGTACTGGAATGTAGGAAGGTAAAGAGGACCGAGAGGTGAGTGTTAGACAGGTGAGACCAGGCTGACCTGTAGTATAGAAGATAAATGTACTGGAATGTAGGAAGGTAAAGAGGACCGAGAGGTGAGTGTTAGACAGGTATAAAGACCAGGCTGACCTTTAGTATAGAAGATAAATGTACTGGAATGTAGGAAGGTAAAGAGGACTGAGAGGTGAGTGTTAGACAGGTAAGACCAGTTGCTTTCATGTCGTCTTCACAGAGATTCCTTTTAGGTTGCAGAACACCAATTGACGGGAGGTGGCAGCAGGAGACACTTTGTAGGTCCGCACTGAAGGGTGTTGTACAATGATTATTGGTCTAAAATCTGACATTGGGTAGGCAAACCAGGCATCAAATTAATCCTTAGGATGTATATTAATCGATTTTAGTGTTATTTAGGCTGATATTTGAGGGTAAGTTGAGGGGGGTGCACTCTTTTCAATTACAGAATTTATTGTAATCATTCACTGCAAAACCCCCAAATCTGGGTATGTCCACACTCTAGGGCTGATAGCAGAAAAGTTAATTACATTGTACCACATCTCATGGCCCTAAATTAATGGGAAAAATGTGTGCCTACATGAAAATAACAGTGGCTAAGCCCAGAAATTCGCACAAATATTTTATTTTCGCCCATATGCTATATAAGCCAACAGTGAGAAAATAATTAGTGTCCTGCAGCCTGTACCATCACACTGCCACCTGGAGGTTATACAATGGTTCCCTGTTGTGTATTTACGGTGGTTCAGTTCTTACAAGGACCTCTTGTAGATTCAACAGTTATTTCTTACAGTGTGTCCTCCTCCAGCCTCCTCCAGGGTCTGCCTTGCAGCCATTATCCAGGTTAAACTGCCGCACGTCTCCCTCCTACCCCTGAGTTATTAGGTTGGTATGAGACCTTACGGCTTATTGGTCATTGGCTATCTTGTTACACCATTTAGACATTACTAACAGCGTTAACATGAGTGCAGCTCCCACTTATTTACCATGCTCCACTCTTAAAGGGGTGAAATCTCAATCAAAAATGTAGTAATGGGTCTGAATAAAACCTTCTCAACTCCTTTTATTCTTATGCCTTCATTAAGGCCAGTTACTGCACAATGCTTCTAAAACCTTTCCTAGCAATTAGAAGGAAACCAACATCAATTTAGGGTTGGGCAGAAGAAGGTAATGAAAGGCAATTAACATCCACCTGCCAATGATGTCAGAAAAATAAAAAATGATTTGATTACCATTGAACAGTTTTTGTCATCTCCTTTTTAATTTGAGCAATTATTTCCAGTGATAAGAAATTAATCTATAGGAAATACCTCTCACAATGACAATGGTTTTGTTTTAATTTTTCAAATGTGTACTTTAAATGTTCCTACTCTTGCTTCCCCTTTAGAGGAAAAATCTTTTCAAAAGAAGCCATCATCACACCATACTCTAATAAAACTGAATATTCAGTGAACCACTGTAATTGAATAGAATTAAATCAGTGTAGCTTTTACAAGAGGCTGCAGGTGGCAATACAGTGGTACACAAATGTACGTGGAATCTCTGTGAAAATAAAAAAGATCTCTGGCAACTTTTGGACGAGGAATGCGCCTTTATTTCGATGATATTTATTTTTATAGTGCAAACTTCCATTCAAAATAAGTGACATATTTTTGAAATATGAAGCAATTTCCTCTGGTACATAACAGGCTAAATTATTCATGTGATAAAACACCTTAAAGACATGAACCTCAAATCAGCCTCACATAATTTAGTTTTGGCTGGGTTAGATTTGTTCCGTTATACAAAGAAGTTTTTTTTCAATCAAAATTTGAAACAAAAAGCGTGGAAACTGTATAAAAAAGCCAATGCTTTTGAATCATTCTTCTGTGTGGTGAATCCAGGAACCCATTTTGTGGTTAAGAAAATACAGATCAGGTAAAAAAATTGCCATGATTGAGACGCTTGTCGCATGACATGCCAAACTGCAGGCTGAGATAAATACTGTGAATTATATTTCAACTTGACCTGAAGCTGGCAGCTGACATGAAAAGGCACCGGGTGAGATCAAATGAAAGGATAAGGACATCTTGAAAGGGTCATATTCAAGCCTTTTAACCATTTTTAAGATTTAAAGTTTTAATATTACCTATTTTTGTCATGATCCATGTCTGCAGCACTGGTAAGTTCATTTCTAGGACTAGACTGTGATGCACTCCATGAGTCAGGGATAGTTGTCATACAGTCTATTCCTGGCCAATGAAAATCTGATAAGGCTCAAGATGAGGAGCTGCATGAGCAATTGCAGCCTGGGAGCTCATATTACTAATTCAGTAAGTTATTCTGCTGGTAATTCAACTAACCATCTGCTCAAGGCTTCTACATTGAGTGGAAGGCCTCTGTATTTATTGCCGTTCATTCTTAGGAATGAACTGCTATAGGAGGGGACCCATTCTTAAATACAAGCTCTCATAGTGGTGCTTCCTCGCTCTCCATGTATAATCCTGTCCATAGGTACAGTATTGAGTATGCCTATACCTGGATTAAAATCTTCAGACCAGTCAAGCATAGAAGTGGTGGTGGTGGTGTTGCTGGACCTGTTATTGTAGACCCTGGGGACAGAGTGGTGGTAGCCCTGGACACCTCAGGCAGAGCCATGGTATATAGTATATATAGCCCCCCCCACCCACCTCTGAATGGTGGTGGTGGCTGTGCTCCTGGGGTGGCCCCATACCTGCCTAGCACCACCTCCCCCAGCACCACTGACTATTAACCCACTAAAGGCCACCTACATGTATATTTATGTATATATGTACACATAAGTATGATGCAATTTTTTAGGAGTTTTAAGTGGCGTGGCATTGGATTATTTGGAGTCTTGGGACCGTTTTTAGATTCCGTATTAAAATAATATTTGTTCTGAAAATTTTGATCTAATATCATATTAAAAATGTTGTAAATCAATTCTATACTTCTTAGAACATGATATGAATATGCACGGCATTACAGCTTTGCTGTGTTTACTTTGCCGAAAATATGGGATAAATTTCTAATCCGGGAAACGCACTGCAATTTAACTGCTTTTAGAATTGATATTAAACTCAGAATTGATCGTCAAATTTAAATATGAAATCCTAATATCTTGATCATAGATGGCAGATCCTAAATTGAATCCTCTCACTTGCATCCTTAACACGGGCTTCTTGATCATAGATCTTAGATCCTAAATTTTCAATTGAATCCTTAACATAACCTCCTAACCATTGACCCCTTGTCTATTCATCCCCAGTGTCAGGACAGTTGTCTGTACAGGCATCAGGGAAGGCAGACAGACAGCAGCTTAGACAATATAATATGATATGCTGTAAAAGAAATGTAAACAAACAACACAATGACAAATGATGGAATAAATATAATGGAGAATAATAAACATATTAGCATTGACCATAAATATTCATGAAATGTTTACAGGAAGTCTGACATGATGTTCCTCATCTAAAGTAATATAAAACTAGATACCTGTTTCAAGGTTTAGATGAAGTCCTACAAATGACTGCCATTAGAGTTTGTGTCAGATGAAGTGTTACAAATGACTGCCATTAGAGTTTGTGTCAGATGAAGTCCTACAAATGACTGCCATTAGAGTTTGTGTCAGATGAAGTGCTACAAATGACTGCCATTAGAGTTTGTGTCAGATGAAGTCCTACAAATGACTGCCATTAGAGTTTGTGTCAGATGAAGTCCTACAAATGACTGCCATTAGAGTTTGTGTCAGATGAAGTCCTACAAATGACTGCCATTAGAGTTTGTGTCAGATGAAGTGTTACAAATGACTGCCATTAGCAGATTAGAGTTTGTGTCAGATAAAGTGTTACAAATGACTGCCATTAGAGTTTGTGTCAGATGAAGTGCTACAAATGACTGCCATTAGAGTTTGTGTCAGATAAAGTGTTACAAATGACTGCCATTAGAGTTCATGTCAGATGAAGTGTAACAAATGACTGCCATTAGAGTTTATGTCAGATAAAGTGCTACAAATGACTGTCAATAGAGTTTGTGTCAGATGAAGTGCTACAAATGACTGCCATAATCTCAAACCACATTCCTAATTACTGCAACACATCCCGTACAAGGCAGTCAACTTGTTTTCTCATCACATGGCGCTTCGTTCACTATGTCTCTGTACCTCCATCTCACAGTCTGAGGGTGCAGACTGATGGCACTCTAAAAAGGCAGGATCCACCCCCCCCATCCCAGCTCCCACTCTCACCATGTCCCTGATACAGGTACTGACCACCAATAAGGCCTGTTAACCTGACCACGACCGATTACTCACATATATGGATGGCTGCTCAGCAGAACATTCATCAGTCTCCAAGCAGATCCTTCCTGCCACTATAAAACACCTAGTGGCACCACTACAGACTCACCTAGTCTCTGGTCACTGATAGAGGCTGAACATCAATAAGGCTCACCTAGTCCCTGGTCACTGATAGAGGCAGTGAACACCTTCCTGTCACTATAACACACCTTGTGGCACCAATACAGGCTCACCTAGTCCCTGGTCACTGATAGAGGCAGTGAACACCTTCCTCTCACTATAACACACCTAGTGGCACCACTACAGACTCACCTAGTCTCTGGTCACTGATAGAGGCTGAACATCAATAAGGCTCACCTAGTCCCTGGTCACTGATAGAGGCAGTGAACACCTTCCTGCCACTATAACACACCTCGTGGCACCACTACAGACTCACCTAGTCCCTGGTCACTAATAGAGCAGACTCACCTAGTCCCTGGTCACTGATAGAGCAGACTCACCTAGTCCCTGGTCACTGATAGAGCAGACTCACCTAGTCCCTGGTCACTGATAGAGCAGACTCACTTAGTCCCTGGTCACTGATAGAGCAGACTCACTTAGTCCCTGGTCACTGATAGAGGCAGACTCACTTAGTCCCTGGTCACTGATAGAGCAGACTCACTTAGTCCCTGGTCACTGATAGAGGCAGACTCACCTAGTCCCTGGTCACTGATAGAGCAGACTCACTTAGTCCCTGGTCACTGATAGAGCAGACTCACTTAGTCCCTGGTCACTGATAGAGCAGACTCACTTAGTCCCTGGTCACTGATAGAGGCAGACTCACTTAGTCCCTGGTCACTGATGGAGGCAGACTCACCTAGTCCCTGGTCACTAATAGAGGCAGACTCACCTAGTCCCTGGTCACTGATAGAGGCAGACTCACCTAGTCCCTGGTCACCGATAGAGGCAGACTCACCTAGTCCCTGGTCACTGATAGAGGCACTGAACACCTTCCTGCCACTATAACACACCAAGTGGCACCAATACAGGCTCACCTAGTCCCTGGTCACTGATAGAGGCAGACTCACCTAGTCCCTGGTCACTGATAGAGGCAGACTCACCTAGTCCCTGGTCACTGATAGAGGCAGACTCACCTAGTCCCTGGTCACTGATAGAGGCAGACTCACCTAGTCCCTGGTCACTGATAGAGGCAGACTCACCTAGTCCCTGGTCACTGATAGAGCAGACTCACTTAGTCCCTGGTCACTGATAGAGGCAGTGAACACCTTCCTGCCACTATAACACACCTAGTGGCACCAATACAGACTCACCTAGTCCCTGGTCACTGATAGAGGCAGACTCACCTAGTCCCTGGTCACCGATAGAGGCAGACTCACCTAGTCCCTGGTCACTGATAGAGCAGACTCACCTAGTCCCTGGTCACTGATGGAGGCAGACTCACCTAGTCCCTGGTCACTGATAGAGCAGACTCACTTAGTCCCTGGTCACTGATGGAGGCAGACTCACCTAGTCCCTGGTCACTGATAGAGGCAGACTCACCTAGTCCCTGGTCACTGATGGAGGCAGACTCACCTAGTCCCTGGTCACTGATAGAGGCAGACTCACCTAGTCCCTGGTCACTGATAGAGGCAGACTCACCTAGTCCCTGGTCACTGATGGAGGCAGACTCACCTAGTCCCTGGTCACTGATAGAGGCAGACTCACCTAGTCCCTGGTCACTGATAGAGGCAGACTCACCTAGTCCCTGGTCACTGATAGAGCAGACTCACTTAGTCCCTGGTCACTGATGGAGGCAGACTCACCTAGTCCCTGGTCACTGATAGAGGCAGACTCACCTAGTCCCTGGTCACTGATGGAGGCAGACTCACCTAGTCCCTGGTCACTGATAGAGGCAGACTCACCTAGTCCCTGGTCACTGATAGAGGCAGACTCACCTAGTCCCCGGTCACTGATAGAGGCAGTGAACACCTTCCTGCCACTATAACACACCTCTTGGGATGCTCAGACTATTAGATAACAATAACAAGGTCAGTAGCAGCATCTCAATTCAATTTTATATTCAATTTAATTGTTGATTATCCTGAACATACAGTATGTAAACAAATATATTTATCATTTGCGTGCTCAGTGTATGGTGGGCATAGAAAGTTTAGGTAATTTGTCCTACAAGAAATTACATTACTTTTTTTTGACTTTAGCTAAATAATTACTTCCAATATATACAATTTTACATAATTTTAAGATTAAAATACTGAGGATGATAATACTTAATGATTAAGAAAAAATGAAATGGGATGTATAATGAAAACGATTGAAATTCTGGCTGTAATAAGAACGTGTAAATATAATTTATCATCAGAAAGGCTTTTATCCTAGACCGTAAGAAGAGGAATATTTGCATATAGTTTGAATACTCAATGTCATCAAACAGAGTATATTCCATAAGTAATGTTATTTTCTTATAATATGAAAAATTATGTGAACCTTATTGTTGTCCATGATACAACAACAACATATTTGCACATTAATCTTGACAATATACACATTCCTGCACACAGTTATTCCTAGTCATTGTTCTTATTACAATGACAAATTAGCCTATTGCATTCCTACACAGTCATTGTTCTTATTAGAATGACAAATTAGCCTATTGCATTCCTACACAGTCATTGTTCTTATTACAATGACAAATTAGCCTATTGCATTCCTACACAGTCATTGTTCTTATTACAATGACAAATTAGCCTATTGCATTCCTACACAGTCATTGTTCTTATTACAATGACAAATTAGCCTATTGCATTCCTACACAGTCATTGTTCTTATTACAATGACAAATTAGCCTATTGCATTCCTACACAGTCATTGTTCTTATTACAATGACAAATTAGCCTATTGCATTCCTACACAGTCATTGTTCTTAATACAATGACAAATTAGCCTATTGCATTCATACATATATAGTCATTGTTCTTATTAGAATGACAAATTAGCCTATTGCATTCATACATATATATTTTCTGTAGAGATAAGAATATCACACAAAACCATTATTGGCATTATTGGTAAACTGTAAATCATAACTCCAATGTGACTCAAAAGATTTCAAAACAATACTTTTAAGCCTGTTTTTATAAGTGATTTTGTTTTCCGATAACCTTATTGAAGGTGGTATTAAATTCCATTTATAAAAAAGCTGTAAGGCGGGGATTTTCTAATTCTTTCAGTGTGTACTATCTTTAGGGACAGTAATGATGTTTCTTCTTTCTCCATTGTGAAGCTCATTACTCCAGCATATTTATTTAATGCTGACCTTTCTCGACAAGCTCCTTTTCTCACTGAAAGTCCCTGAATCCTCCTGGTTGTGAATACTATATAAGAGGATCGCAATTCCTGTAACTCTCCACTCTTAGAGGTAAGGAACTCTTACAAAGCCAATTTACTGGCAGTTCTGAGGTTTAATTTAAACAAGAACAGAGAGATGTGAGGTGGGCTGTGGCTGCACAAATACCTTGTTTTAGGTCATGTCCCACACTCTTTGACACTAAGTGTGTTTTTATACCTCATGTCCAGCTTGAACTCTTTGACACTGTGTGTGTTTTTATGATCTCCAGCTTGAACTCTGGCCCAGTCACCTGCCAGCATAACAATTGACAACATATTAAATATTGTATATTCATTATCTGTCATTTACACTACCATTCAGTGGTGTGTCTGTTCATGTGTTTTAGTACTCAAACAGTACACTGACATGTACACTCCGAAAGATGTCCAAACAGTACACTGACATGTACACTCCTAATGATGTCCAAACAGTACACTGACATGTACACTCCTAAAGAAGTACAAACAGTACACTGACATGTACACTCCTAAAGATGTACAAACAGTACACTGACATGTACACTCCTAATGAAGTACAAACAGTACACTGACAGTAGACTCCTAATGATGTACAAAGAGTACACTGACATGTACACTCCTAAAGATGTACAAAGAGTACACTGACATGTACACTCCTAAAGAAGTACAAACAGTACACTGACATGTACACTCCTGAAGATGTACAAACAGTACACTGACATGTACACTCCTAAAGATGTACAAACAGTACACTGACATGTACACTCCTAATGAAGTACAAACAGTACACTGACATGTACACTCCTAAAGATGTACAATCAGTACACTGACATGTACACTCCTAATGAAGTACAAACAGTACACTGACATGTACACTCCTAATGAAGTACAAACAGTACACTGACATGTACACTCCTAAAGATGTACAAACAGTACACTGACATGTACACTCCTAATGATGTACAAACAGTACACTGACATGTACACTCCTAAAGATGTACAATCAGTACACTGACATGTACACTCCTAATGATGTACAAACAGTACACTGACATGTACACTCCTAATGAAGTACAAACAGTACACTGACATGTACACTCCTAATGATGTACAAACAGTACACTGACATGTACACTCCTAATGGTGTACAAACAGTACACTGACATGTACACTCCTAAAGAAGTTCAAACAGTACACTGACATGTACACTCCTAAAGATGTACAAACAGTACACTGACATGTACACTCCTAAAGAAGTACAAACAGTACACTGACATGTACACTCCTAAAGATGTACAAACAGTACACTGACATGTACACTCCTAAACATGTACAATCAGTACACTGACATGTACACTCCTAATGATGTACAAACAGTAGACTGACATGTACACTCCTAAAGATGTACAAACAGTACACTGACATGTACACTCCTAAAGATGTACAAACAGTACACTGACATGTACACTCCTAATGATGTACAAACAGTACACTGACATGTACACTCCTAAAGAAGTACAAACAGTACACTGACATGTACACTCCTAAAGATGTACAAACAGTACACTGACATGTACACTCCTAAAGATGTACAAACAGTACACTGACATGTACACTCCTAATGATGTACAAACAGTAGACTGACATGTACACTCCTAATGATGTACAAACAGTACACTGACATGTACACTCCTAAAGATGTACAAACAGTACACTGACATGTACACTCCTAATGATGTACAAACAGTACACTGACATGCACACTCCTAATGAAGTACAAACAGTACACTGACATGTACACTCCTAAAGATGTACAATCAGTACACTGACATGTACACTCCTAATGATGTACAAACAGGAGACCGACATGTACACTCCTAAAGATGTACAAACAGTACACTGACATGTACACTCCTAAAGATGTACAAACAGTACACTGACATGTACACTCCTAAAGATGTACAAACAGTACACTGACATGTACACTCCTAATGATGTACAAACAGTACACTGACATATACACTCCTAAAGATGTACAAACAGTACACTGACATGTACACTCCTAATGATGTACAAACAGTACACTGACATGTACACTCCTAAAGATGTACAAACAGTAGACCGACATGAACACTCCTAAAGATGTACAAACAGTACACTGACATGTACACTCCTAAAGAAGTACAAACAGTACACTGACATGTACACTCCTAATGATGTACAAACAGTACACTGACATGTACACTCATAAAGAAGTACAAACAGTACACTGACATGTACACTCCTAATGATGTACAAACAGTACACTGACATGTACACTCCTAATGGTGTACAAACAGTACACTGACATGTACACTCCTAAAGAAGTACAAACAGTACACTGACATGTACACTCCTAAAGAAGTACAAACAGTACACTGACATGTACACTCCTAAAGATGTACAAACAGTACACTGACATGTACACTCCTAAAGATGTACAATCAGTACACTGACATGTACACTCCTAATGATGTACAAACAGTAGACCGACATGTACACTCCTAAAGATGTACAAACAGTACACTGACATGTACACTCCTAAAGATGTACAAACAGTACACTGACATGTACACTCCTAAAGATGTACAAACAGTACACTGACATGTACACTCCTAATGATGTACAAACAGTACACTGACATGTACACTCCTAATGAAGTACAAACAGTACACTGACATGTACACTCCTAATGATGTACAAACAGTACACTGACATGTACACTCCTAAAGATGTACAAACAGTACACTGACATGTACACTCCTAATGATGTACAAACAGTACACTGACATGTACACTCCTAAAGATGTACAAACAGTAGACCGACATGAACACTCCTAAAGATGTACAAACAGTACACTGACATGTACACTCCTAAAGAAGTACAAACAGTACACTGACATGTACACTCCTAATGATGTACAAACAGCACACTGACATGTACACTCCTAATGATGTACAAACAGTACACTGACATGTACACTCCTAATGATGTACAAACAGTACACTGACATGTACACTCCTAAAGATGTACAAACAGTACACTGACATGTACACTCCTAAAGAAGTACAAACAGTACACTGACATGTACACTCCTAATGATGTACAAACAGTACACTGACATGTACACTCCTAAAGATGTACAAACAGTACACTGACATGTACACTCCTAAAGATGTACAAACAGTACACTGACATGTACACTCCTAATGATGTACAAACAGTACACTGACATGTACCCTCCTGAAGAAGTACAAACAGTACACTGACATGTACACTCCTAAAGATGTACAAACAGTACACTGACATGTACACTCCTAATGATGTACAAACAGTAGACTGACATGTACACTCCTAAAGATGTACAAACAGTACACTGACTTGTACACTCCTAAAGATGTACAAACAGTAGACTGACATGTACACTCCTAAAGATGTACAAACAGTAGACTGACATGTACACTCCTAAAGATGTACAAACAGTACACTGACATGTACACTCCTAAAGATGTACAAACAGTACACTGACATGTACACTCCTAATGATGTACAAAAAGTACACTGACATGTACACTCCTAATGATGTACAAACAGTACACTGACATGTACACTCCTAATGATGTACAAACAGTACACTGACATGTACACTCCTAAAGATGTACAAACAGTACACTGACATGTACACTCATAAAGAAGTACAAACAGTACACTGACATGTACACTCATAAAGAAGTACAAACAGTACACTGACATGTACACTCCTAATGATGTACAAACAGTACACTGACATGTACACTCCTAATGATGTACAAACAGTACACTGACATGTACACTCCTAAAGATGTACAAACAGTACACTGACATGTACACTCCTAATGAAGTACAAACAGTACACTGACATGTACACTCCTAATGATGTACAAACAGTACACTGACATGTACACTCCTAATGATGTACAAACAGTACACTGACATGTACACTCCTTAAGATGTACAAACAGTACACCAACATGTACACTCCTAAAGATGTACAAACAGTACACTGACATGTACACTCCTAAAGATGTACAAACAGTACACTGACATGTACACTCCTAAAGATGTACAAACAGTACACTGACATGTACACTCCTAATGATGTACAAACAGTACACTGACATGTACACTCCTAATGAAGTACAAACAGTACACTGACATGTACACTCCTAATGATGTACAAACAGTACACTGACATGTACACTCCTAAAGATGTACAAACAGTACACTGACATGTACACTCCTAATGATGTACAAACAGTACACTGACATGTACACTCCTAAAGATGTACAAACAGTAGACCGACATGAACACTCCTAAAGATGTACAAACAGTACACTGACATGTACACTCCTAAAGAAGTACAAACAGTACACTGACATGTACACTCCTAATGATGTACAAACAGCACACTGACATGTACACTCCTAATGATGTACAAACAGTACACTGACATGTACACTCCTAATGATGTACAAACAGTACACTGACATGTACACTCCTAAAGATGTACAAACAGTACACTGACATGTACACTCCTAAAGAAGTACAAACAGTACACTGACATGTACACTCCTAATGATGTACAAACAGTACACTGACATGTACACTCCTAAAGATGTACAAACAGTACACTGACATGTACACTCCTAAAGATGTACAAACAGTACACTGACATGTACACTCCTAATGATGTACAAACAGTACACTGACATGTACCCTCCTGAAGAAGTACAAACAGTACACTGACATGTACACTCCTAAAGATGTACAAACAGTACACTGACATGTACACTCCTAATGATGTACAAACAGTAGACTGACATGTACACTCCTAAAGATGTACAAACAGTACACTGACTTGTACACTCCTAAAGATGTACAAACAGTAGACTGACATGTACACTCCTAAAGATGTACAAACAGTAGACTGACATGTACACTCCTAAAGATGTACAAACAGTACACTGACATGTACACTCCTAAAGATGTACAAACAGTACACTGACATGTACACTCCTAATGATGTACAAAAAGTACACTGACATGTACACTCCTAATGATGTACAAACAGTACACTGACATGTACACTCCTAATGATGTACAAACAGTACACTGACATGTACACTCCTAAAGATGTACAAACAGTACACTGACATGTACACTCATAAAGAAGTACAAACAGTACACTGACATGTACACTCATAAAGAAGTACAAACAGTACACTGACATGTACACTCCTAATGATGTACAAACAGTACACTGACATGTACACTCCTAATGATGTACAAACAGTACACTGACATGTACACTCCTAAAGATGTACAAACAGTACACTGACATGTACACTCCTAATGAAGTACAAACAGTACACTGACATGTACACTCCTAATGAAGTACAAACAGTAGACTGACATGTACACTCCTAAAGATGTACAAACAGTAGACTGACATGTACACTCCTAAAGATGTACAATCAGTACACTGACATGTACACTCCTAATGATGTACAAAAAGTACACTGACATGTACACTCCTAAAGATGTACAAACAGTACACCAACATGTACACTCCTAAAGATGTACAAACAGTACACTGACATGTACACTCCTAAAGATGTACAAACAGTACACTGACATGTACACTCCTAAAGATGTACAAACAGGACACCGACATGTACACTCCTAAAGAAGTACAAACAGTACACTGACATGTACACTCCTAATGATGTACAAACAGTACACTGACATGTACACTCCTAATGATGTACAAACAGTACACTGACATGTACACTCCTTAAGATGTACAAACAGTACACCAACATGTACACTCCTAAAGATGTACAAACAGTACACTGACATGTACACTCCTAATGATGTACAAACAGTACACTGACATGTACACTCCTAAAGATGTACAAACAGTACACTGACATGTACACTCCTAAAGATGTACAAACAGTACACTGACATGTACACTCCTAATGATGTACAATCAATACACTGACATGTACACTCCTAAAGATGTACAAACAGTACACTGACATGTACACTCCTAATGATGTACAAACAGTACACTGACATGTACACTCCTAAAGATGTACAAACAGTACACTGACATGTACACTCCTAAAGATGTACAAACAGTACACTGACATGTACACTCCTAAAGAAGTACAATCAGTACAGTGACATGTACACTCCTAAAGATGTACAAACAGTACACCAACATGTACACTCCTAAAGAAGTACAAACAGTACACTGACATGTACACTCCTAATGATGTACAAACAGTACACTGACCTGTACACTCCTAAAGATGTACAAAGAGTACACCGACATGTACACCCCTAACGATGTACAAACAGTACACTGACATGTATACCCCTAACGATGTACAAACAGTACACTGACATGTACACTCCTAAAGATGTACAATTATTGAGTAGTATCAGGAAAGAAAGCAAAGCTTGATTAATACTGAAATTCCATGGCTTCAAAAACAGTCCTAATCACCAAAACTGACATTGAGGTCAACACATAAATAATGACAAAACTTCACAAAAACTGGTATGAGATGAATGAAATAATGGGACCTGTCTCAAATTTAATACCAACCACCATACGGATTAAGGAAAGACATTGATTGATTTAAACATTTCATTGCAGTTCCTATGTCTAAATGATGGATAGTGCCACATGGTAAAACACCAGGACAACGAATGGGGGACCATGGGGAGATGCATCCTTACACTTGATCTCATCCTGTAAGGGTTTAGTTGGATTGGCACAGAGATAGGACACAGCAAGGATGAGGATAGTCTACCATCTGGACATGAAGGGTTTAGTTAGATTGGCACAGAGATAGGACACAGCATGGATGAGGATAGTCTACCATCTGGACATGAAGGGTTTAGTTAGATTGGCACAGAGATAGGACACAGCATGGATGAGGATAGTCTACCATCTGGACATGAAGGGTTTAGTTAGATTGGCACAGAGATAGGACACAGCATGGATGAGGATGGTCTACCATCTGGACATGAAGGGTTTAGTTAGATTGGCACAGAGATAGGACACAGCAAGGATGAGGATAGTCTACCATCTGGACATGAAGGGTTTAGTTAGATTGGCACAGAGATAGGACACAGCATGGATGAGGATGGTCTACCATCTGGACATGAAGGGTTTAGTTAGATTGGCACAGAGATAGGACACAGCATGGATGAGGATGGTCTACCATCTGGACATGAAGGGTTTAGTTAGATTGGCACAGAGATAGGACACAGCATGGATGAGGATATTCTACCATCTGGACATGAAGTAGAACATAGTGCAGGTTTTACTCCATCTAACAGCAATGTCTGCTTGAGCAGTTATAGAGCTGC
Organism: Acholoe squamosa; assembly: GCA_949317995.1. Classification (NCBI taxonomy): domain Eukaryota; kingdom Metazoa; phylum Annelida; class Polychaeta; order Phyllodocida; family Polynoidae; genus Acholoe; species Acholoe squamosa. Next base: position 445,679 of record OX439040.1, on the reverse strand, counting down.
TTCTGCTGTAAGCACATTCTGCCTCATGTTTATAGCACCAATTAAATTGTTCAGACTCTGCCTCCTCCCTCTCAGTTAATTGTCAATTTTCTGCAGCTATTAAGGGACCAGCCTCCTTGACAGTTTTACAGCTGCACACATGGTAGGCCATGACCTTAAGGCTTTTACCCGGGATAAAATAATGTAAAGCTAAAAATTTCAGGAATGGTTCTATTTGGTATGCTTATTGATATAATAAAAGTCCTGGAGTGTGCTTCATTGGGATCTATGCAAATTACCTTTGTTACCATAGTAACCGAGGGAGGAGGCTTTATTTTCTCTAGAAATTGAGATATGTACAATCTAGCACCACATACCTCGCTAAAGCAACAAAAGGAATTCATGGGCAGTACTATTGGCTTTACAAGGTGACTGATTGGCTAGTGACACTTATTACATCATTTCTGTGATTCTGGGTTTTCAAGTGATTTTCACCTTTACTTTATTTTATTCCGGGTTTGGCTCAGAATTCACCCAAAGGTCCAGGCCTGTGGGGAAACGAATCACAACAGCCTGATTGGTGTTGTAGGTCAGTCCAGAGGTCAACAAAGCCTACAGCTGTGTTTGCCACATGCTGAATTTAATGACACAGTATGGAAAGATTGTGCTTGGAGACAGATACCAAATTGCTGTGACTCCCTGCTCAGAGCTGCAGGTGCAGTGATTGTGCTTGGAGAGCTGCGGGGCAATAACAGGTCTATGACCTGGTTATTGTCTATGGTTGACCATCTCCAAATTACTAAAAAGGGATCCATTAACTGACCACTGATTAGTGGATAGGCTATATGAGGCAGGTCAGGTACGTTGAGCTTATTGTCACTTGAACCAGGTCTCTCATTGGAGATGGACATCTCAATTAGAGGATGCTAGGCTTATCAAGATGGCAGGGCACAGGCACGCTAGCAGGACCAGATGCCGACGCTCCAAGCAGGGGGCCAGGGACACCCGGCCACATGCGCGCCAGAGCAACACATGGGGAACCATGAGCAGCTCTGCTACCCCCAGAAGGGGGATGCGACGCGACCTGCCACCAGGTGACATCTGGTGACAAGTGAAGGCATCCCCATGCGATGAGGTAAGTATGTTTAATCGACATGCCGCGTGGGGGACAAAAAACACTGACCTGTCAATAACAGAAGGGCCTACTGTTTGACCACGCTCTAATTGAGTCTCATCGTTGCTCTAATTGGCTGAATCCACTTCAAAACCCTGGGCCTGACCCCAGGGGGCTACTTAAGTAGCAACAGGTGTCTGTTGTCATGGAGACTCCTGACCTGAGACCAGTATCACCCTCCACACCTCCTAGGGATGACATTCTGAATGAAGCCATACAACTAGCACAGGTGGAGGGGTGGGCCCCCAGGGACGCCCCAAACACTGTCAGAGATCTTTTCTTGCCGGGTGATACACACTCTGACGATGGGTCTACCCAAGATGGGCAATCTCCAGCTAAGAGTGAACCAGTGAACGGTTCTCGCCTTCACCAGACCCACCTTTCATCTCGCCTACTAAATCTGATCTGAATGGGCCAAATGATCCTGCTACCTCAAGTGCAGTGAATGAGAGCAGCTGATCAGGAGTGGTCTATCACCCTACACCAATTATGCATAGGTCTCCACAGCAGAATGCCCCACTAGCACCAATGAAGAGGAAGGCAGACCTGCCCAGTCACTCAGCCAAGAGACTGAAACCCAGATGGCTAATACCGGTAATGGTACAGAATGGGCCGTCCCAACAAGGGGTTCTATATGACAATTACATTTTCACCACTTCAGACCCTAGAGCAGTACAGAGATCACCAGCCTAGGCACAGGAGGGGCAGGGGTGAACCACCACTAGCCATACCTCTGTATGCCGACCAACCTGACCACGCCCTAATGGAAGGGAAAAGCAGAGGACTGTGAGGTGGAGCAGGTGTTCCAAAATGCTCAACAGGCACCCAGGTGAGCAGCTCACGAGCACCAGCCAATACAGTGATCATGAGTCATAGCACAGTGATTTACTCTCAGGAATCTGGTAGTTCAGGTGGTATTCTGACAACAGATCTAAATCAAACAGATCCAGGGCCAGATCTGCAGTCAGATGAGAGGAGGGACCTCCCACTAGGGGAAATCACCCTCCCACAAATTTTGGACACGCCATACAGCCAACATCCACTCAGCGTCGTCCTGTGTGGCAGGACGCGACAGCCGCCTGGGTGGCCGCGGATGCCGAACGCAGTGATGCCTTGAAAAAACATAGAGGTACCACACAGACAGCGCAAACCAGAGGTGATGATACCAGACCAGTATGACTATCCAGCACTTAGAGGCTTGCAGAGTAATCAGCAGCAGGAAAATCCATTACCTGTATATGGACCACAGCCATTTGACTGCCTACTAGCAGCAGTACAGCTTCCCCTTACAGAGCCACATGATGATGAGACCACAAGCACACCAGAAAAAAGTACAAAACCTTAGTGGATGCCATATATATGAACCCTTCCAGTAAGGACCAGCTTAAAGTGCTCTACAAGACCTACCCCAGAACCTCTAACCTGGAGGTTCTACATAAAACGAGGCTTAATGAGGACGTGTCTAGACAGCTGGTAAAAAGAAACAGAGAAGCAGTGGCACAGAGAGATGACACTTTCAGATCGTAACAGTGGTGCCTGCAGTTTGCAGCCAGACCATTAATGCAGGTGCTGGACCACCTGGGCAGTGTAGAAACGCTCACCCTTATGAAATTAAAATTCCCTAAAACTGATAGCAAAATCCTCATGGAAAACAAATGACATTAGACGCAACAATTTATATGCAGGCCTGAAAGGTGTGGGCCTGGAAGTAGCACAGAAGAAAAACCATAAAAGCTTCAAATATCTGCTTGGAGAAGATGCCAGGGAGCAAATTGTGGTTAGGCAGAAAGAGGAAGAAGCCCTAACAGATGTGGTAGCTGCCCCCTGGTCCTGGAACCGACGCCAGGGAAACTACAAGGGTGGCCAGACCCGCAGCTGCCACACCAAGAGTGGGTTCAGCCGCAAATACTCAGCAGGGCGCTCCAGGCTCCGTCAGGACTGCCACCGCCACACGGGGGCATCAAATTGCCAACAAGACTACTGGCCCAACAACACCCCCAGGGGTGGCAAGAGGGGCCAACCAGGCTGAACCAGTACAAGGGTGGCAACAACAACAAGAAAGACAACAACAACAAATAAATGTAAGACACTCAGTTGTTAGACCACTCCCCCTCGGCCGACCGCCCAAAACACCTGTAAAATCCACCAAAGATTCCCAGGTATTTTTAGCAGGTGGTTTGGGTAGACAAGCTGAAAAATTACCAAAATTCACCACTGATAAATGGGTATTAGACATTCCTGACTCGCCATCCATTAACCCAGTTAAGGATGCCCAGCAGGACATGCAAATACAGGACATGCTGAAAAAAGGTATCATAGAGCCAGCAGTGCACAGTAAAAGAGCTTTCGTGTCACACATGTTCTTAAGACCAAAAACAGATGGTACTTTTAGACCTATTTTGAACCTGTCAGGACTGAATGAATTTACAGTCTATAAACACTTCAAAATGGACCATCTGGCGTCAGTAATGCATATCCTACCTCAACATTCCTTCATGAGCTCTGTAGACATCACGTCAGCCTACTTCACCCTTCCCATAAAAGAAAGAGACAGATTTCTTACAATTTCAGTTTCATGGTGAACGCCACAGGTACAGATTCCTTCCAAATGGTTATTCACCAGGGCCAAGACTCTTCACATATAGCATAAAGGCACTGCTGTCACACCAAAAAAGTGGGGAAACTGATGAGTTTGGTACATGACCTTCTCAAGGTCAGGAGATTGTCAGTCAGACAGTTTGCAGTAGTCATAGGGAAACTGGCAGCTACTGAACCCGGCAATGACAGGGCCAAAGTCCATATCGAACTGCTTCAAAGAGTTGAATACTGGGCGCTTGCTAAGTCATTGGGTAACTATGATGCAACGATGTACTTAAATGATGCAGTTCATGATTGTATCAAACACTGGCTGTCACACCTCCCTATGGCCTGTGCACTGTATGCAGAAATCCGCCCACAAGTGTCAATTTAAACAGCTTCATCCAAAAAGGGATGGGGTTGCTACTGGCAACAAGGTGACTGAGCATGCTGAGGAATGGCCCATTGATGGCCAAGAGCTTCATATCAATATTCTGGAACTGAAAGTAGTCCTCATGGTGTTGAAAAAGCTCCAACGCCGAGTGAAAAACCAATGTGTACGCCTGTTCATCGATAACACAACAGCCCTAAGTTATATTAAAAAAGGTGGTTCTCTGGGATCTGTACCTTGTGATGATGTCACACAGCGCATATACCTTTATGCATGGAAATATAGAATCACCTTTAAACTGTCCTACTGCCCTATAAAACTTAATGTAGAAGCAGATAGAGCATCAAGGGCGTTTGCATCATCAGCAGAGTGGTCACTATCCCCTACAACACAAAGTTACATTTTCTCGGCCTTTCACAAACCTCAGGTGGATTTGTTTGCATCATATCAAAATGCACTCTGCCCAAAATACATGTCGCTACATTATGATGCCAACGCTATGGTAACTGATGCATTTACATGCACATGAAATGATGGGTCACTAATCTTCCCATCTTTCTCTCTTGTCGGCAGGGTACTGAGGAAGATCAAGCAAGACAAGACGACAGGTTTGCTAGTGGTACCATACTGGCCAACCAAACCATGGTTTGCCAGCCTGACCAAGCTCAAGGGGTATGGAGAACACTTACACATCCCCATCACGCCTACGACCCTGTTGTGGCCAGGAGACTCCAACAAGAAGTTCCCATTGGCAGGCAGATCACAGCTACTGATTATCCCTATATGAAATTCATATGGTGTGATTTATTAGAGTTCTCATTTACAGCCTGACCATGGCCTGGAGCCCTAACACTGCAGCAGCATATGAGGGAGATGTGCTAAGCACTGGACAGCGTTTACAAGCCTACAGGATATTCATCCAACACAGCCCTAAGTCAAAGACTGCATACAGTTTCTTAGTGAGTACCTGGACATGGGAGTAGCACACAGCTCCATAAATACCTCCAGGTCATTCCTATCCTGTTTTATTAACTTCAATGGGAAACCTTCCGGCGAAGAGCCAACCATCTCAAGGATTGTTTGAGGAACTGAAACCAAGAAGCCCCCATCAAAATCACAACCTGTTCTACAGACCCTACATAAGTGGGGATACATCCATGAATTGACTTTGAGAAACTTACCAGGCGAACTCGTATTATTAGCTACAGGCTAAAGGCTATAGCCCTACACCTAATGCTGAGAGGTGACTGTGAGTGGACGGAGTATTCAGTGAAAATAACTTACTCTCTTCGCACCAAAACCAACAACCCCACAGACAAACCACTCATCATGTTCTTCCAGAGATGACCAGATGAAAGTGTTTGTGTCTACTCACACCTGAGGGCCTACATAGCCGACCATAGATCACAGTCAGCAGTGCCCTTTGTATTTGCAACAGTAAAACTCCCCACATCCAGGGTTAGTGCCAAGACTATATCAGAACAAATCAAATCGGCACTAATCGATACTGGGTTAGATGCACAGTACACGGCATACTATGCTCATCATTCATCTACCTCAACGGCGGCAAGGGTGAGAGTACCAGTACAGGAAATTGGCAGGGTGGTTAAATGAGACCACCTTTGCCAGAATCTACAATAGGCCCCTATATGTCCCGCCAGTACAACCAACAGATTTTATTCCATTCTTAATGGACCTATAAACTCATGTAAAAACAAGATGAACTTGCCTTGTACGCCGCTTACCTGCATATGCCTTACTCATATCTATCTCAGTGATTAGATACTCATTGATCAGTATACATAGACTATATACATAATTATTATTATTATTATTATTATTATTATTATTATTATTATTGTAGGGGTATGGTATTTACACTTTTACACTTTTACGTTCATGTACCTGTGGGACTCAGACCTAGGTCTTCGGGTGTAGTGGGGGAATCCGGATGGCAGGTGGCAGCACCTGCCTCTGGGTTCGTATCCATTACACCAGGGGGCCTACCACTCGTCCGCCACATGTCACGTGGCCGGTCTGAGTTTCGCGGGCTTTTCCCCTATATAAGGCTGGTTCTACCCCCATGTTCTCCAGTAGTGGTTTTACCCACTGCTCAACCAGGTCGTTACCCGAAAGGGTAACCGAATGCCCTAGCAGCATGTAGTCCTCTGAGGCCATGATCGTATGTAACATAAGCTATGAAATAAAAGCTTGGTTGCCTACCCGGAAACTTTCTCTCTCTTCGTTATGATTACTTAATCTAACTTAACGAGATGAACCACTACATTATTATTATAATTATTATTATTATTATTATATACTTCAAGGCTTGGTGACTTACAGCCTCTTAGACAGATTCAGGCACGATGAGTGCGGAGGCTATTAAAGCAATAAATGTAACACGCAGTAAAACCAATTTTCCATCAAGGAAAAAAAGGGGGGGGAGGTTCATTACCCCTACAGTCTTGAAATAACTATTGTTATATCATACTTCGGTCTACGCATTGTATAGGGCATTAGCACATTAGGCTATGGAGGCCGCCATTAGACCCCGACTGCACTATGACTAACACCTTCAGCCCCCGTCTCCGCAGTAAATGCCAGGGATGCTTCCCATTGGTCAATAATACAATAGCCATGTGCCGTATAGCATTGTGCCTTTATACATTGAAGATAAAGTTCTAGTTATAGACCCATCATATATGTTTTGTCGACATGTAATTAATGACTGTAGTTTTGCTAACACATAATAAAACTTAGATAGCAAAGCTCCCGCCTGAGTTTTAATTTCACGAATGAGTTAAAGTAGCCTATCCACTAATCAGTGGTCAATTAACCGATCCCTGTATAGTAATTTATAAGTTATTTTAATGAAATGTAAAATAACTGTAATTACTGTCAGGCTATCCTATTGACCACCGAAGTGGATTGGCCCACCCTCGTGCTCAAGAGCACTCATTTCCCACCACTTGTCACCTGCGAAATTAAAACTTGAATTATATTAAAGTATGTCGAACAGTGCAACATACCTTACCTGCCTCATATAGCCAATTCACTTCAGGCACAGGTCTGTAAGTAAACCTTACAATGACCAAGACATAACTCAGCAATAATGTCATTTATCTCCCTCCACCAGCAGTAATAGCTCTATTGTAATACAAGCATACATATATTATGGGGGTGTAGCGACAAACTGAATAAACCATCTACAGCCACACTCTCCATCCTTATACCCTGACACACTCTCCATCCTGATACTCACACACACCCTCCATCCTGATACCCTGACACACTTTCTACCCTGATACATAGACACACTCTCCATCCTGATACCTGACCTCACTCTCCATCCTGATACCCAGACACACTCTCCATCCTGATACCTGACCTCACTCTCCATCCTGATACCCAGACACACTCTCCATCCTGATACCTGACCTGACTCTCCATTTTGATACCCAGACACACTCTCATTCCTGATACCTGACCTCACTCTCCATCCTGATACCCAGACACACTCTCCATCCTGATACCTGACCTCACTCTCCATCCTGATACCCAGACACACTCTCCGTCCTGATACCTGACCTCACTCTCCATTTTGATACCCTGACACACTCTCCATCCTGATACCCAGACACAGATGCTGTATTTGCTAGGTTCACGTTTACACTGTACATACACTTAGTAGTTCACTGCATCTCGTTGTGGTTCCTGGGAACTTATTGATCAAATTGATGACCTACGTATCATGGCTAAACTGGCCTTGACATCCCCCCTCCCCCTCCCCTACTAGGCAACCTAGTATGGCTAAGCTTTCTGCGGCCTTCAAATCATCTGAAAAAAAGACGGACAAGGTTAATCACTATGGCCCTGACATACACAATCCCCACCCCACCCTCCACCCTCACCTTTCCCAGGTCCCTGATAGAGGCACTGACCATCAAGAAGGCTTGTTAAAGTGACCATCAGATGCATTATATTGATTATATGCAGAGCTGCAGCATCACATTTAAGGTAACTAGCAGTATTGATTAATAAACATTTAACCTCGTACCACCAATCTGATACATTTAGGGTAACTAGCAGTATTGATTAATAAACATATAATCTCGTACCACCAATCTGATACATTTAGGGTAACTAGCAGTATTGATTACTAAACATTTAACCTCGTACCACCAATCTGATACATTGAGGGTAACTAGCAATATTGATTAATAAACATTTAACCTCGTACCACCAATCTGATACATTTAGGGTAACTAGCAGTATTGATTAATAAACATTTAACCTCGTACCACCAATCTGATACATTTAGGGTAACTAGCAGTATTGATTAATAAACATTTAACCTCGTACCACCAATCTGGTACATTGAGGGTAACTAGCAATATTGATTAATAAACATTTAACCTCGTACCACCAATCTGATACATTTAGGGTAACTAGCAATATTGATTAATAAACATATAACCTCGTACCACCAATCTGATACATTTAGGGTAACTAGCAGTATTGATTAATAAACATTTAACCTCGTACCACCAATCTGGTACATTGAGGGTAACTAGCAGTATTGATTAATAAACATTTAACCTCGTACCACCAATCTGATGTACGCCATTAAATATCTGCTAACGTCAGTTATGGCAATAACTGAGAGCATTCATAAGTGATTTAAAGGGAGTTACCTCTGAGATTATCACCACACATTGACCCTATATTCACCATACTGCACAATACATGAGTATTAGGAGGGAGTCTCGGTACAAGCATGCTTATCTTCATGGTGTTCTTTATCCTCATTTTCATTGGTATTTTGTTCAGCCAAAATATAGCTAACAGTAAAGTCCATGGACACATGGAAACACGCTTTTACATAGTCAAAGCACTCAGTCCCCTGATGTCCGCCCCAACCCCAACCCCCATTTAGGGGTTGAATTTGTGAAGTGCAATATGTAAGATCAGATGTTTTATCATACACCAATATGTAAGGTCAGATATTTTATCATACAGCACCATCAGGCAAAGCCTTTGAACATGCATGGGACTACTGGCCCCTACACTCCTCCCAACCTAGGCTGGGAGGAGACTTGGTGGTTGGGCACGGCTCAGTACTAGTCCCGGATATCTGGTACCTATAGGGTACTGAACCCTATATTGAATCTGGTAGGGAGGAGTGTAGGGGCCAGCTCTGCCGTAAGGCCAGCAGTCCCGTTTCTGGAGATCCCAGCCCCCAGGGGCTGGCATCCGGTGGTAGCTCCCCCCTACGTGTGTGTCATACCAATCCAGGTGTAGGTGCCTGGAACGGTATAATACAGATACGCTTCGACCCTGGCAGTACTGTGTACTGGTAGGTCAACTGGGAAGTCAGGAGTGCCTCACACTGCTTGATAAAGCCCAATCGATCTGGTTGGGAGGAATGCTTGGTGCTGGCTGGCCATGGTTGAAGCTGGTTGGGAGGAGTGTAGGGGCCAGCTCTGGCTGTAAGTCCATGGCGGTAGGCCATCTGCCCCGTTCCGGTTGCACCAGCCCTCAGGGGCTGGTCAGCTGGTATAAGCTGCCCCCCTTGTGTATTATATCGATCCAGATGTAGGTGGAAGGTAGAGAATGTCAGACGGGGAAGTAGCTCAGCGGTAGAGCTTCCGCCTGCAGGTTGGAGGGTCCCGGGTTCGACTCCCGGTTTCTCCAGGACATTTTCCGCCGACCTCTACATTAGCATTACATACTTACTGAGTACACTGGTTTTATCAAAGTTGGATATGTTATATGACACACGGTAAAAGCGACAGGTAATGGAAGGTAAAGGCTACCAACTAATAGGTTTGGTTTTTGATCTGGTCCATAAATCAAAGATTTACGTGAGTCGTACATCATGGTGGTGCTGCTAAGTAACCGGGAAGCAGTGCCTACAAGGCATGAATAAATTACATACATCAGGTGCAGACATGGTGATGTTTTTATTCAGCGTCTCACACTTTATTGCTCATATACTTATATGAAGATCAACTTCACTCTATCCGCACCTTGTCAGGTGCTTGAAGGACCATTGTTAAAAGACTTGGCCTGTCAATGATTGGGTTATGGATATGTCAGGTAGTCTAATGTGATTGGTAGACTAAGCAGAGCACAAAACCATAAATATTTTTTGATAACCCCAACCAAAGACATGGTGGTTTAATGTAGGGTTACCTAGGGTACACACTTGCCATACTGCAGATGTTGATGATGGTGAGATTTTGTCTTCCACTGTCCCTATCAAAGACTTACATCATTGTATGTAAGACAGACCATTGAACAGCTGTCCGCCCATACATGTCTCACAGTAATCACAGATACACAGGTCAAAAGTCCCATTATAGAAGTTGAGTGTAGGAGGTTAGGCCTCTCAAAAAAAAAAATACTGGTTTCTCATCACCACACGCATCATACAATTGTGTTTTCAATTTTTAAAAATAATTTTGGTCAAAAATCATGGTAAAAATAGACAAACATGGGCATATTTAGTATCAAATTAAAGTTAACGATGTCAGCAATGCAGTGGGCTAGAGATTGAGTACATTTTCACAAATTTTTATAATCAGTAAACTCTTAAGTACTAAAATTAAAACTTTCGGACTCGGCCCATGCAGTTTTTGCCCCGATATGCCCAGGGTAAAAAAAAAAAAAAAAAAAAGTCACCCTCATCATATTTTTCAGGGGTTGGTGATGAGAAACCAGTTTTTTTTTGACTGGCCTAACGATGTGCACAGTCTTCAGTGATTTGGACCCTTATTGTGTTCAATTTGTATTGCTGGTCATATCAATGGTTCTATACAACAGACCATCAGGCCCTATGTAAGCTTATGTAAGTGCTACATTATTTGCAACAAAAACCTTGTACACAGCAAAAGGTTCTCATTATACAAATTGGTGTTATATAAAAATCTGTACATTTAGTGCCATTTAGGACCTTGTTTTGTATTATTTACCTTCCACAACAGATTTCTTTCCTCATCTCCATTAATCCTCTACCATTGTAATCCCATCAACCCTACAGGGAGCTGTACTGCCGTCCTAGCTCTCATACAATCATTACAAATACTGGATTGTAAATGGACAATAATGTCTTATTATACAATGGTGTGTTAGATTTAACAATCTACATGTCAGCATTAATCTAGGACCTTGTTGTGTGCAAATTGGCTGTAATTCTGCTGATAATAGCCGTGTCTAAAAGGTATGAATTTTTATATATTTTTGGTTAATTGGAGACACACATTAAGGAAATGAGAATATTTGGCCCTCTTGTCTTCTCCGCTGAGACTATTAGATTACAATTACACTAGTGAGAAGCAGAATCTAGTATCTTAATAGACAGTAATGATTTTTTCTCTCTTTCCACCTTGATGCTCACTACAGCATTTACCTACTTAATGCTGACCTTTCTTGACAAGCTCCTTGCCTCACTGAAAGTCCCTGAATCCTCCTGGTTGTGAATACTATGTAAGAGGAGTGCAATCCCTGTAACTCTCCACTCTTAGAGGTAAGGAACTCTTACAAAGCCAATTTAGTGCTGAGGTTTAAAGGTTTGCTGAGTTGTTCTGTTCAAGATTTCTAATTTACTTTTTTCATTGTTTAGAGCTTCATAGTTTATTTCCAATTTATTTCCTAAGATTGATTTCAAAGTTGTGCAAGGTAGTACTGTGGTGATTTGATTGTGTCCTATCTGTCAGGTGTAATGTTATATACTAAAACCATACCTTCACTAAACATGCCCACCTATGTAATAGATCCCGCTTACTATCTATATAATACCATGTGTGTGACCCTTGACTTACACTGTTACATAACCCTATATACGCAATGACCAGTGCTTGACCTATATAACGCACTCACACACACATAACCCTATATACACAATGACCAGTGCTTGACCTATATAACGCACTCACACACACATAACCCTATATACGCAATGACCAGTGCTTGACCTATATAACGCACTCACACACACATAACCCTATATACGCAATGACCAGTGCTTGACCTATATAACACACTTACACACACATAACCCTATATACACAATGACCAGTGCTTGACCTATATAACACACTCACACACACATAACCCTATATACACAATGACCAGTGCTTGACCTATATAACGCACTCACACACACATAACCCTATATACGCAATGACCAGTGCTTGACCTATATAACGCACTCACACACACATAACCCTATATACGCAATGACCAGTGCTTGACCTATATAGCGTACTCACACACACATAACCCTATATACACAATGACCAGTGCTTGACCTATATAGCACACTCACACACACATAACCCTATATACACAATGACGAGTGCTTGACCTATATAACGCACTCACACACACATAACCCTATATACACAATGACGAGTGCTTGACCTATATACCTACTCACACACACATAACCCTATATACACAATGACAAGTGCTTGACCTATATAACACACTCACACACACATAACCCTATATACACAATGATGAGTGCTTGACCTATATAACGCACTCACACACACATAACCCTATATACACAATGATGAGTGCTTGAACTATATAACGCACTCACACACACATAACCCTATATACACAATGACCAGTGCTTGAACTATATAACACACTCACACACACATAACCCTATATACACAATGACCAGTGCTTGAACTATATAACGCACTCACACACACATAACCCTATATACGCAATGACCAGTGCTTGAACTATATAACGTACTCACACACACATAACCCTATATACACAATGATCAGTGCTTGAACTATATAACACACTCACACACACATAACCCTATATACACAATGACGAGTGCTTGACCTATATAACGCACTCACACACACATAACCCTATATACACAATGACCAGTGCTTGAACTATATAACACACTCACACACACCTGTCTGGACATTTGTACAGGACACACAGGCCTACTGGTGCTCCTACCTGTATTCACCATGTAATATAGATATCTTCAACTATACCCGAGAGCATTTGGTTCCTTTAAGGCACTTTTAACCCAATTTCTCAATAACTGGCAGACATTATAGGTATACAGTCGTATATATTTAATTTTGGCAATTACTTTGTATCAGATGGTTTATTTCATCACACACAGTCTACATTGCATGTCTGACAGGTGATGATGCAGAACTAATTTAAACCGTAAATGTCATATCAGTATTGGGTATTAAAGGGTTTAGATCACTATAGATGATTATATTGGTTTGAAACCTGACATGTATGGACAATATGAGACTTTTACTCACCTGTCCATGTAAAGGTCACAGGTCTCTAATGTGTTAGGATATGAAATGGAAATAGCTGAGAACACAGGGGTTATAGACAGCACCACCGTTATTGTCATGACAATGGAGTTTCAAATGTATTCAAGGACAAGGATCTTTCAGAAACAATACCAATATATATGTATGACTGATGACAAGAAGCCTGTCGGCCTACCCTTGTTTTAAGGCCATGGTTAGATCTGGGTTAGGATGCTGTCATCTTTTTAATGGGACAACCCAACACAGGTGAGATTATGTGAAATGCACCTTTTTAATGGGAAAACCCAATAATCAGGTCAGTTTATGTGAAATGCACCTTTTTAATGGGACGACCCAACAACCAGGTGAGGTTATGTGAAATGCACCTTTTTAATGGGACGACCCAACACAGGTGAGATTATGTGAAATGCACCTTTTTAATGGGACGACCCAATATAGGTGAGATTATGTGAAATGCACCTTTTTAATGGGACGACCCAATATAGGTGAGATTATGTGAAATGCACCTTTTTAATGGGACGACCCAATATAGGTGAGATTATGTGAAATGCACCTTAATGGGAAAACCAAAAAAACAGGTCTATTAATGTGAAATGCACTTTTTTAATGGGACGACCCAACACAGGTCAGTTTATGTGAAATGCACCTTTTTAATAGAATGACCCAACAACCAGGTGAGGTTATGTGAAACATACATTTTTAATGAAACGACCCCACAATCTGGTCAGGTTATGTGAAACGTGCCCTTTTCAGGCCTGGCGATGTTCCATCTCATCTTTATGGCAAGTCATTGAGGGACTTAATGACCACCCACTAGGTTCAGCCTTAACTGACAAGAGAGTTGGTTGTGGTTTCACAAGGCTGTACTCAGATGCTCACTTATCAATGTTGATTCAAAACGAGCTGTAAATAATACACACAATGTTCCTTTTTGATAGCGGGACACATACATATAGACCTGAATGATGCATCATAGGGGGAAATGGTACATATAGACCTGAATGATGCATCATGGGGGAAATGGTACATATAGACCTGAATGGTGCATCATGGGGGAAATGGTACATATAGACTTGAATGGTGCATCATAGGGGGAAAAGGTACATATAGACCTGAATGGTGCATCATAGCGGGAAATGGTACATATAGACCTGAATGGTGCATTATAGGGGGAAATGGTACATATAGACCTGAATGGTGCATCATAGCGGGACACATACATATAGACCTGAATGGTGCATCATGGGGGAAATGGTACATATAGACTTGAATGGTGCATCATAGGGGGAAAAGGTACATAGAGACCTGAATGGTGCATCATAGGGGGAAATGGTACATAGAGACCTGAATGGTGCATCATAGGGGGAAATGGTACATATAGACCTGAATGATGCATCATAGCGGGAAATGGTACATATAGACCTGAATGGTGCATCATGGGGGAAATGGTACATAAAGACCTGAATGGTGCATCATGGGGGAAATGGTACATATAGACCTGAATGATGCATCATAGCGGGAAATGGTACATATAGACCTGAATGGTGCATCATAGCGGGAAATGGTACATATAGACCTGAATGATGCATCATGGGGGAAATGGTACATATAGACCTGAATGGTGCATCATGGGGGAAATGGTACATATAGACCTGAATGGTGCATCATAGCGGGAAATGGTACATATAGACTTGAATGGTGCATCATAGCGGGAAATGGTACATATAGACCTGAATGGTGCATCATAGCGGGAAATGGTACATATAGACTTGAATGGTGCATCATAGCGGGAAATGGTACATATAGACCTGAATGGTGCATCATAGGGGGAAATGGTACATATAGACCTGAATGGTGCATCATAGCGGGAAATGGTACATATAGACCTGAATGATGCATCATGGGGGAAATGGTACATATAGACCTGAATGGTGCATCATGGGGGAAATGGTACATATAGACCTGAATGATGCATCATGGGGGAAATGGTACATATAGACCTGAATGGTGCATCATGGGGGAAATGGTACATATAGACCTGAATGGTGCATCATAGCGGGAAATGGTACATATAGACCTGAATGGTGCATCATAGGGGGAAAAGGTACATAGAGACCTGAATGGTGCATCATAGGGGGAAATGGTACATATAGACCTGAATGGTGCATCATAGGGGGAAATGGTACATATAGACCTGAATGTTGCATCATGGGGGAAATGGTACATATAGACCTGAATGATGCATCATGGGGGAAATGGTACATATAGACCTGAATGGTGCATCATAGCGGGAAATGGTACATATAGACCTGAATGGTGCATCATAGGGGGAAAAGGTACATAGAGACCTGAATGGTGCATCATGGGGGGAAATGGTACATATAGACCTGAATGGTGCATCATAGCAGGAAATGGTACATATAGACCTGAATGGTGCATCATAGCGGGAAATGGTACATATAGACCTGATTGGTGCATCATAGGGGGAAAAGGTACATAGAGACCTGAATGGTGCATCATAGGGGGGAATGGTACATATAGACCTGAATGGTGCATCATAGGGGGAAATGGTACATATAGACTTGAATGGTGCCTCATGGGGGAAATGGTACATATAGACCTGATTTGTGCATCATGGGGGAAATGGTACATATAGACCTGAATGATGCATCATAGCGGGAAATGGTACATATAGACCTGAATGGTGCATCATGGGGGAAATGGTACATATAGACCTGAATGGTGCATCATGGGGGAAATGGTACATATAGACCTGAATGGTGCATCATGGGGAAATGGTACATATAGACCTGAATGGTGCATCATGGGGGAAATGGTACATATAGACCTGAATGGTGCATCATGGGGGGAAATGGTACATATAGACCTGAATGGTGCATTATAGGGGGAAATGGTACATATAGACCTGATTGGTGCATCATGGGGGAAATGGTACATATAGACCTGATTGGTGCATCATGGGGGAAATGGTACATATAGACCTGAATGGTGCATCATGGGGGAAATGGTACATATAGACCTGAATGGTGCATTATAGGGGGAAATGGTACATATAGACCTGAATGGTGCATCATAGGGGGAAAAGGTACATAGAGACCTGAATGGTGCATCATGGGGGAAATGGTACATATAGACCTGAATGGTGCATCATAGGGGGAAATGGTACATATAGACCTGAATGGTGCATCATAGGGGGAAATGGTACATATAGACCTGAATGGTGCATCATGGGGGAAATGGTACATATAGACCTGAATGGTGCATCATGGGGGAAATGGTACATATAGACCTGAATGGTGCATCATAGGGGGAAAAGGTACATAGAGACCTGAATGGTGCATCATAGGGGGAAATGGTACATATAGACCTGAATGATGCATCATGGGGGAAAAGGTACATAGAGACCTGAATGGTGCATCATAGGGGGAAAAGGTACATAGAGACCTGAATGGTGCATCATAGGGGGAAATGGTACATATAGACCTGAATGGTGCATCATGGGGGAAATGGTACATATAGACCTGAATGGTGCATCATAGGGGGAAAAGGTACATATAGACCTGAATGGTGCATCATAGCGGGAAATGGTACATATAGACCTGAATGATGCATCATAGCGGGAAATGGTACATATAGACCTGAATGGTGCATCATAGCGGGAAATGGTACATATAGACCTGAATGGTGCATCATAGCGGGAAATGGTACATATAGACCTGAATGATGCATCATAGCGGGAAATGGTACATATAGACCTGAATGGTGCATCATAGCGGGAAATGGTACATATAGACCTGAATGATGCATCATAGCGGGAAATGGTACATATAGACTTGAATGGTGCATCATAGCGGGAAATGGTACATATAGACCTGAATGGTGCATCATAGGGGGAAATGGTACATATAGACCTGAATGGTGCATCATGGGGGAAATGGTACATATAGACCTGATTGGTGCATCATGGGGGAAATGGTACATATAGACTTGAATGGTGCCTCATGGGGGAAATGGTACATATAGACCTGAATGGTGCATCATGGGGGAAATGGTACATATAGACCTGAATGGTGCATCATGGGGGAAATGGTACACATAGACCTGAATGGTGCATCATGGGGGAAATGGTACATATAGACCTGAATGGTGCATCATGGGGGAAATGGTACATATAGACCTGAATGGTGCATGATAGGGGGAAATGGTAGACAAAGAAATCCGGCGAATGAATACTGTATATTGACGATGATACAGAAACACATCATATACCACTGTATATAATGGTGCACATAGTTCATTTACTACATGATACCTACACACCAGTAATTGGAGTACTCGTACAAGATGCCGTTTTTTTTGTAGCTTGAGATTGGATTGTCAAAGAGACAGGAAGTAACATGGATTGGACATTTTTTCACTTAAACCTTGACACAAATAAAAACATACTGAAGTCTACTACAGCAGACAGGACTAAGGTTGTTACAGAGGTGATGTATGAAGGAGGGCATGAAATGGCTACACAGGGTGGAGGTGTTCCACAAGCATGACTTAGCAGTGTCATAGAACTGTGGGTGATGTATCCCTACACTACTCCAAGATGAACATAGGAAATAATGACATTTACCCAAAGGTTGTGTAATGCTCCGCGGTAAATCAGCCTTCCAGATTCCCTTCACACAACCCTTTGTCTTTTACTTTATTTGGCTCCACACAATATGTGAGACGAGTTGAAGATCCACATAACGAGGCACCAAGTGTCACCTTTCTAGTCACTGAAATGTTGATGAATAAAAAGTAAGACGGAATGTTAAGAGGAAAGACGGGGGTTCTGTCTACAGAAGGAAGAAGCTGAATTAGAACAGTGATCTGTTAATGCCCTTTGACTGTGCTTGGAGTACTGCAGGTACAGTGACGGGTTTATGACCTTGGTAATGCCCTGTGACTGTGCTTGGAGTACTGCAGGTACAGTGACAGGTTTATGACCTTGTTAATGCCCTGTGACTGTGCTTGGAGTACTGCAGGTACAGTGACAGGTTTATGACCTTGTTAATGCCCTTTGACAGTGCTTGGAGTACTGCAGGTACAGTGACGGGTTTATGACCTTGTTAATGCCCTTTGACTGTGCTTGGAGTACTGCAGGTACAGTGACGGGTTTATGCTCTTTATCATTAGCAACAATAAGGTGAGTTGTTGATCCATCATTTAGCTGAGACACCCCTTGACAATGACAAAGTTTTGGAGAATTGGGACAAGATGATAAGTAAACCTTGAAATGACTAAGACATAACTCAGCTGTAATACCTCCCTACAGCAGCAGTTATAGAGTTTTGGGACAAGCTGAATAACCCATCTACAGTCCCACTTGGACCTCTCTCTCCATCCTGATACCTACACACACTCTCCATCCTGATACTAAGAAATAGATGCAATCTGTGATTGGCCCCGATCTCATGGTATCACCATGCTGTATAAAATGTCATCAAAATAATGATGGAACCCTCATCACAAAGAGATCCGTCATTATTTTCACAGAGATTCCTTCTCCCGTTGTTCTGCTTCCTGCTATATGATTGCGGTTGCTCACTGTTCAGTTGTACAAGGATCTCTGGTAGCTTCAACAGTTATTTTTTACAGTTCAGCTAAACATTTCATAAAAATGTAAACATAGTGTTTGCGGTGATCATGAACACATTGATTGAATTGGCAACTGCTGCCTAGCATGGTGAAGCTGTCAGAGGTATTGACATGCTATGACTGAAAACATTGACAGGTATAATTACTTGTTGTTGGCTGTGACATATCCAATCCCCATCCCCCACTCTCACCTGCCCTGTCCCTGATAGAGGCACTGACCACCACTCTCACCTGCCCCATCCCTGATAGAGGCACTGACCACCAATATCACCTGCCCCGTCCCTGATAGAGGCACTGACCACCACTCTCACCTGCCCCGTCCCTGATAGAGGCACTGACCACCAATATCACCTGCCCCGTCCCTGATAGAGGCACTGACCACTACTCTCACCTGCCCCGTCCCTGATAGAGGCACTGACCACCAATATCACCTGCCCCGTCCCTGATAGAGGCACTGACCACTACTCTCACCTGCCCCGTCCCTGATAGAGGCACTGACCACCAATATCACCTGCCCCGTCCCTGATAGAGGCACTGACCACCACTCTCACCTGCCCCGTCCCTGATAGAGGCACTGACCACCACTCTCACCTGCCCCGTCCCTGATAGAGGCACTGACCACCAATATCACCTGCCACATCCCTGATAGAGGCACTGACCACCACTCTCACCTGCCCCGTCCCTGATAGAGGCACTGACCACCAATCTCACCTGCCCCGTCCCTGATAGAGGCACTGACCACCAATCTCACCTGCCCCGTCCCTGATAGAGGCACTGACCACCAATCTCACCTGCCCCGTCCCTGATAGAGGCACTGACCACCAATATCACCTGCCCCGTCCCTGATAGAGGCACTGACCACCACTCTCACCTGCCCCGTCCCTGATAGAGGCACTGACCACCACTCTCACCTGCCCCGTCCCTGATAGAGGCACTGACCACCAATCTCACCTGCCCCGTCCCTGATAGAGGCACTGACCACCAATCTCACCTGCCCTGTCCCTGATAGAGGCACTGACCACCACTCTCACCTGCCCCGTCCCTGATAGAGACACTGACCACCAATCAATGAAGCTTGTTGAAGTGACCAACCGGTGCAGGGACGAATGCAGTTTAAAACCCTTATATTGATGTCTGACAAGCTCACATTTAGGGTAACTGGCAATATTGATAGGACATTGAACACTTAAGACCAAGTGCTACAGGTAGCTCAAAAATAATTTAGAAATTTAATAATTTTCTTTAAACTTGCTGTACAAGTTCCTTATACCTATTTTTATAAAAATATTAGAAAAAAAGTTGGGTCCAAGTGCTAGTTCTCCCGGGGTTGGCCAATGTATGAAGATGGCTTCACTATGGGCTTCAATAGGCGAGCACCTAAAAATTAACAAGATTTGAGCTGTAGTGACCACTGGGTGCCTATAGCACTTGGCCTTAAAACCTGGTACCATCAATCTGATGTACACCATTAAACATCTGTTAATGTGAGTTACGACCGTTCATTAGAGATGGATTTAAAGATAACTATCTTGGTGATTAAAAACATTCAATGATCCCATATAAACTCACCACACCACAGTACATGAGCATGAGGAGGAGGTCTCAGTAAAAGCAGGCTTATCTACATATAATGTAAAGTATTCATTATCATAGTCATAATCAGCCTTTCTATAGAATACTAATTACACCTTTTGTTAGTATAGATAACCCATCAGCTATGATGAATAGGACAATGGCGGCATGTAGGCCTCAGGTGGTTGTGTTGATATAGGACATGGGTGATAGTGGACAAACTGACAGACTAGAAGCATCATGATGGGAGGTGTGATACCGATGTAGTAATCCCCTCCCCCTCATGGCCTTATTAAATAGTTTAATAGCATTTCATGGGAAAGCGGCATTTTCTACAGACCCAGAGCATAGCCTACAGTAAAGCCAGAAACGCAGGGCGTAGTTTGCATGTGAAATACCAATATATGCCAGGTTTTACAGTGTACACACCAGAGTAGATGGTGGCATAAACACTGATAACACTATTACACTAATATGTCTACAGTAAAGATTATGCTGTAAAAGAAATACATGGGACAAAGATGTTATAACCACTATTATACCACACAGGCTAGATTCAATATGGGTCAATTTACAGATAGAACACGGTCAGACAAGTTGGTTATGTTCTCACATATACAGTGTCAGTGACTCACATATACAGTGTCAGTGACTTACATATACAGTGTCAGTGACTCACATATACACTGTCAGTGACTCACATATACAGTGTCAGTGACTCACACATACAGTGTCAGTGACTCACACATACAGTGTCAGTGACTCACATATACAGTGTCAGTGACTCACATATACAGTGTCAGTGACTCACATATACAGTGTCAGTGACTCACATATACAGTGTCAGTGACTCACATATACAGTGTCAGTGACTCACATATACAGTGTCAGTGACTCACACATACAGTGTCAGTGACTCACATATACAGTGTCAGTGACTCACATATACACTGTCAGTGACTCACATATACAGTGTCAGTGACTCACATATACAGTGTCAGTGACTCACATATACAGTGTCAGTGACTCACATATACAGTGTCAGTGACTCACATATACAGTGTCAGTGACTCACATATACAGTGTCAGTGACTCACATATACACTGTCAGTGACTCACATATACAGTGTCAGTGACTCACATACACAGTGTCAGTGACTCACATATACAGTGTCAGTGACTCACATACACAGTGTCAGTGACTCACATATACAGTGTCAGTGACTCCTATATACAGTGTCAGTGACTCACATATACAGTGTCAGTGACTCACACATACAGTGTCAGTGACTCACATATACATTGTCAGTGACTCACATATACAGTGTCAGTGACTCACATATACAGTGTCAGTGACTCACATATACAGTGTCAGTGACTCCTATATACAGTGTCAGTGACTCACATATACAGTGTCAGTGACTCACATATACACTGTCAGTGACTCACATATACAGTGTCAGTGACTCACATATACAGTGTCAGTGACTCACATATACACTGTCAGTGACTCACATATACAGTGTCAGTGACTCACATATACAGTGTCAGTGACTCACATATACAGTGTCAGTGACTCACATATACAGTGTCAGTGACTCACATATACAGTGTCAATGACTCACATATACAGTGTCAGTGACTCACATATACAGTGTCAGTGACTCACTTATACAGTGTCAGTGACTCACATATACAGTGTCAGTGACTCACATAAACAGTGTCAGTGACTCACATATACAGTGTCAGTGACTCACTTATACAGTGTCAGTGACTCACATATACAGTGTCAGTGACTCACATATACAGTGTCAGTGACTCACATATACAGTGTCAGTGACTCACATAAACAGTGTCAGTGACTCACATATACAGTGTCACTGACTCACATATACAGTGTCACTGACTCACATATACAGTGTCAGTGACTCACATATACAGTGTCAGTGACTCACATATACAGTGTCAGTTCATGGAGTCAAAGTACTCTTTACAATGTCATGGAATTACTGCATCTATTGTGATCTATTATTATGTTCTAAAGCTAAAGGTTATATTGCTTGTATGCACCAAATGACTTCCTTGTTATTATTAGCCCTTCTTTCTATGATGTCTTCTTTGGATGCCTGTGGACACCAGTCTGTCTGGTGCTCAGTCATTTACAAACAATGAAGTGACTGAGTCAGATTCATGTTTGAAGAACTTAATCTACATTTTATTAGTACTTAAAGGAATTCTTCTGTTCAGGAAAAATGTAATTGTATCTGATTACTAGTGTAGAGGCATATCGTTATACCGGTATTGTCTGGTGTCATCTGGCGTGGTGGGTGAGTCCTGTCGCTGGGTGGTCCTAAGGCTTTGGATAGGTGGCAGCACTGATCCGGACCTATGGGACATCTGGCGACAAACCCTGGGGTACCTATATAAGTCCCCATGCTCAGCCGCTACGTCAGAGGCCATGTAGACCCAAATAAAATCGTTGGCATACACTCGCAATACTGTCTTCATATTTCTTTCGAATAGTGAGACTCAAACCACTGAACTGGTAATCTAACGATTACACTAGAAATTTTTAGTAGATCTATTAGTGCTCTGAAACCAACTGACTGAAAAGGCTGATAGAATAACGAAGGTGAAACGTCAACAAGTGTACACTAAAGTAATGAGAGCAACATAAATAGTGTTTTGAGAAAATGTGTGTGAGAGAGAAGATGACAAAGAAGATATAAATGATTAGAATTAGACAGACACATAAATGATTAGAATTAGACAGACACATAAGAAGGGAGACAAAAGAAGACATATCCTGGATCTGTCAGTGTCAATAACCTATAAGACCCTAGGGTCATCACACCCTCCCACTTAGCTAATCACACATTACAACTTAGAGGAAACAGCCGTCAGCCCCCTGTGACCACCCATACTGGCAGCTGGCACGTCCCATTGGTGACATTTAACTAAGACTGACTGGACCATGGACAATAGCCAGAAACTCATTTAAATGGATGTCCTATAAAAACTCCCTTAATCTTTGTCAACTGCCCACTGCTCACTGCCAACCCACCTCAACCCTAATGTAGGGATGAAATAGGTGAAGTCACAGAGAGTTTTATTTGCCAGCACCTTCAGGGAAAGCCTTTGTACATGCAGCTTTTTGTCAGTTTCTTGTTCCTATCAAATACCCTGTACATGCAGCATTTTGCCAGTTTCTTGCCGCCTCAATTACCCTGTACATGCAGCATTTTGTCAGTTTCTTGTTCCTATCAAATACTCTGTACATGCAGCCTTTTGTCAGTTTCTTGCTGCCTGTCAAAACCCTGTACATGCAGCTTTTTGTCAGTTTCTTGTTCCTATCAAATACTCTGTACATGCAGCCTTTTGTCAGTTTCTTGCTGCCTCAAATACCCTGTCCATGCAGCATTTTGTCAGTCCTTTGCTGCCTCAAATACCCTGTACATGCAGCTTTTTGTCAGTTTTTTGCTGCCTCAAATACCCTGTACATGCAGCTTTTTGTCAGTTTCTTGCTGTCTCAAATACCCTGTACATGCAGCATTTTGTCAGTTTCTTGTTCCTATCAAAAACCCTGTACATGCAGCTTTTTGTCAGTTTTTTGCTGTCTCAAATACCCTGTACATGCAGCTTTTTGTCAGTTTCTTGCTGCCTCAAATACCCTGTACATGCAGCATTTTGTCAGTTTCTTGCTGCCTGTCAAAACCCTGTACATGCAGCTTTTTGTCAATTTCTTGTTCCTATCAAATACCCTGTACATGCAGCTTTTTGTCAGTTTCTTGCTGCCTGTCAAAAACCCTGTACATGCAGCTTTTTGTCAGTTTCTTGCTGCCTCAAATACCCTGTACATGCAGCATTTTGTCAGTTTCTTGCTGCCCATCAAAAACCCTGTACATGCAGTTTTTTGTCAGTGTCTTGCTGCCTGTCAAAACCATGTACATGCAGCTTTTTGTCAGTTTCTTGCTGCCTCAAATACCCTGTACATGCAGCATTTTGTCAATTTCTTGTTCCTATCAAATACCCTGTACATGCAGCTTTTTGTCAGTTTCTTGCTGCCTGTCAAAAACCCTGTACATGCAGCTTTTTGTCAGTTTCTTGCTGCCTCAAATACCCTGTACATGCAGCATTTTGTCAGTTTCTTGCTGCCTCAAATACCTGGTACATGCAGCTTTTGTCAGTTTTTTGCTGCCTATCAAGTACACTGGGTTTTATCAAATTGTTTGATGTTAGACAGGCAGTAATAGCTGTGTTGCGTTGTTTAGGATAATAGAAAAAGTCAAGGCTGCAGACAATTGATTGTTCTGGGTTTGTATTAATAGTTTTATAATGATACTTTATAGTACAGCCATCCATCTCAAGTACCTTTGACCTTTAAGTGACACCATCATATCTCAGGGATAAATGTACATTTATTGTTGAATGATGCTGCTGACATCTAGCTTTGGGGCACAGACTGTGATATATGAATAAGCATTAGCTTTGAATGACAACATAAGAAACCATTTTTTATACAGGTAGCTCCGTGGTAAACACCTTGTTGCCATGACAACGACCATATAAATCAGTAACAATGCTGTAGTATTGTCTATCACTATCCTTGTCTCACATCATTGTATGTAAGACCACCGCAGTCTCTGTGTAACAATAATAGTCTCACAGTAATCACAGGCATAGATTTTATCAACAAAAGTCACATGATATGTGTTTATTGTAGAATGTAACAACATGCACAATCTTCAGTAATTTGGATCCCCATAATGTTAAATCTGTATTGCTGGGTAAGTCAATGATTTGTGTTGTTATATGTACATCAGACCTTCAGATCCTATGTGCTTATGTAAGTGCTACAGTATTTGGAACAAGAAGCTTCTACTGAGAAAAAGGTCCTCATTATACAAATTGGGTGTAAATAGAAATCTGCACATTAAGCATAATAATGATAATTAGGACCTTGTTATGTACAATTTGGCTGGTATTTAGTTGAGCATATCCATGTGTAAAATATTGAAATTTGGGGCTATTTCTGGTTAATAGAGACAAAAATCAATGCAACCAGAAGATGTGGTCCTCTTGTCACCTACCGTAAGACTATTAGATTACAATTAGGCTTGTGAGCAGCAGAATCTCATAGACTGTAATGATGATTATTCTTTTCTGCCTTAAAGCTAACTACAGCACGGGCTTCCCTAGCCCACTTAAATGGGTCTATATCTCCTCTTTCCTATCCCCTCGGATGTGTGTGGTGCACATATGCACGGGCACCAACACATTCCTCTGTGAAATTTCGTAATATAGTTCTCGCCATGAATATGACCTTAGCTGTCGAAATGGCGTTAAACATCTATTACTCACTCACTCACTAACTACAGCATATATACATATTTTATGCCGACCTTTCCTGAAAAGCTCCTTTTCTCACTGAAAGTCCCTGAATCCTCCTGATTGTGAATACTATATAGAAGAATTGCATTTCCTAGATCTGTCCACCCTTAGAGGTAAGGAACTCTTACAAAGCCAACTTACCGGCGGTGCTGAGGTTTAAATTAGACAAGAAGAGAGAGATTTGAGGCGGGCTGTGGCTGCACAATTACCTTGTTTTAAGTCATGTCCCACACTCGATGACACTAAGTGTGTTTTTATACCTGACGTCCAGCTTAAACTCTTTGACACTGTCTGTGTTTTTATACCTGGCGTCCAGCTTAAACTCTTTGTCACTGAGTGTGTTTTTATACCTGACGTCCAGCTTGAACTCTAGCCCAGGCACCTGCCATTTTAGTTTTGCCCTCTTTATGGGAATCAGACATTTTTTCACCTCAGCACTTACATTTGGCCTCCATACCTGCTCTGCAGAGGCAGTCTCTTATCTGTTAGACTGCTGTGAGATTTAAGTATCAGACATTGACATTTACTTATATAAATTGTTTATTCGTGGTAAGCCACTTCCCTATCATAACATAAATTTAGGCTGTGACAGTGGTTGGCACTCTTTACAAAGAAGGTACTGAACGTGCTTACTTCAACAGTTTATATGTTTGAAAGTTTTTCATTGGTTAGAGCATTTACTTCCAATTCTATTTCCTAAGCTTTCAAAGTTGTGAGAGGTATTACTTTGGTGATTTCATTGATTTCATTCAATGTGTCCTATCTGTCAGGTGTAATATGATCTACTTTAAGGCACTATATTTCCCATTTCTCAATAACTGCCAGGGATTATAGGGACGGATATGATATTGGAGTTGTTTTGTATCAGGAGTTTTATTTCACCTTTCAGAGTTTACTTCAAATCTGACAGGTGGTGGATACTGGACTAAGGTAAATCTTTATAAATCATGTTAATGCCATGTCAATATTGAATATCAAAGTGTGTAGCAAACAAACTACTTGTCATTGATTGAAATCATATTGGAGATTTATTAGTTTGAAACCTGACATGTGTTGACAAAATGAGACCTTCATCTCACCCGTCCATGTAAAGGTCACACGTTTGTAATGTGTTAGGATATGAAATTCAAATAGTGGAAACATCACAGGGATAACATGGCACCACAGAGTATTTTATTATCATGAAGATTGTGATTCAAATATTTTCACATATGGATGACAAGACTAGGATTGTTTGGTTGAGGCACATGACCCAAAACTATCCAAAATGGCTTTACCTCTACTAGTAAAACATGGGCGACTTAAAAGTGTGAAAGAGTCAGTTCAGGCATGGTGGTGTAAGAGGGGGTGTAACAACAGGCAATCAGTTCAGCATCATGATGAGAATAAATAAATGAGCCCTTTACATGTTGGTGCATCCACATGTGTGGCTGTGACATGATACCAATTCATGAACATCAACAGCCCATGAATATATGCTGCTGCAATTCCCAACTCAAATTAACCCTCTTTTGTACAACTTTATTACATTTTTGTCTCTGGCTGATAAACGGTAACTTTCATATGCACAACTGATTCTGTGAGGTAAGATTTCAACTGCAATGTTGTAATGATATTCAAATCTATGGACCATGCCATAATCATAATTTCCCACTTCCAAGCATGGTATCTATATTGTAAAGTCTTAGAGGTACCCCAGTAGTTCACCTATGATACTATATGCCTGACAAGATGACACAAAGTCTGTTGGCCTATCCTTCTGTAAGACAATGGTTAACTCTTGGTTAGCATGCATTCACCTTGTTAATGCGACCACCAAACAATGATATCAGCTCTTTTATCAGCCTGGCCATATTCCTTCTCATCTTTATGGCATCAATGGAATAATTTTATTGCATCAACTCAATGTTATAGGCTTGATGCCCTGGTCTGAGTTAACTCAATGTTATAGACTTAAGACTTGACGCCCTGGTCTGAGTTAATTGTCCATTTACTATATCAACTCAATGTTATAGACTTGGCGCCCTTGTCTGAGTTAACTCAATGTTATAGACTTGATGCCCTGGTCTGAGTTAACTCAATGTTATAGACTTGATGCCCTGGTCTGAGTTAACTCAATGTTATAGACTTGACGCCCTGGTCTGAGTTAACTCAATGTTATAGACTTGGTGCCCTGGTCTGAGTTAACTCAATGTTATAGACTTGGTGCCCTGGTCTGCATCAACTCAATGTTATAGACTTGGCGCCCTGGTCTGAGTTAACTCAATGTTATAGACTTGGCGCCCTGGTCTGAGTTAACTCAATGTTATAGACTTGATGCCCTGGTCTGAGTCAACTCAATGTTATAGACTTGACGCCCTGGTCTGCATCAACTCAATGTTATAGACTTGACGCCCTGGTCTGAGTTAACTCAATGTTATAGACTTGACGCCCTGGTCTGAGTCAACTCAATGTTATAGACTTGGCGCCCTGGTGTGAGTCAACTCAATGTTATAGACTTGGCGCCCTGGTCTGAGTTAACTCAATGTTATAGACTTGACGCCCTGGTCTGAGTCAACTCAATGTTATAGACTTGGCACCCTGGTCTGAGTTAACTCAATGTTATAGACTTGATGCCCTGGTCTGAGTCAACTCAATGTTATAGACTTGGCGCCCTGGTCTGAGTTAATTGTCCATTTACTACATCAACTCAATGTTATAGACTTGATGCCCTGGTCTGAGTTAATTGTCCGTTTACTACAGCCAGTAAGGGACTTAATGACCACCACCAGGGTACAGCTTTAACTGACAGGGTGGGGGTGGTCTCACAAGGCTGTACTCACATGTTCACCTATTATTGGTGCTTCATTCTTCCAGAGGACCTGTTCAATACACTCAATATTCGTCTTTGATAGTGAGGAATTCAACCACCCCTGGGTCTCTACATGGGTCTGAACGTGGGGTAATACATGATACAGGACACAGATTAGATTGCCAAGAAGATGAGACATTAACATTTACAATCTCTATACAAGTGAGACTGTTGAGCATTAAAGTATTACTGTAATTTACCTCTTATGACTTTTTTAAGATTCAATGCTTAATTTGGCATATAGATATGTCAAAATTTGGCTTATAGATTTCTACCAGGTTTGGGGCTTATAAGAGATATTTTACAGAAGCACCTACGGCTGGTATTTAGATATGCATCTTTAGATAGACGGGGTTCTCGCATAATGGTCACATAAATGTGATATGTTCACAGATTAGGATGTATCACCAGATTACACATACACACCCAGGTGGTAGCCTAGTGATGGGACGGTAGTCCTCTGATGTGCTACTCCCTGGTGGCACTGTATATTTATTACCATAGAAATAGGAACTAGGTCCACCAACGGTATGTCAACAACCTTCTACTACTACCATCAATTCACTTCATTTATCTCTAGCATACTATGTTTTTGCATCCAGATGCATAATTTGAGCTTGTATCTGAACAAAAGTAGATGTACCCCCCCCCCTTATCATCAGAAAGGGAAATAAGTTACTAGGGGACACATATAATATATGTACTATTGAGAGGATATGATAAAACCCACCGTGCTACAGTAAGATCACCTGTTTTATATTTTCACTGTAACAAATCAGACAGATTGGATATGGGCTTCCCTAGCTCACTTAAAAGGGTCTAATTCTCATCTTTCCTATCCCCTCAGGATGTGTGTGGTACACATATGCGTGGGCACTGACACATTCCTTTGCGAAATCATGTAATGTTCTCGCCATGAATATGACCTTAGCTGTCGAAATGGCGTTAAACATCTATTACTCACTCACTCACTCACAGATTGGATATAGTCCAGTTGAAACATTTGGCACAGCAAACCTGGCTGTTGTTCAGGGGACAAAGGACAGTTGAGGGCAGTTGTTTGTACCCCAGGGAGTGGTCATTTGTCAAAATGGGGGACAAAGTCTTCAGATTTGGATCAGATCTGGTATTTTTCCTCTCCCCTCCTTTATATCAAGAGTGTCAGTTCTATCCCCTCTAACCAAGGGTAATGGCTTATCTCCTGGTCCTTATATGTATATGTGTCTTTCTATCTGTCCATCTTAAGATGTTTGGGATGGGCATGATGTGTATGAATCTCTATAATTAATCCATCCTCTTGTTATTTTTCTATATGATACTTTCTCACTAGCCCCAATGCATCAGGGTGTCACAGCCTGAAAATTAGGAACTCAGCACTGCTTTGCTAGCAAGTATTCCAGAATATCACCTTATCTCTGTCAACTCATTGATTACAATAGCACTGCTAGTAAGGGGTATTTCTAACCTTTGAACCCAGATGTGCCCTCCCATGATAGATTTTTAAAAAACAGAAGGCAGTAACATCATATTGCTAAGTCTTAATCTCTTGACCTCCCCCCCACCCATTCCTCATTAAATGACCTTCCCCATGAATGCACACCTAGGTGATGGGTGATTGGTTTGGCTACCACAAGGTGGGTAGGAGGTACTCTGGTGCCCTAAGGTATAAACACTCAGGCTACCATCATAGAGGAAGCAACAAGGCACAGAGGGAGTAGACTATATATAACTACCACCATGCCTTGTTTCCAGCCACAGGAACATTGAATGGAACTAAAAATAGTGCTCACTCTTCAAGCATTGGTTGTATTTTCGCAGTCTGAAATATCTGCTTGCAGAATGTCAAGTTCAGGGTGGGAGGGAGGGTCCAAATGCCCCTGTACTCTGGTGCCCTGAGGTATAAACCCTCAGCATACCACTGTGCAGGAAGCAGCAAGGCATAGTGGTTCTAGACTATAGTTAACTCCCACCATGCCCCTAGCTCAGTCACAAGAACAGGAAATGGAACTGCAAATGCTGCTCACTCTTCAAGCATAGGTTGCAGCTATGTAGGCTGAAACATATGCTTACAGAGTGACAAGCTCAAAGTCATGTTGGTGCTCACTAGTGCTATAACATGGCACTTGGTACTTGTAAGTGTAATGCCACTGGGTCACTGACCACAGACCTTTCTTGGTCTCCCTCCTGAGCAGTGCTGCCATCTGGTGGAAATAACATTCAAACTCCAACTTTGGTCAAGCAATGTCCTTTTTCCCGCCAAAAACCCTCTTTTGTGGTAATAGGAGCTATCAGGTTGAATACTATAGACCAGCTGTTGGTAGATGTAGTGCACACAATGGACAATAGATTCATGTATAGATGTGTTTTAGCCATGTTTCCATTGAATTTCAAATCAGTCATTTCAGCGGACGTGCCCACTTTAATGTCGAATGCTTGAGAATTTGTCATTATCATATGTTACAGAGCATTGACATTCTTTTAGCAATTTCCATAGACTTTAACAAACAAATAGGAAAAACAAACTTAATAGCATTTTTTCTAAAGTTCCAGAGACATGAGACGCATATTTCCTCTTTATGATTATGAGGCCTTAGTTACCTGAATATATTTTCCCCATAAAGCAGAAGTAAAACATCTTCTTTATCATTAGCTTAAAACTGGTGTACACTGAACAATTTATAACAGGCTTGTTGGGGAAGTCAGAAAGCTGCCTTGAGGAGAAGGGGCAAGGTCGTAGTTAGACACATGGACCACAGGTGACTCATCATTACATCAGGCGTGGCCGTGGCTGAGCGTGTAGGGCTTGGAAGTAGTCAGGCCATCTTAGGACTTCATGTTACTATGATGCAGACATGCTCCTAGACAACATTTCAACAATGAGATAAAGCAGATAAAGGGCTGGATAGAAAATGGATTATCCACTTTCTCTGCCAAGGACAGGCATCTATGAAACCTGAAGCATGGCATCCCAATGGTCATAGGGTTATTGTGCATGTCTATCAGTTTTAGTTTGGGCCAGAATTGCAAACCAGATGATCAGTCGGCAATTCCTTCTGCATGTTTCTTAACTATCGACAGGACTATCTCTGAGCGTGTGATTATTAGGCAATTTGCCCTCACATAATGCTTACAGTCACACAGAGGTGGCACTACTTACACTGTACACACAGAAAATGGTGAGGATGACAACAGAGACAGAAACAGACTGGACGTACAGAGGATGACAGCAGAGACAGAAACAGACTGGACGTACAGAGGATGACAGCAGAGACAGAAACAGACTGGACGTACAGGGGCTGACAGCAGAGACAGAAACAGACTGGATGTACAGGGGCTGACAGCAGAGACAGAAACAGACTGGATGTACAGAGGATGACAGCAGAGACAGAAACAGACTGGACGTACAGAGGATGACAGCAGAGACAGAAACAGACTGGACGTACAGGGGCTGACAGCAGAGACAGAAACAGACTGGATGTACAGGGGCTGACAGCAGAGACAGAAACAGACTGGATGTACAGGGGCTGACAGCAGAGACAGAAACAGACTGGACGTACAGAGGATGACAGCAGAGACAGAAACAGACTGGACGTACAGGGGCTGACAGCAGAGACAGAAACAGACTGGACGTACAGGGGCTGACAGCAGAGACAGAAACAGACTGGATGTACAGGGGCTGACAGCAGAGACAGAAACAGACTGGATGTACAGAGGATGACAGCAGAGACAGAAACAGACTGGACGTACAGGGGCTGACAGCAGAGACAGAAACAGACTGGACGTACAGAGGATGACAGCAGAGACAGAAACAGACTGGACGTACAGGGGCTGACAGCAGAGACAGAAACAGACTGGACGTACAGGGGCTGACAGCAGAGACAGAAACAGACTGGATGTACAGGGGCTGACAGCAGAGACAGAAACAGACTGGACGTACAGGGGCTGACAGCAGAGACAGAAACAGACTGGACGTACAGAGGATGACAGCAGAGACAGAAACAGACTGGACGTACAGGGGCTGACAGCAGAGACAGAAATGGACTGGACGTACAGGGGCTGACAGCAGAGACAGAAACAGACTGGACGTACAGAGGATGACAGCAGAGACAAAAACAGACTGGACGTACAGGGGCTGACAGCAGAGACAGAAACAGACTGGTAGGAAGGATGTTATCTGACAAGAGGAAATGACATCTTGGCAGCATTGTTAACCATAACTACCAAACAATAATTGGTCTCATCAGGAGGGCTACTGGGCAAAGTAACCTCCGCTTCAAGTTAAATCCTGGTGGTCTAGTTTCACTTGTACCAATTTAAGACAAGTAACAGATTTTCTGAATCAAATAACAAGCTATTATCTTCCCACCACCACCAGTCTGATAATGCATTAGAGTCCCTCTGGTGGAGACATGAGGAAGCCACCACTCTACAATTAATTCTTTATCTACTTGTGTTGAGAGGATCTCAAGGTTAATTTACCTGATGTAATTCACCAAGGTTAACCCCATTTAGCTTTTTAAGTGCTGCATAGCATCACCATAGTTACTTAAACCTGTGCTGCATAGCATCACCATAGTTACTTAAACCTGTGCTGCATAGCATCACCATAGTTACTTAAACCTGTGCTGCATAGCATCACCATAGTTACTTAAACCTGTGCTGCATAGCATCACTATAGTTACTTAAACCTGTGCTGCATAGCATCACCATAGTTACTTAAACCTGTGCTGCATAGCATCACTATAGTTACTTAAACCTGTGCTGCATAGCATCACCATAGTTACTTAAACCTGTGCTGCATAGCATCACTATAGTTACTTAAACCTGTGCTGCATAGCATCACCATAGTTACTTAAACCTGTGCTGCATTGCTGCATTATGATAAACAAGTAGTAAACAATGAGACATAATCTGACATCCTCTGTATCTCATTGAATCAACATCAAATTAAGCCCACTTACAGGCCCAGTTACCTTGAAAGTATCACCCAACATAACGTAATTATAGAAATCATTGTGTTGTTTTTGACACACCTACACAATGACCTTGGTGTAACCTTGTCAGTGGACACATCTATAATTACAATCCACATGTCATGAATCATCTGCCACAATATAACATTCCACCTTTTGTCTTCTGGTGTCTTTCATCTCACACAGTAACTGTGATGTGATATATAGAGTCATATTACTATATCACTCTGTGTCATTAATATCTATTGTCTTATCACAACAAGAGCTTTCACTCATCCAGACCAGTATTATAACAAGGTGGGAAAGCAGAGGTAACAGAACTACTGTATTGTCCTATATAAGCACTGGGTCTTTGAATAGGCACCGTTCCTACATAAGGGCTGGAGTATGACCTCGTAGTTATAATTATACAGACCATTACGGTAAACCCCCATAGTGGCAATGTGCTTATAAACAGACCAATATGATAAACCCTCATGGTGTGCTTATATACAGACCAATATGGTAAACCACCATAGTGTGCTTATATACAGACCAATATGGTAAACCCCCATAGTGTGCTTATATACAGACCAATATGGTAAACCCCCATAGTGTGCTTATATACAGACCAATATGGTAAAACCTCATAGTGTGCTTATATACAGACCAATATGGTAAACCACCATAGTGTGCTTATATACAGACCAATATGGTAAACCCCCATAGTGTGCTTATATACAGACCAATATGGTAAACCCCCATAGTGTGCTTATATACAGACCAATATGGTAAAACCTCATAGTGTGCTTATATACAGACCAATATGGTAAACCCCCATAGTGTGCTTATATACAGACCAATATGGTAAATCCCCATAGTGTGCTTATATACAGACCAATATGGTAAACACCATAGTGTGCTTATAAACAGACCAATATGGTAAACCCAATAGTGTGCTTATATACAGACCAATATGGTAAATCCCCATAGTGTGCTTATATACAGACCAATATGGTAAACCCCCATAGTGTGCTTATATACAGACCAACATGGTAAACCCCCATAGTGTGCTTATATACAGACCAATATGGTAAACCCTCATAGTGTGCTTATATACAGACCAATATGGTAAACCCTCATAGTGTGCTTATATACAGACCAATATGGTAAACCCTCATAGTGTGCTTATATACAGACCAATATGGTAAACCCCCATAGTGTGCTTATATACAGACCAATATGGTAAACCCTCATAGTGTGCTTATATACAGACCAATATGGTAAACCCCCATAGTGTGCTTATATACAGACCAATATGGTAAACCCCCATAGTGTGCTTATATACAGACCAATATGGTAAACCCCCATAGTGTGCTTATATACAGACCAATATGGTAAACCCTCATAGTGTGCTTATATACAGACCAATATGGTAAATCCCCATAGTGTGCTTATATACAGACCAATATGGTAAAACCTCATAGTGGCAATGTGCTTATATACAGACCAATATGGTAAACCCTCATAGTTGCAATCTGCTTATATACAGACCAATATGATAAACCCTCATAGTGTGCTTATATACAGACCAATATGGTTAACCCTCATAGTGTGCTTATATACAGACCAATATGGTAAAACCTCATAGTGTGCTTATATACAGACCAATATGGTAAAACCTCATAGTGTGCTTATATACAGACCAATATGGTAAACCACCATAGTGTGCTTATATACAGACCAATATGGTAAACCCTCATAGTGTGCTTATATACAGACCAATATGGTAAACCCTCATAGTGTGCTTATATACAGACCAATATGGTAAACCCTCATAGTGTGCTTATATACAGACCAATATGGTAAACCCCCATAGTGTGCTTATATACAGACCAATATGGTAAACCCTCATAGTGTGCTTATATACAGACCAATATGGTAAACCCCCATAGTGTGCTTATATACAGACCAATATGGTAAACCCCCATAGTGTGCTTATATACAGACCAATATGGTAAACCCCCATAGTGTGCTTATATACAGACCAATATGGTAAACCCTCATAGTGTGCTTATATACAGACCAATATGGTAAATCCCCATAGTGTGCTTATATACAGACCAATATGGTAAAACCTCATAGTGGCAATGTGCTTATATACAGACCAATATGGTAAATCCCCATAGTGGCAATCTGCTTATATACAGACCAATATGATACACCCCATAGTGTGCTTATATACAGACCAATATGGTAAAACCTCATAGTGTCGATGTGCTTGGTGTCCTTGTGTTCAGAAGGAAGCTCCCAGAGGCTGACTTAATACCACACTTTTGCACTGAAAACTTTGTCTTAACAATTAGAGTGAAGACAGGAGACGGCTGATGGGAGGATGATATAATAGATATGTGTGTGGTGCAAGTAGCACAAACCTCCCTTATACGTGCACATGCAGTTGTTATATCCTTGTTACAACCTCATTCTGAAGGTAGACTTATGATGATCAGATAATACTACAACATGAATCTAGACTCACCAATTCTACACCCTTACAATATTTGATACACAATATTGTATTACTAATGAAATATCCGCTCTCTGTACAAGGCAGCAGTCCCTCATTACATAGTGCCTTAGCCCTATAAGGGCAAGCTGTGTATACAGGTGTAGTGTTCTACCCCTCAATGCTACCCCAGTCTTTCGATAGACAACGAAGAACAACTAATCAGGTTCCAGTTTAAACTTGATTGTCAACAACACATACACACCAGCCGTTCTCGATGACAGTTCACAAGTAGTAGTGTTTAACCACCAATTAAACTCAACACTAGTCAACAGTGTTCTAGTGTCCAGTAAAAAGCCAACAACATAAACCTTCTCTGTGCAGCAGCACAGAGAAGTATCTAAAACATGGTAGTCAGGCAGCCGCTAAACATTACTCAGGATGGTCTGTCATGACTGGACTGACTCCGAGGAAGGCCACGAAACGGCCTTATATACATTGGAGTGGAGGGCCACGTGACCGAACAGTGACGTGGCTCCAGCACCCCCCAGACGTCGGGTAAGAGAGGTGCTCTCGATGTTGCCAACAAGGAGCATTGACAGACATTGAATGTTCCTTGAGGACAACTCACGAACACCACACAGGTAACCATGGGGAGACA
The DNA here is from genome assembly GCA_949317995.1 of Acholoe squamosa. Taxonomy (NCBI): domain Eukaryota; kingdom Metazoa; phylum Annelida; class Polychaeta; order Phyllodocida; family Polynoidae; genus Acholoe; species Acholoe squamosa. Next base: position 408,632 of record OX439040.1, on the reverse strand, counting down.
TAACAACTACATGACGTTAGTATTGGGTGTGGCAGTTATTGTGATGTATGCACTCAGACAGAAGACATATAACATTATGCACGTGTTTGTTGGAAAGAGAAAATAGATCTAATATGAAGCTCCTATGTACTCATATTCATTAAACATTTTGCTTCTTCTGAGGCTTGCTTGTGTGATGCTTATGTGAAGCAAGTTCTGAAGCGGAATGCTTCAGGTTGCATGGCATGAAGAACTAGCTTAGATATAGTTGCTTGTATTTTTAAATATGACCAATCCTTGAAAGTGCCCAGAAATTGACTCTATAAATCGCAAACCATGACATCTAAATTTGGATATATGATATTTGGGTCTGCCATAGATCCTCATTAACTGCTAGCTAACATCTTTTTACTAAGGGTCGGACAGTTTCTGTGTGTTTGGTAGGTATTCTGCCACATCTGGCACCAATGGCTGTCCTTAACATTCCCTTTTCATAGCTAGATGTCAATGTCCTACTACACAATACAGCGTGTAGAGTGTAACAAAGACTCTGTGTTAGCGCTGATGGGAACACACCATGCGCTCCTCTCACAGTCTGTGAAATAAGGCAATTGGAGGAAAATGATATAAAGTCGAGGAAAACTACAGAGCCTTGTTGATTACTAATTGGTGGTTGACGATCGTGTTTCACAGACGTGTCTTAAAGTGACTTTGGTGTTCTTGGTCTTGGATGACAATGGCTTCCTGTTAGTTTTTTTACCCTCTGAGGACTTTTTGTTGGAGCATGTTATAAAACGTCAGCCCATGCACTGCTGCACAATAGAAGTGACCTTGAGTGCATTATAGGAGTACAGCGCACGCCTGAGCAAGGTCACAGCTTGTCTATCATTCCTGTGGGATATTAGAGGCTTTGGACTTTTAATCAATTTGCTAACATGCTTTATAAAGAAAATAGACAACTCATTCTTCATGTCTTGACTCTCTGTTGAACCATAACACACTATGGTCTCGGGCCTTATGAAGGCCCGTGACCATCATGCGTTAAAGTCCAACAGAGAGTCTCAACATGAAGAATATCGTCGTCTATTCTCTAAGTAAAGCATCTTTTAAAACATGGAAATACCAATTATGTGTCTGATGACATAAATGAAAGAGCAATTTTAGGAATAGCAAAAGAATTATAATCCAAGATAGGTATATAGTGGTTGCCAAGCCATTATGACCAACACTGTGATATCCTATAACAGCCCTATTAAGTTTGAAACACCATCAATATTTATTGCTACGTTTACTCACCGTGTTCTGTCTTCTTTCATTACAGGTGAGGTGTGGATCCGTCATTAAGCTGACACACGGCACTGGTCTGTAAGTAAACCTTACAATGACCAAGACATAAGCTGTAACATGTCCTTTACCTCCCTGCACCAGCAGTTAGAGAGTTTTAGGTCAAACCCTAACCTCACTCTCCATCCTGATACCCTGACACACTCTCCATCTTAATACCTAGACACACTCTCCATCTTTTGATTGGTTCAGGTCTGAGTCAGAGGGATCTGTCTCCTCACACAGTCTTAGTCGATTACCCAAACAAACAAACTACCCAGTTGGATTCATGATATCTGCAGCTGAACATTTTGTAAAACGTAAATGTAGTCCTCGTTATCATCATGCACATTTTCATTGAAATACCACTAATTGCTGCCTAGCATAGTGAAGCTGTTAGATGTTTTCACATCCTCTGACAAAGATAGACATGGATAATCAGTTGTCAATGACCTTGGCACACCCTTTCCCCCCATCCCTCACCCTCACCTTCCACCCAGTCCCTGATAGAGGCACTGACCACCAAATCAATAAGAATGTAATATATAATGGATAGACTTGCACGTAGGCGAATGCTTCTATTAAACCCCATGAAGCCAACGAGTGCAAGTCTATCCATTTTATATTGCATTTATAACACGGTTTCCACCATTAATTCTAAGTATTTACCTTAAAATATGATATAATCCATTAATTTCTTATGCCAATCGACAAGACGGCCCTCCGCCATCTTGGTTTCATGTTGTCGTATGCTTAGGCTGGCGAACTCCTCAAACTCCAACTCTCATAGACCTACTACTGCGAACACGTCGGGACAGGGCTGCGCCAGTCTAAAATATAATCCATTCTGTACACACCAGGCGGCGGCACATGTAGTGTAAACAGAACGGAGAAGACGCACGGCAAGTCGCTCGATTCAAAAGTTTAATAATTCTTTATGTTAAATTCAGCTATAATATCAAGTAATCTACCCGACAGAGAGGTAAAATATGGTTTCAACTATGTTATGTCCAAAGGATTTTGCAATATTTGGTCTATAAGCTTCAAAAAATGGAGAATTTACTTTCGTGTCAAAGTACATTTCAACATGTCCGCCCCGCTGTCCGCTCGCCGTGAATTTTGGGTGCTCTATTGCCAGATATAGGAATCGATATTATCCATTTTCGGCACTGAAAACTCTCTAACCGTGTTATAAGGCTTGATAAAGTGACCATCAGATGCACAGCTTATTATAGATGTCTGTAGAGCTGCAGCATGACCAATGTCTACAGCTTATTATTGATGTCTGTAGAGCTGCTGCATGATCAATGTCTACAGCTTATTATAGATGTCTGTAGAGCTGCTGTATGACCAATGTCTACAGCTTATTATAGATGTCTGTAAAGCTGCAGCATGACCAATGTCTACAGCTTATTATAGATGTCTGTAGAGCTGCTGTATGACCAATGTCTACAGCTTATTATAGATGTCTGTAGAGCTGCTGCATGATCAATGTCTACAGCTTATTATAGATGTCTGTAGAGCTGCTGTATGACCAATGTCTACAGCTTATTATAGATGTCTGTAGAGCTGCAGCATGACCAATGTCTACAGCTTATTATAGATGTCTGTACAGCTGCTGTATGACCAATGTCTACAGCTTATTATAGATGTCTGTAAAGCTGCAGCATGACCAATGTCTACAGCTTATTATAGATGTCTGTAGAGCTGCTGTATGACCAATGTCTACAGCTTATTATAGATGTCTGTAGAGCTGCAGCATGACCAATGTCTACAGCTTATTATAGATGTCTGTAGAGCTGCAGCATGACCAATGTCTACAGCTTATTATAGATGTCTGTAGAGCTGCTGTATGACCAATGTCTACAGCTTATTATAGATGTCTGTAAAGCTGCAGCATGACCAATGTCTACAGCTTATTATAGATGTCTGTAGAGCTGCTGTATGACCAATGTCTACAGCTTATTATAGATGTCTGTAGAGCTGCAGCATGACCAATGTCTACAGCTTATTATAGATGTCTGTAGAGCTGCTGTATGACCAATGTCTACAGCTTATTATAGATGTCTGTAGAGCTGCAGCATGACCAATGTCTACAGCTTATTATAGATGTCTGTAGAGCTGCAGCATGACCAATGTCTACAGCTTATTATAGATGTCTGTAGAGCTGCAGCATGACCAATGTCTACAGCTTATTTTAGATGTCTCTAGAGCTGCAGCATGACCAATGTCTACAGCTTATTATAGATGTCTGTAAAGCTGCAGCATGACCAATGTCTACAGCTTATTTTAGATGTCTCTAGAGCTGCAGCATGACCAATGTCTACAGCTTATTATAGATGTCTGTAAAGCTGCAGCATGACCAATGTCTACAGCTTATTATGGATGTCTGTAGAGCTTCAGCATGACCAATGTCTACAGCTTATTATAGATGTCTGTAAAGCTGCAGCATGACCAATGTCTACAGCTTATTATAGATGTCTGTAGAGCTGCATCATGACCAATGTCTACAGCTTATTATAGATGTCTGTAAAGCTGCAGCATGACCAATGTCTACAGCTTATTATAGATGTCTGTAAAGCTGCAGGATGACCAATGTCTACAGCTTATTATAGATGTCTGTAGAGCTGCAGCATGACCAATGTCTACAGCTTATTTTAGATGTCTCTAGAGCTGCAGCATGACCAATGTCTACAGCTTATTATAGATGTCTGTAGAGCTGCAGCATGACCAATGTCTACAGCTTATTATAGATGTCTGTAGAGCTGCAGCATGACCAATGTCTACAGCTTATTTTAGATGTCTCTAGAGCTGCAGCATGACCAATGTCTACAGCTTATTATAGATGTCTCTAGAGCTGCAGCATGACCAATGTCTACAGCTTATTATAGATGTCTGTAGAGCTGCAGCATGACCAATGATAAGAGAAAAAAAACTAGACTGATTCATTGCAGTATAATGATGGTCTTCCACTCTTCAGTTTTAAAAGGATATCAGCTAGATTTAATTTGAATTATGTTTGAAATTTGAATAACGATCATAGGTGGCTCCGCTGTGATCATCATAGACATGATCCTATCAGCCTTTTTGCATAAAGCGAATTGCACTTTTTTGTTAGAATAGATAACCATAAGCTATGATGAATAGGACATGTAGGCCTGAGATGGTTGTAATGATGAAAGGGATTGAACGCAGAGTGAAACATGTCCGAGGCTAAGATAGGGATTGAGATGAATGAAAGTGGAGGACAGATAGAGAGAAGGATGGAAGGATTGAGAAGACAACAAGATAAAGACTGGCAGAAACTAAGTTATTGCAATGTGCCATGTTCATCTGTTGACTACTGGGGATCACCCACCTACAGACCGCCACAAGGTAATGACACTCACCCATTTAGCTAAGTATTTACACCTGTAGATGTCTGTGATGCTTCATCCAAGGATATTTATCCTTTGTATATATATAGGTTTAAAAAACATATAAGGTGGGGTGGGTTTTTATTGTTTTTGACCCACGTAGTGTGGACTGCTTGTGAAGTGGGGACCTAAAAGTGGGCACTTGCTTATTTTGACTTGGGAGGCCCAGTAAACATGTTTTTACAAAGTCCCCACTTTGTTTCCCACAATGCTTTATATATATTATGTGCCCTATGCACTGCTTTCACCTGGAGTAAATTACCCAAGCAGCCAATATGACGTCCAGTGACCTCCCATAACGAGGGCTGACCTTGACCATGACCTGGTGGACACTTACCATTGTTGATACAGATACAGATGATGTTACAAAAACTGTGTCATATATACGGTCATATAAAGCGTTATAAAACAATGCTACGAGAGAAGGTCCTTGTACCCTGGGTTTTATCAAAGTTAGCATTACATGTTTTATATGACAAGCAGATAAAGCTACATATCATGCAGCTGACTCATGCAAGGTATAAAAGCTGCAGGGTGTGATTATACAGAGTTTACATTTAAACTGTTTAATGCTGCTTTTTATGGTAAGCTTGTGCACCCTGCTGCAAGGTCACAGTAAGTGTGTGTTCCACTGCTGTTCGTCACTGATCCAACCGATTCGTTTCTATACTTTTGCAATATCTTTGTCATGATAACAATTGTATGATATATTGATGTTTGTGAAGTATTGTCTTTCAGCAGTTAATTGATTTGTGTCAATGAATATTTGGCAGGCCATTGGACTTCTCTATACCTGTTATAGTCTCACAGTAATCAGAACCACAGAAAAGTTTCACATCGCTCAGTCTCAGACTACAGCTAAATATGGGATATAGATCTAGGACTTAAAATCATGCACACTTAGTGTACAACTTGTATTCTACCAGTCACATTAATGATTTACATCATTACCTGGAAAGCAGATGTTCAATGATACATTCATTGGTCAAGGCTCTACAGCAGAGTGGGTGTAGAATTTAACAAGGTTTACGGCAGAGTGGGTGTAGGATTTAACAAGGTTCTACAGCAGAGTGTGTGTAGGATTTAACAAGGTTTTACAGCAGAGTGGGTGTAGGATTTAACAAGGTTCTACAGCAGAGTGGGTGTAGGATTTAACAAGGTTCTACAGCAGAGTGGGTGTAGGATTTAACAAGGTTCTACACCAGAGTGGGTGTAGGATTTAACAAGGTTTTACAGCAGAGTGGGTGTAGGATTTAACAAGGTTCTACAGCAGAGTGGGTGTAGGATTTAACAAGGTTTTACGACAGAGTGGGTGTAGGATTTAACAAGCTTTTACAGCAGAGTGGGTGTAGGATTTAACAAGGTTCTACAGCAGAATGGGTGTAGGATTTAACAAGGTTTACGGCAGAGTGGGTGTAGGATTTAACAAGGTTTACAGCAGAGTGGGTGTAGGATTTAACAAGGTTCTACAGCAGAGTGGGTGTAGGATTTAACAAGGTTCTACAGCAGAGTGGGTGTAGGATTTAACAAGGTTTACGGCAGAGTGGGTGTAGGATTTAACAAGGTTCTACAGCAGAGTGGGTGTAGGATTTAACAAGATTTTACAGCAGAGTGGGTGTAGGATTTAACAAGGTTTTACGGCAGAGTGGGTGTAGGATTTAACAAGGTTTTACAGCAGAGTGGGTGTAGGATTTAACAAGGTTCTACAGCAGAGTGGGTGTAGGATTTAACAAGGTTTTACAGCAGAGTGGGTGTAGGATTTAACAAGGTTTTACAGTAGAGTGGGTGTAGGATTTAACAAGGTTTTACGGCAGAGTGGGTGTAGGATTTAACAAGGTTTTACAGCAGAGTGGGTGTAGGATTTAACAAGGTTTTACAGCAGAGTGGGTGTAGGATTTAACATGGTTCTACAGCAGAGTAGGTGTAGGATTTAACAAGGTTTTACAGCAGAGTGGGTGTCGGATTTAACATGGTTCTACAGCAGAGTGGGTGTAGGATTTAACAAGGTTCTACAGCAGAGTGGGTGTAGGATTTAACATGGTTCTACAGCAGAGTGGGTGTAGGATTTAACATGGTTCTACAGTAGAGTGGGTGTAGGATTTAACATGGTTCTACAGCAGAGTGGGTGTAGGATTTAACAAGGTTCTACAGCAGAGTGGGTGTAGGATTTAACAAGGTTTACGGCAGAGTGGGTGTAGGATTTAACAAGGTTTTACAGCAGAGTGGGTGTAGGATTTAACAAGGTTCTACAGCAGAGTGGGTGTAGGATTTAACATGGTTCTACAGCAGAGTGGTTGTAGGATTTAACAAGGTTCTACAGCAAAGTGGGTGTAGGATTTAACAAGGTTCTACAGCAGAGTGGGTGTAGGATTTAACAAGGTTTTAAGGCAGAGTGGGTGTAGGATTTAACAAGGTTCTACAGCAGAGTGGGTGTAGGATTTAACAAGGTTTTAAGGCAGAGTGGGTGTAGGATTTAACATGGTTTTACAGCAGAGTGGGTGTAGGATTTAACAAGGTTTTACAGCAGAGTAGGTGTAGGATTTAACAGATTCTACAGCAGAGTGGGTGTAGGATTTAACAAGGTTCTACAGCAGAGTAGGTGTAGGATTTAACATGGTTTTACAGCAGAGTGGGTGTAGGATTTAACAAGGTTTTAGAGTAGAGTGGGTGTAGGATTTAACAAGGTTTTACGGCAGAGTGGGTGTAGGATTTAACAAGGTTTTACAGCAGAGTGGGTGTAGGATTTAACAAGGTTCTACAGCAGAGTGGGTGTAGGATTTAACAAGGTTTACGGCAGAGTGGGTGTAGGATTTAACATGGTTTTACAGCAGAGTGGGTGTAGGATTTAACATGGTTTTACAGCAGAGTGGGTGTAGGATTTAACATGGTTCTACAGCAGAGTAGGTGTAGGATTTAACAAGGTTCTACAGCAGAGTGGGTGTAGGGTTTAACATGGTTCTACAGCAGAGTGGGTGTAGGATTTAACAAGGTTTTAAGGCAGAGTGGGTGTAGGATTTAACAAGGTTTACAGCAGAGTGGGTGTAGGATTTAACAAGGTTCTACAGCAGAGTGGGTGTAGGATTTAACAAGGTTCTACAGCAGAGTGGGTGTAGGATTTAACAAGGTTTACGGCAGAGTGGGTGTAGGATTTAACAAGGTTCTACAGCAGAGTGGGTGTAGGATTTAACAAGATTTTACAGCAGAGTGGGTGTAGGATTTAACAAGGTTTTACAGCAGAGTGGGTGTAGGATTTAACATGGTTCTACAGCAGAGAGGGTGTAGGATTTAAAAAGGTTTTACAGCAGAGTGGGTGTAGGATTTAACATGGTTCTACAGCAGAGTGGGTGTAGGATTTAACAAGGTTCTACAGCAGAGTGGGTGTAGGATTTAACAAGGTTTTACAGCAGAGTGGGTGTAGGATTTAACATGGTTTTACAGCAGAGTGGGTGTAGGATTTAACAAGCTTTTACAGCAGAGTGGGTGTAGGATTTAACAAGGTTTTACAGCAGAGTGGGTGTAGGATTTAACAAGGTTTTAAGGCAGAGTGGGTGTAGGATTTAACAAGGCTCTACAGCAGAGTGGGTGTAGGATTAAACAAGGTTCTACAACAGAGTGGGTGTAGGATTTAACATGGTTCTACAGGAGAGTGGGTGTAGGATTTAACAAGGTTTACGGCAGAGTGGGTGTAGGATTTAACAAGGTTCTACAGCAGAGTGGGTGTAGGATTTGACAAGGTTCTACAGCAGAGTGGGTGTAGGATTTAACAGATTCTACAGCAGAGTGGGTGTAGGTTCTAACAAGGTTTTAAAGCAGAGTGGGTGTAGGATTTAACAGATTCTACAGCAGAGTGGGTGTAGGATTTAACAAGGTTCTACAGCAGAGAGGGTGTAGGATTTAACATGGTTCTACAGCAAAGTGGGTGTAGGATTTAACAAGGTTTTACAGCAGAGTGGGTGTAGGATTTAACAAGGTTTTACAGCAGAGTGGGTGTAGGATTTAACAAGGCTCTACAGCAGAGTGGGTTTAGGATTAAACAAGGTTCTACAACAGAGTGGGTGTAGGATTTAACAAGGTTCTACAGCAGAGTGGGTGTAGGATTTAACAAGGTTCTACAGCAGAGTGGGTGTAGGATTTAACAAGGTTTTACAGCAGAGTGGGTGTAGGATTTAACAAGGTTTTAAGGCAGAGTGGGTGTAGGATTTAACAAGGCTCTACAGCAGAGTGGGTGTAGGATTAAACAAGGTTCTACAACAGAGTGGGTGTAGGATTTAACATGGTTCTAAAGCAGAGTGGGTGTAGGATTTAACAAGGTTTACGGCAGAGTGGGTGTAGGATTTAACAAGGTTCTACAGCAGAGTGGGTGTAGGATTTAACAAGGTTTACGGCAGAGTGGGTGTAGGATTTAACATGGTTCTACAGCAGAGTGGGTGTAGGATTTGACAAGGTTCTACAGCAGAGTGGGTGTAGGATTTAACAGATTCTACAGCAGAGTGGGTGTAGGTTCTAACAAGGTTTTAAAGCAGAGTGGGTGTAGGATTTAACAGATTCTACAGCAGAGTGGGTGTAGGATTTAACAAGGTTTTACAGCAGAGAGGGTGTAGGATTTAACATGGTTCTACAGCAGAGTGGGTGTAGGATTTAACAAGGTTTTACAGCAGAGTGGGTGTAGGATTTAACAAGATTTTACAGCAGAGTGGGTGTAGGATTTAACAAGGTTCTACAGCAGAGTGGGTGTAGGATTTAACAAGGTTCTACAGCAGAGTGGGTGTAGGATTTAACATGGTTCTACAGCAGAGTAGGTGTAGGATTTAACAAGGTTTTACAGCAGAGTGGGTGTAGGATTTAACAAGGTTCTACAGCAGAGTGGGTGTAGGATTTAACATGGTTCTACAGCAGAGTGGGTGTAGGATTTAACAAGGTTTACGGCAGAGTGGGTGTAGGATTTAACAAGGTTCTACAGCAGAGTGGGTGTAGGATTTGACAAGGTTCTACAGCAGAGTGGGTGTAGGATTTAACAGATTCTACAGCAGAGTGGGTGTAGGTTCTAACAAGGTTTTAAAGCAGAGTGGGTGTAGGATTTAACAGATTCTACAGCAGAGTGGGTGTAGGATTTAACAAGGTTCTACAGCAGAGAGGGTGTAGGATTTAACAAGGTTCTACAGCAGAGTGGGTGTAGGATTTAACATGGTTCTACAGCAGAGTAGGTGTAGGATTTAACATGGTTCTACAGGAGAGTGGGTGTAGGATTTAACAAGGTTTTACTGCAGAGTGGGTGTAGGATTTAACAAGGTTCTACAGCAGAGTGGGTGTAGGATTTAACAAGGTTTACGGCAGAGTGGGTGTAGGATTTAACAAGGTTCTACAGCAGAGAGGGTGTAGGATTTAACAAGGTTTTACAGCAGAGTGGGTGTAGGATTTAACATGGTTCTACAGCAGAGAGGGTGTAGGATTTAACAAGGTTTTACAGCAGAGTGGGTGTAGATTTAACATGGTTCTACAGCAGAGTGGGTGTAGGATTTAACAAGGTTCTACAGCAGAGTGGGTGTAGGATTTAACAAGGTTTTACAGCAGAGTGGGTGTAGGATTTAACATGGTTTTACAGCAGAGTGGGTGTAGGATTTAACAAGCTTTTACAGCAGAGTGGGTGTAGGATTTAACAAGGTTTTACAGCAGAGTGGGTGTAGGATTTAACAAGGTTTTAAGGCAGAGTGGGTGTAGGATTTAACAAGGCTCTACAGCAGAGTGGGTGTAGGATTAAACAAGGTTCTACAACAGAGTGGGTGTAGGATTTAACATGGTTCTACAGCAGAGTGGGTGTAGGATTTAACAAGGTTTACGGCAGAGTGGGTGTAGGATTTAACAAGGTTCTACAGCAGAGTGGGTGTAGGATTTGACAAGGTTCTACAGCAGAGTGGGTGTAGGATTTAACAGATTCTACAGCAGAGTGGGTGTAGGTTCTAACAAGGTTTTAAAGCAGAGTGGGTGTAGGATTTAACAGATTCTACAGCAGAGTGGGTGTAGGATTTAACAAGGTTCTACAGCAGAGAGGGTGTAGGATTTAACATGGTTCTACAGCAGAGTGGGTGTAGGATTTAACAAGGTTTTACAGCAGAGTGGGTGTAGGATTTAACAAGGTTTTACAGCAGAGTGGGTGTAGGATTTAACAAGGCTCTACAGCAGAGTGGGTGTAGGATTAAACAAGGTTCTACAACAGAGTGGGTGTAGGATTTAACAAGGTTCTACAGCAGAGTGGGTGTAGGATTTAACAAGGTTCTACAGCAGAGTGGGTGTAGGATTTAACAAGGTTTTACAGCAGAGTGGGTGTAGGATTTAACAAGGTTTTAAGGCAGAGTGGGTGTAGGATTTAACAAGGCTCTACAGCAGAGTGGGTGTAGGATTAAACAAGGTTCTACAACAGAGTGGGTGTAGGATTTAACATGGTTCTAAAGCAGAGTGGGTGTAGGATTTAACAAGGTTTACGGCAGAGTGGGTGTAGGATTTAACAAGGTTCTACAGCAGAGTGGGTGTAGGATTTAACAAGGTTTACGGCAGAGTGGGTGTAGGATTTAACATGGTTCTACAGCAGAGTGGGTGTAGGATTTGACAAGGTTCTACAGCAGAGTGGGTGTAGGATTTAACAGATTCTACAGCAGAGTGGGTGTAGGTTCTAACAAGGTTTTAAAGCAGAGTGGGTGTAGGATTTAACAGATTCTACAGCAGAGTGGGTGTAGGATTTAACAAGGTTCTACAGCAGAGAGGGTGTAGGATTTAACATGGTTCTACAGCAGAGTGGGTGTAGGATTTAACAAGGTTTTACAGCAGAGTGGGTGTAGGATTTAACAAGATTTTACAGCAGAGTGGGTGTAGGATTTAACAAGGTTCTACAGCAGAGTGGGTGTAGGATTTAACAAGGTTCTACAGCAGAGTGGGTGTAGGATTTAACATGGTTCTACAGCAGAGTAGGTGTAGGATTTAACAAGGTTTTACAGCAGAGTGGGTGTAGGATTTAACAAGGTTCTACAGCAGAGTGGGTGTAGGATTTAACATGGTTCTACAGCAGAGTGGGTGTAGGATTTAACAAGGTTTACGGCAGAGTGGGTGTAGGATTTAACAAGGTTCTACAGCAGAGTGGGTGTAGGATTTGACAAGGTTCTACAGCAGAGTGGGTGTAGGATTTAACAGATTCTACAGCAGAGTGGGTGTAGGTTCTAACAAGGTTTTAAAGCAGAGTGGGTGTAGGATTTAACAGATTCTACAGCAGAGTGGGTGTAGGATTTAACAAGGTTCTACAGCAGAGAGGGTGTAGGATTTAACATGGTTCTACAGCAGAGTGGGTGTAGGATTTAACAAGGTTTTACAGCAGAGTGGGTGTAGGATTTAACAAGGTTTTACAGCAGAGTGGGTGTAGGATTTAACAAGGCTCTACAGCAGAGTGGGTGTAGGATTAAACAAGGTTCTACAACAGAGTGGGTGTAGGATTTAACAAGGTTCTACAGCAGAGTGGGTGTAGGATTTAACAAGGTTCTACAGCAGAGTGGGTGTAGGATTTAACAAGGTTTTACAGCAGAGTGGGTGTAGGATTTAACAAGGTCTTAAGGCAGAGTGGGTGTAGGATTTAACAAGGCTCTACAGCAGAGTGGGTGTAGGATTAAACAAGGTTCTACAACAGAGTGGGTGTAGGATTTAACATGGTTCTACAGCAGAGTGGGTGTAGGATTTAACAAGGTTTACGGCAGAGTGGGTGTAGGATTTAACAAGGTTCTACAACAGAGTGGGTGTAGGATTTAACAAGGTTTACGGCAGAGTGGGTGTAGGATTTAACATGGTTCTACAGCAGAGTGGGTGTAGGATTTGACAAGGTTCTACAGCAGAGTGGGTGTAGGATTTAACATGGTTCTACAGCAGAGTAGGTGTAGGATTTAACATGGTTCTACAGCAGAGTGGGTGTAGGATTTAACAAGGTTTTACAGCAGAGTGGGTGTAGGATTTAACAAGGTTCTACAGCAGAGTGGGTGTAGGATTTAACAAGGTTTACGGCAGAGTGGGTGTAGGATTTAACAAGGTTTTACAGCAGAGTGGGTGTAGGATTTAACAAGGTTCTACAGCAGAGTGGGTGTAGGATTTAACAAGGTTTACGGCAGAGTGGGTGTAGGATTTAACAAGGTTTTACAGCAGAGTGGGTGTAGGATTTAACAAGGTTTTACAGCAGAGTGGGTGTAGGATTTAACAAGGTTCTACAGCAGAGTGGGTGTAGGATTTAACAAGGTTTACGGCAGAGTGGGTGTAGGATTTAACATGGTTTTACAGCAGAGTGGGTGTAGGATTTAACATGGTTTTACAGCAGAGTGGGTGTAGGATTTAACTAGGTTCTACAGCAGAGTAGGTGTAGGATTTAACAAGGTTCTACAGCAGAGTGGGTGTAGGATTTAACAAGGTTCTACAGCAGAGTGGGTGTAGGATTTAACAAGGTTTTAAGGCAGAGTGGGTGTAGGATTTAACATGGTTTTACAGCAGAGTGGGTGTAGGATTTAACAAGGTTTTACAGCAGAGTAGGTGTAGGATTTAACAAGGTTCTACAGCAGAGTGGGTGTAGGATTTAACAAGGTTTTACAGCAGAGTGGGTGTAGGATTTAACAAGGTTCTACAGCAGAGTGGGTGTAGGATTTAACAAGGTTTTACAGCAGAGTGGGTGTAGGATTTAACATGGTTCTACAGCAGAGTGGGTGTAGGATTTAACAAGGTTTACGGCAGAGTGGGTGTAGGATTTAACAAGGTTCTACAGCAAAGTGGGTGTAGGATTTAACAAGGTTTTACAGTAGAGTGGGTGTAGGATTTAACATGGTTTTACAGCAAGGTGGGTGTAGGATTTAACAAGGTTTACGGCAGAGTGGGTGTAGGATTTAACAAGGTTCTACAGCAGAGTGGGTTTGGATTTAACAAGGTTTTACAGCAGAGTAGGTGTAGGATTTAACATGGTTCTACAGCAGAGTGGGTGTAGGATTTAACAAGGCTCTACAGCAGAGTGGGTGTAGGATTAAACAAGGTTCTACAACAGAGTGGGTGTAGGATTTAACAAGGTTTACGGCAGAGTGGGTGTAGGATTTAACAAGGTTTACGGCAGAGTGGGTGTAGGATTTAACAAGGTTCTACAGCAGAGTGGGTATAGGATTTAACAAGGTTTACGGCAGAGTGGGTGTAGGATTAAACAAGGTTCTACAGCAGAGAGGGTGTAGGATTTAACAAGGTTTTACAGCAGAGTGGGTGTAGGATTTAACATGGTTCTACAGCAGAGAGGGTGTAGGATTTAACAAGGTTTTACAGCAGAGTGGGTGTAGGATTTAACATGGTTCTACAGCAGAGTGGGTGTAGGATTTAACAAGGTTCTACAGCAGAGTGGGTGTAGGATTTAACAAGGTTTTACAGCAGAGTGGGTGTAGGATTTAACATGGTTTCACAGCAGAGTGGGTGTAGGATTTAACAAGCTTTTACAGCAGAGTGGGTGTAGGATTTAACAAGGTTTTACAGCAGAGTGGGTGTAGGATTTAACAAGGTTTTAAGGCAGAGTGGGTGTAGGACTTAACAAGGCTCTACAGCAGAGTGGGTGTAGGATTAAACAAGGTTCTACAACAGAGTGGGTGTAGGATTTAACAAGGTTCTACAGCAGAGTGGGTGTAGGATTTAACAAGGTTTACGGCAGAGTGGGTGTAGGATTTAACAAGGTTCTACAGCAGAGTGGGTGTAGGATTTAACAAGGTTTACGGCAGAGTGGGTATAGGATTTAACATGGTTCTACAGCAGAGTGGGTGTAGGATTTGACAAGGTTCTACACCAGAGTGGGTGTAGGATTTAACAGATTCTACAGCAGAGTGGGTGTAGGTTCTAACAAGGTTTTAAAGCAGAGTGGGTGTAGGATTTAACAGATTCTACAGCAGAGTGGGTGTAGGATTTAACAAGGTTCTACAGCAGAGAGGGTGTAGGATTTAACATGGTTCTACAGCAGAGTGGGTGTAGGATTAAACAAGGTTTTACAGCAGAGTGGGTGTAGGATTTAACAAGATTTTACAGCAGAGTGGGTGTAGGATTTAACAAGGTTCTACAGCAGAGTGGGTGTAGGATTTAACAAGGTTCTACAGCAGAGTGGGTGTAGGATTTAACATGGTTCTACAGCAGAGTAGGTGTAGAATTTAACAAGGTTTTACAGCAGAGTGGGTGTAGGATTTAACAAGGTTCTACAGCAGAGTGGGTGTAGGATTTAACATGGTTCTACAGCAGAGTGGGTGTAGGATTTAACAAGGTTCTACAGCAGAGTGGGTGTAGGATTTAACAAGGTTCTACAGCAGAGTGGGTGTAGGATTTAACAAGGTTCTACAGCAGAGTGGGTGTAGGATTTAACAAGGTTTTACAGCAGAGTGGGTGTAGGATTTAACAAGGTTCTACAGCAGAGTGGGTGTAGGATTTAACAAGGTTCTACAGCAGAGTGGGTGTAGGATTTAACAAGGTTTACGGCAGAGTGGGTGTAGGATTTAACAAGGTTCTACAGCAGAGTGGGTGTAGGATTTAACATGGTTCTACAGCAGAGTGGGTGTGGGATTTAACAAGGTTTTCCAGTAGAGTGGGTGTAGGATTTAACAAGGTTCTACAGCAGAGTGGGTGTAGGATTTAACAAGGTTTTACAGCAGAGTAGGTGTAGGATTTAACAAGGTTTTACAGCAGAGTGGGTGTAGGATTTAACAAGGTTCTACAGCAGAGTGGGTGTAGGATTTAACAAGGTTCTACAGCAGAGTGGGTGTAGGATTTAACAAGGTTCTACAGCAGAGTGGGTGTAGGATTTAACAAGGTTTTACAGCAGAGTGGGTGTAGGATTTAACAAGGTTCTACAGCAGAGTGGGTGTAGGATTTAACAAGGTTCTACAGCAGAGTGGGTGTAGGATTTAACAAGGTTCTACAGCAGAGTGGGTGTAGGATTTAACAAGGTTTACGGCAGAGTGGGTGTAGGATTTAACAAGGTTCTACAGCAGAGTGGGTGTAGGATTTAACAAGGTTTACGGCAGAGTGGGTGTAGGATTTAACATGGTTCTACAGCAGAGTGGGTGTAGGATTTGACAAGGTTCTACAGCAGAGTGGGTGTAGGATTTAACATGGTTCTACAGCAGAGTAGGTGTAGGATTTAACATGGTTCTACAGCAGAGTGGGTGTAGGATTTAACAAGGTTTTACAGCAGAGTGGGTGTAGGATTTAACAAGGTTCTACAGCAGAGTGGGTGTAGGATTTAACAAGGTTTACGGCAGAGTGGGTGTAGGATTTAACAAGGTTTTACAGCAGAGTGGGTGTAGGATTTAACAAGGTTCTACAGCAGAGTGGGTGTAGGATTTAACAAGGTTTACGGCAGAGTGGGTGTAGGATTTAACAAGGTTTTACAGCAGAGTGGGTGTAGGATTTAACAAGGTTTTACAGCAGAGTGGGTGTAGGATTTAACAAGGTTCTACAGCAGAGTGGGTGTAGGATTTAACAAGGTTTACGGCAGAGTGGGTGTAGGATTTAACATGGTTTTACAGCAGAGTGGGTGTAGGATTTAACATGGTTTTACAGCAGAGTGGGTGTAGGATTTAACAAGGTTCTACAGCAGAGTAGGTGTAGGATTTAACAAGGTTCTACAGCAGAGTGGGTGTAGGATTTAAGAAGGTTCTACAGCAGAGTGGGTGTAGGATTTAACAAGGTTTTAAGGCAGAGTGGGTGTAGGATTTAACATGGTTTTACAGCAGAGTGGGTGTAGGATTTAACAAGGTTTTACAGCAGAGTAGGTGTAGGATTTAACAAGGTTCTACAGCAGAGTGGGTGTAGGATTTAACAAGGTTTTACAGCAGAGTGGGTGTAGGATTTAACAAGGTTTTACAGCAGAGTGGGTGTAGGATTTAACATGGTTCTACAGCAGAGTGGGTGTAGGATTTAACAAGGTTTACGGCAGAGTGGGTGTAGGATTTAACAAGGTTCTACAGCAAAGTGGGTGTAGGATTTAACAAGGTTTTACAGTAGAGTGGGTGTAGGATTTAACATGGTTTTACAGCAAGGTGGGTGTAGGATTTAACAAGGTTTACGGCAGAGTGGGTGTAGGATTTAACAAGGTTCTACAGCAGAGTGGGTTTGGATTTAACAAGGTTTTACAGCAGAGTAGGTGTAGGATTTAACATGGTTCTACAGCAGAGTGGGTGTAGGATTTAACAAGGCTCTACAGCAGAGTGGGTGTAGGATTAAACAAGGTTCTACAACAGAGTGGGTGTAGGATTTAACAAGGTTTACGGCAGAGTGGGTGTAGGATTTAACAAGGTTTACGGCAGAGTGGGTGTAGGATTTAACAAGGTTCTACAGCAGAGTGGGTGTAGGATTTAACAAGGTTTACGGCAGAGTGGGTGTAGGATTTAACAAGGTTCTACAGCAGAGAGGGTGTAGGATTTAACAAGGTTTTACAGCAGAGTGGGTGTAGGATTTAACATGGTTCTACAGCAGAGAGGGTGTAGGATTTAACAAGGTTTTACAGCAGAGTGGGTGTAGGATTTAACATGGTTCTACAGCAGAGTGGGTGTAGGATTTAACAAGGTTCTACAGCAGAGTGGGTGTAGGATTTAACAAGGTTTTACAGCAGAGTGGGTGTAGGATTTAACATGGTTTTACAGCAGAGTGGGTGTAGGATTTAACAAGCTTTTACAGCAGAGTGGGTGTAGGATTTAACAAGGTTCTACAGCAGAGTGGGTGTAGGATTTAACAAGGTTTTAAGGCAGAGTGGGTGTAGGATTTAACATGGTTTTACAGCAGAGTGGGTGTAGGATTTAACAAGGTTTTACAGCAGAGTAGGTGTAGGATTTAACAAGGTTCTACAGCAGAGTGGGTGTAGGATTTAACAAGGTTTTACAGCAGAGTGGGTGTAGGATTTAACAAGGTTTTACAGCAGAGTGGGTGTAGGATTTAACATGGTTCTACAGCAGAGTGGGTGTAGGATTTAACAAGGTTTACGGCAGAGTGGGTGTAGGATTTAACAAGGTTCTACAGCAAAGTGGGTGTAGGATTTAACAAGGTTTTACAGTAGAGTGGGTGTAGGATTTAACATGGTTTTACAGCAAGGTGGGTGTAGGATTTAACAAGGTTTACGGCAGAGTGGGTGTAGGATTTAACAAGGTTCTACAGCAGAGTGGGTTTGGATTTAACAAGGTTTTACAGCAGAGTAGGTGTAGGATTTAACATGGTTCTACAGCAGAGTGGGTGTAGGATTTAACAAGGCTCTACAGCAGAGTGGGTGTAGGATTAAACAAGGTTCTACAACAGAGTGGGTGTAGGATTTAACAAGGTTTACGGCAGAGTGGGTGTAGGATTTAACAAGGTTTACGGCAGAGTGGGTGTAGGATTTAACAAGGTTCTACAGCAGAGTGGGTGTAGGATTTAACAAGGTTTACGGCAGAGTGGGTGTAGGATTTAACAAGGTTCTACAGCAGAGAGGGTGTAGGATTTAACAAGGTTTTACAGCAGAGTGGGTGTAGGATTTAACATGGTTCTACAGCAGAGAGGGTGTAGGATTTAACAAGGTTTTACAGCAGAGTGGGTGTAGGATTTAACATGGTTCTACAGCAGAGTGGGTGTAGGATTTAACAAGGTTCTACAGCAGAGTGGGTGTAGGATTTAACAAGGTTTTACAGCAGAGTGGGTGTAGGATTTAACATGGTTTTACAGCAGAGTGGGTGTAGGATTTAACAAGCTTTTACAGCAGAGTGGGTGTAGGATTTAACAAGGTTTTACAGCAGAGTGGGTGTAGGATTTAACAAGGTTTTAAGGCAGAGTGGGTGTAGGATTTAACAAGGCTCTACAGCAGAGTGGGTGTAGGATTAAACAAGGTTCTACAACAGAGTGGGTGTAGGATTTAACATGGTTCTACAGCAGAGTGGGTGTAGGATTTAACAAGGTTTACGGCAGAGTGGGTGTAGGATTTAACAAGGTTCTACAGCAGAGTGGGTGTAGGATTTGACAAGGTTCTACAGCAGAGTGGGTGTAGGATTTAACAGATTCTACAGCAGAGTGGGTGTAGGTTCTAACAAGGTTTTAAAGCAGAGTGGGTGTAGGATTTAACAGATTCTACAGCAGAGTGGGTGTAGGATTTAACAAGGTTCTACAGCAGAGAGGGTGTAGGATTTAACATGGTTCTACAGCAGAGTGGGTGTAGGATTTAACAAGGTTTTACAGCAGAGTGGGTGTAGGATTTAACAAGGTTTTACAGCAGAGTGGGTGTAGGATTTAACAAGGCTCTACAGCAGAGTGGGTGTAGGATTAAACAAGGTTCTACAACAGAGTGGGTGTAGGATTTAACAAGGTTCTACAGAAGAGTGGGTGTAGGATTTAACAAGGTTCTACAGCAGAGTGGGTGTAGGATTTAACAAGGTTTTACAGCAGAGTGGGTGTAGGATTTAACAAGGTTTTAAGGCAGAGTGGGTGTAGGATTTAACAAGGCTCTACAGCAGAGTGGGTGTAGGATTAAACAAGGTTCTACAACAGAGTGGGTGTAGGATTTAACATGGTTCTACAGCAGAGTGGGTGTAGGATTTAACAAGGTTTACGGCAGAGTGGGTGTAGGATTTAACAAGGTTCTACAGCAGAGTGGGTGTAGGATTTAACAAGGTTTACGGCAGAGTGGGTGTAGGATTTAACATGGTTCTACAGCAGAGTGGGTGTAGGATTTGACAAGGTTCTACAGCAGAGTGGGTGTAGGATTTAACAGATTCTACAGCAGAGTGGGTGTAGGTTCTAACAAGGTTTTAAAGCAGAGTGGGTGTAGGATTTAACAGATTCTACAGCAGAGTGGGTGTAGGATTTAACAAGGTTCTACAGCAGAGAGGGTGTAGGATTTAACATGGTTCTACAGCAGAGTGGGTGTAGGATTTAACAAGGTTTTACAGCAGAGTGGGTGTAGGATTTAACAAGATTTTACAGCAGAGTGGGTGTAGGATTTAACAAGGTTCTACAGCAGAGTGGGTGTAGGATTTAACAAGGTTCTACAGCAGAGTGGGTGTAGGATTTAACATGGTTCTACAGCAGAGTAGGTGTAGGATTTAACAAGGTTTTACAGCAGAGTGGGTGTAGGATTTGACAAGGTTCTACAGCAGAGTGGGTGTAGGATTTAACATGGTTCTACAGCAGAGTGGGTGTAGGATTTAACAAGGTTCTACAGCAGAGTGGGTGTAGGATTTAACAAGGTTCTACAGCAGAGTGGGTGTAGGATTTAACAAGGTTCTACAGCAGAGTGGGTGTAGGATTTAACAAGGTTTTACAGCAGAGTGGGTGTAGGATTTAACAAGGTTCTACAGCAGAGTGGGTGTAGGATTTAACAAGGTTCTACAGCAGAGTGGGTGTAGGATTTAACAAGGTTTACGGCAGAGTGGGTGTAGGATTTAACAAGGTTCTACAGCAGAGTGGGTGTAGGATTTAACATGGTTCTACAGCAGAGTGGGTGTGGGATTTAACAAGGTTTTACAGCAGAGTGGGTGTAGGATTTAACAAGGTTCTACAGCAGAGTGGGTGTAGGATTTAACAAGGTTTTACAGCAGAGTAGGTGTAGGATTTAACAAGGTTTTACAGCAGAGTGGGTGTAGGATTTAACAAGGTTCTACAGCAGAGTAGGTGTAGGATTTAACAAGGTTCTACAGCAGAGTGGGTGTAGGATTTAACAAGGTTCTACAGCAGAGTGGGTGTAGGATTTAACAAGGTTCTACAGCAGAGTGGGTGTAGGATTTAACAAGGTTCTACAGCAGAGTGGGTGTAGGATTTAACAAGGTTCTACAGCAGAGTGGGTGTAGGATTTAACAAGGTTCTACAGCAGAGTGGGTGTAGGATTTAACAAGGTTCTACAGCAGAGTGGGTGTAGGATTTAACAAGGTTTTAAGGCAGAGTGGGTGTAGGATTTAACATGGTTTTACAGCAGAG
This sequence comes from Acholoe squamosa, assembly GCA_949317995.1. Lineage (NCBI taxonomy): Eukaryota > Metazoa > Annelida > Polychaeta > Phyllodocida > Polynoidae > Acholoe > Acholoe squamosa. The sequence continues at coordinate 387,954 of OX439040.1, read as the reverse complement.
TGGGTGTAGGATTTAACAAGGTTTTACAGCAGAGTAGGTGTAGGATTTAACAAGGTTCTACAGCAGAGTGGGTGTAGGATTTAACAAGGTTTTACAGTAGAGTGGGTGTAGGATTTAACATGGTTTTACAGCAAGGTGGGTGTAGGAATTAACAAGGTTTACGGCAGAGTGGGTGTAGGATTTAACAAGGTTCTACAGCAGAGTGGGTGTAGGATTTAACAAGGTTTTACAGCAGAGTGGGTGTAGGATTTAACAAGGTTTTACAGCAGAGTGGGTGTAGGATTTAACAAGGTTCTACAGCAAAGTGGGTGTAGGATTTAACAAGGTTTTACAGTAGAGTGGGTGTAGGATTTAACATGGTTTTACAGCAAGGTGGGTGTAGGATTTAACAAGGTTTACGGCAGAGTGGGTGTAGGATTTAACAAGGTTCTACAGCAGAGTGGGTTTGGATTTAACAAGGTTTTACAGCAGAGTAGGTGCAGGATTTAACATGGTTCTACAGCAGAGTGGGTGTAGGATTTAACAAGGCTCTACAGCAGAGTGGGTGTAGGATTTAACAAGGTTCTACAGCAGAGTGGGTGTAGGATTTAACAAGGTTCTACAGCAGAGTGGGTGTAGGATTTAACATGGTTCTACAGCAGAGTGGGTGTAGGATTTAACAAGGTTTTACAGCAGAGTGGGTGTAGGATTTAACAAGGTTCTACAGCAGAGTGGGTGTAGGATTTAACATGGTTCTACAGCAGAGTGGGTGTAGGATTTAACATGGTTCTACAGCAGAGTGGGTGTAGGATTTAACAAGGTTCTACAGCAGAGTGGGTGTAGGATTTAACAAAGTTCTACAGCAGAGTAGGTGTAGGATTTAACAAGGTTCTACAGCAGAATGGGTGTAGGATTTAACATGGTTCTACAGCAGAGTGGGTGTAGGATTTAACAAGGTTTACGGCAGAGTGGGTGTAGGATTTAACATGGTTCTACAGCAGAGTGGGTGTAGGATTTAACAAGGTTCTACAGCAGAGTGGGTGTAGGATTTAACAAGGTTTTACAGCAGAGTGGGTGTAGGATTTAACATGGTTTTACAGCAGAGTGGGTGTAGGATTTAACAAGCTTTTACAGCAGAGTGGGTGTAGGATTTAACAAGGTTTTACAGCAGAGTGGGTGTAGGATTTAACAAGGTTTTAAGGCAGAGTGGGTGTAGGATTTAACAAGGCTCTACAGCAGAGTGGGTGTAGGATTAAACAAGGTTCTACAACAGAGTGGGTGTAGGATTTAACATGGTTCTACAGCAGAGTGGGTGTAGGATTTAACAAGGTTCTACAGCAGAGTGGGTGTAGGATTTAACAAGGTTCTACAGCAGAGTGGGTGTAGGATTTAACAAGGTTCTACAGCAGAGTGGGTGTAGGATTTAACAAGGTTTTAAGGCAGAGTGGGTGTAGGATTTAACATGGTTTTACAGCAGAGTGGGTGTAGGATTTAACAAGGTTTTACAGCAGAGTAGGTGTAGGATTTAACAAGGTTCTACAGCAGAGTGGGTGTAGGATTTAACAAGGTTTTACAGTAGAGTGGGTGTAGGATTTAACATGGTTTTACAGCAAGGTGGGTGTAGGATTTAACAAGGTTTACGGCAGAGTGGGTGTAGGATTTAACAAGGTTCTACAGCAGAGTGGGTGTAGGATTTAACAAGGTTTTACAGCAGAGTGGGTGTAGGATTTAACAAGGTTTTACAGCAGAGTGGGTGTAGGATTTAACAAGGTTCTACAGCAAAGTGGGTGTAGGATTTAACAAGGTTTTACAGTAGAGTGGGTGTAGGATTTAACATGGTTTTACAGCAAGGTGGGTGTAGGATTTAACAAGGTTTACGGCAGAGTGGGTGTAGGATTTAACAAGGTTCTACAGCAGAGTGGGTTTGGATTTAACAAGGTTTTACAGCAGAGTAGGTGCAGGATTTAACATGGTTCTACAGCAGAGTGGGTGTAGGATTTAACAAGGCTCTACAGCAGAGTGGGTGTAGGATTTAACAAGGTTCTACAGCAGAGTGGGTGTAGGATTTAACAAGGTTCTACAGCAGAGTGGGTGTAGGATTTAACATGGTTCTACAGCAGAGTGGGTGTAGGATTTAACATGGTTCTACAGCAGAGTGGGTGTAGGATTTAACAAGGTTCTACAGCAGAGTGGGTGTAGGATTTAACAAGGTTCTACAGCAGAGTGGGTGTAGGATTTAACATGGTTCTACAGCAGAGTGGGTGTAGGATTTAACATGCTTCTACAGCAGAGTGGGTGTAGGATTTAACAAGGTTCTACAGCAGAGTGGGTGTAGGATTTAACAAGGTTCTACAGCAGAGTAGGTGTAGGATTTAACAAGGTTCTACAGCAGAATGGGTGTAGGATTTAACATGGTTCTACAGCAGAGTGGGTGTAGGATTTAACAAGGTTTTACAGCAGAGTAGGTGTAGGATTTAACAAGGTTCTACAGCAGAGTGGGTGTAGGATTTAACAAGGTTTTACAGTAGAGTGGGTGTAGGATTTAACATGGTTTTACAGCAAGGTGGGTGTAGGATTTAACAAGGTTTACGGCAGAGTGGGTGTAGGATTTAACAAGGTTCTACAGCAGAGTGGGTGTAGGATTTAACAAGGTTTTACAGCAGAGTGGGTGTAGGATTTAACAAGGTTTTACAGCAGAGTGGGTGTAGGATTTAACAAGGTTCTACAGCAAAGTGGGTGTAGGATTTAACAAGGTTTTACAGTAGAGTGGGTGTAGGATTTAACATGGTTTTACAGCAAGGTGGGTGTAGGATTTAACAAGGTTTACGGCAGAGTGGGTGTAGGATTTAACAAGGTTCTACAGCAGAGTGGGTTTGGATTTAACAAGGTTTTACAGCAGAGTAGGTGCAGGATTTAACATGGTTCTACAGCAGAGTGGGTGTAGGATTTAACAAGGCTCTACAGCAGAGTGGGTGTAGGATTTAACAAGGTTCTACAGCAGAGTGGGTGTAGGATTTAACAAGGATCTACAGCAGAGTGGGTGTAGGATTCAACATGGTTCTACAGCAGAGTGGGTGTAGGATTTAACAAGGTTTTACAGCAGAGTGGGTGTAGGATTTAACAAGGTTCTACAGCAGAGTGGGTGTAGGATTTAACATGGTTCTACAGCAGAGTGGGTGTAGGATTTAACATGCTTCTACAGCAGAGTGGGTGTAGGATTTAACAAGGTTCTACAGCAGAGTGGGTGTAGGATTTAACAAGGTTCTACAGCAGAGTAGGTGTAGGATTTAACAAGGTTCTACAGCAGAATGGGTGTAGGATTTAACATGGTTCTACAGCAGAGTGGGTGTAGGATTTAACAAGGTTTACGGCAGAGTGGATGTAGGATTTAACATGGTTCTACAGCAGAGTGGGTGTAGGATTTAACAAGGTTCTACAGCAGAGTGGGTGTAGGATTTAACAAGGTTTTACAGCAGAGTGGGTGTAGGATTTAACATGGTTTTACAGCAGAGTGGGTGTAGGATTTAACAAGGTTTTACAGCAGAGTGGGTGTAGGATTTAACAAGGTTTTACAGCAGAGTGGGTGTAGGATTTAACAAGGTTTTAAGGCAGAGTGGGTGTAGGATTTAACAAGGCTCTACAGCAGAGTGGGTGTAGGATTAAACAAGGTTCTACAACAGAGTGGGTGTAGGATTTAACATGGTTCTACAGCAGAGTGGGTGTAGGATTTAACAAGGTTTACGGCAGAGTGGGTGTAGGATTTAACAAGGTTCTACAGCAGAGTGGGTGTAGGATTTGACAAGGTTCTACAGCAGAGTGGGTGTAGGATTTAACAGATTCTACAGCAGAGTGGGTGTAGGTTCTAACAAGGTTTTAAAGCAGAGTGGGTGTAGGATTTAACAGATTCTACAGCAGAGTGGGTGTAGGATTTAACAAGGTTCTACAGCAGAGAGGGTGTAGGATTTAACATGGTTCTACAGCAGAGTGGGTGTAGGATTTAACAAGGTTTTACAGCAGAGTGGGTGTAGGATTTAACAAGGTTTTACAGCAGAGTGGGTGTAGGATTTAACAAGGCTCTACAGCAGAGTGGGTGTAGGATTAAACAAGGTTCTACAACAGAGTGGGTGTAGGATTTAACAAGGTTCTACAGAAGAGTGGGTGTAGGATTTAACAAGGTTCTACAGCAGAGTGGGTGTAGGATTTAAAAAGGTTTTACAGCAGAGTGGGTGTAGGATTTAACAAGGTTTTAAGGCAGAGTGGGTGTAGGATTTAACAAGGCTCTACAGCAGAGTGGGTGTAGGATTAAACAAGGTTCTACAACAGAGTGGGTGTAGGATTTAACATGGTTCTACAGCAGAGTGGGTGTAGGATTTAACAAGGTTTACGGCAGAGTGGGTGTAGGATTTAACAAGGTTCTACAGCAGAGTGGGTGTAGGATTTAACAAGGTTTACGGCAGAGTGGGTGTAGGATTTAACATGGTTCTACAGCAGAGTGGGTGTAGGATTTGACAAGGTTCTACAGCAGAGTGGGTGTAGGATTTAACAGATTCTACAGCAGAGTGGGTGTAGGTTCTAACAAGGTTTTAAAGCAGAGTGGGTGTAGGATTTAACAGATTCTACAGCAGAGTGGGTGTAGGATTTAACAAGGTTCTACAGCAGAGAGGGTGTAGGATTTAACATGGTTCTACAGCAGAGTGGGTGTAGGATTTAACAAGGTTTTACAGCAGAGTGGGTGTAGGATTTAACAAGATTTTACAGCAGAGTGGGTGTAGGATTTAACAAGGTTCTACAGCAGAGTGGGTGTAGGATTTAACAAGGTTCTACAGCAGAGTGGGTGTAGGATTTAACATGGTTCTACAGCAGAGTAGGTGTAGGATTTAACAAGGTTTTACAGCAGAGTGGGTGTAGGATTTGACAAGGTTCTACAGCAGAGTGGGTGTAGGATTTAACATGGTTCTACAGCAGAGTGGGTGTAGGATTTAACAAGGTTCTACAGCAGAGTGGGTGTAGGATTTAACAAGGTTCTACACCAGAGTGGGTGTAGGATTTAACAAGGTTCTACAGCAGAGTGGGTGTAGGATTTAACAAGGTTTTACAGCAGAGTGGGTGTAGGATTTAACAAGGTTCTACAGCAGAGTGGGTGTAGGATTTAACAAGGTTCTACAGCAGAGTGGGTGTGGGATTTAACAAGGTTTTACAGTAGAGTGGGTGTAGGATTTAACAAGGTTCTACAGCAGAGTGGGTGTAGGATTTAACAAGCTTTTACAGCAGAGTGGGTGTAGGATTTAACAAGGTTTTACAGCAGAGTGGGTGTAGGATTTAACAAGGTTTTAAGGCAGAGTGGGTGTAGGATTTAACAAGGCTCTACAGCAGAGTGGGTGTAGGATTAAACAAGGTTCTACAACAGAGTGGGTGTAGGATTTAACATGGTTCTACAGCAGAGTGGGTGTAGGATTTAACAAGGTTCTACAGCAGAGTGGGTGTAGGATTTAACAAGGTTCTACAGCAGAGTGGGTGTAGGATTTAACAAGGTTCTACAGCAGAGTGGGTGTAGGATTTAACAAGGTTTTAAGGCAGAGTGGGTGTAGGATTTAACATGGTTTTACAGCAGAGTGGGTGTAGGATTTAACAAGGTTTTACAGCAGAGTAGGTGTAGGATTTAACAAGGTTCTACAGCAGAGTGGGTGTAGGATTTAACAAGGTTTTACAGTAGAGTGGGTGTAGGATTTAACATGGTTTTACAGCAAGGTGGGTGTAGGATTTAACAAGGTTTACGGCAGAGTGGGTGTAGGATTTAACAAGGTTCTACAGCAGAGTGGGTGTAGGATTTAACAAGGTTTTACAGCAGAGTGGGTGTAGGATTTAACAAGGTTTTACAGCAGAGTGGGTGTAGGATTTAACAAGGTTCTACAGCAAAGTGGGTGTAGGATTTAACAAGGTTTTACAGTAGAGTGGGTGTAGGATTTAACATGGTTTTACAGCAAGGTGGGTGTAGGATTTAACAAGGTTTACGGCAGAGTGGGTGTAGGATTTAACAAGGTTCTACAGCAGAGTGGGTTTGGATTTAACAAGGTTTTACAGCAGAGTAGGTGCAGGATTTAACATGGTTCTACAGCAGAGTGGGTGTAGGATTTAACAAGGCTCTACAGCAGAGTGGGTGTAGGATTTAACAAGGTTCTACAGCAGAGTGGGTGTAGGATTTAACAAGGTTCTACAGCAGAGTGGGTGTAGGATTTAACATGGTTCTACAGCAGAGTGGGTGTAGGATTTAACAAGGTTTTACAGCAGAGTGGGTGTAGGATTTAACAAGGTTCTACAGCAGAGTGGGTGTAGGATTTAACATGGTTCTACAGCAGAGTGGGTGTAGGATTTAACATGCTTCTACAGCAGAGTGGGTGTAGGATTTAACAAGGTTCTACAGCAGAGTGGGTGTAGGATTTAACAAGGTTCTACAGCAGAGTAGGTGTAGGATTTAACAAGGTTCTACAGCAGAATGGGTGTAGGATTTAACATGGTTCTACAGCAGAGTGGGTGTAGGATTTAACAAGGTTTTACAGCAGAGTAGGTGTAGGATTTAACAAGGTTCTACAGCAGAGTGGGTGTAGGATTTAACAAGGTTTTACAGTAGAGTGGGTGTAGGATTTAACATGGTTTTACAGCAAGGTGGGTGTAGGATTTAACAAGGTTTACGGCAGAGTGGGTGTAGGATTTAACAAGGTTCTACAGCAGAGTGGGTGTAGGATTTAACAAGGTTTTACAGCAGAGTGGGTGTAGGATTTAACAAGGTTTTACAGCAGAGTGGGTGTAGGATTTAACAAGGTTCTACAGCAAAGTGGGTGTAGGATTTAACAAGGTTTTACAGTAGAGTGGGTGTAGGATTTAACATGGTTTTACAGCAAGGTGGGTGTAGGATTTAACAAGGTTTACGGCAGAGTGGGTGTAGGATTTAACAAGGTTCTACAGCAGAGTGGGTTTGGATTTAACAAGGTTTTACAGCAGAGTAGGTGCAGGATTTAACATGGTTCTACAGCAGAGTGGGTGTAGGATTTAACAAGGCTCTACAGCAGAGTGGGTGTAGGATTTAACAAGGTTCTACAGCAGAGTGGGTGTAGGATTTAACAAGGATCTACAGCAGAGTGGGTGTAGGATTTAACAAGGTTTTACAGCAGAGTGGGTGTAGGATTTAACAAGGTTCTACAGCAGAGTGGGTGTAGGATTTAACATGGTTCTACAGCAGAGTGGGTGTAGGATTTAACATGCTTCTACAGCAGAGTGGGTGTAGGATTTAACAAGGTTCTACAGCAGAGTGGGTGTAGGATTTAACAAGGTTCTACAGCAGAGTAGGTGTAGGATTTAACAAGGTTCTACAGCAGAATGGGTGTAGGATTTAACATGGTTCTACAGCAGAGTGGGTGTAGGATTTAACAAGGTTTACGGCAGAGTGGGTGTAGGATTTAACATGGTTCTACAGCAGAGTGGGTGTAGGATTTAACAAGGTTCTACAGCAGAGTGGGTGTAGGATTTAACAAGGTTTTACAGCAGAGTGGGTGTAGGATTTAACATGGTTTTACAGCAGAGTGGGTGTAGGATTTAACAAGGTTTTACAGCAGAGTGGGTGTAGGATTTAACAAGGTTTTACAGCAGAGTGGGTGTAGGATTTAACAAGGTTTTAAGGCAGAGTGGGTGTAGGATTTAACAAGGCTCTACAGCAGAGTGGGTGTAGGATTAAACAAGGTTCTACAACAGAGTGGGTGTAGGATTTAACATGGTTCTACAGCAGAGTGGGTGTAGGATTTAACAAGGTTTACGGCAGAGTGGGTGTAGGATTTAACAAGGTTCTACAGCAGAGTGGGTGTAGGATTTGACAAGGTTCTACAGCAGAGTGGGTGTAGGATTTAACAGATTCTACAGCAGAGTGGGTGTAGGTTCTAACAAGGTTTTAAAGCAGAGTGGGTGTAGGATTTAACAGATTCTACAGCAGAGTGGGTGTAGGATTTAACAAGGTTCTACAGCAGAGAGGGTGTAGGATTTAACATGGTTCTACAGCAGAGTGGGTGTAGGATTTAACAAGGTTTTACAGCAGAGTGGGTGTAGGATTTAACAAGGTTTTACAGCAGAGTGGGTGTAGGATTTAACAAGGCTCTACAGCAGAGTGGGTGTAGGATTAAACAAGGTTCTACAACAGAGTGGGTGTAGGATTTAACAAGGTTCTACAGAAGAGTGGGTGTAGGATTTAACAAGGTTCTACAGCAGAGTGGGTGTAGGATTTAACAAGGTTTTACAGCAGAGTGGGTGTAGGATTTAACAAGGTTTTAAGGCAGAGTGGGTGTAGGATTTAACAAGGCTCTACAGCAGAGTGGGTGTAGGATTAAACAAGGTTCTACAACAGAGTGGGTGTAGGATTTAACATGGTTCTACAGCAGAGTGGGTGTAGGATTTAACAAGGTTTACGGCAGAGTGGGTGTAGGATTTAACAAGGTTCTACAGCAGAGTGGGTGTAGGATTTAACAAGGTTTACGGCAGAGTGGGTGTAGGATTTAACATGGTTCTACAGCAGAGTGGGTGTAGGATTTGACAAGGTTCTACAGCAGAGTGGGTGTAGGATTTAACAGATTCTACAGCAGAGTGGGTGTAGGTTCTAACAAGGTTTTAAAGCAGAGTGGGTGTAGGATTTAACAGATTCTACAGCAGAGTGGGTGTAGGATTTAACAAGGTTCTACAGCAGAGAGGGTGTAGGATTTAACATGGTTCTACAGCAGAGTGGGTGTAGGATTTAACAAGGTTTTACAGCAGAGTGGGTGTAGGATTTAACAAGATTTTACAGCAGAGTGGGTGTAGGATTTAACAAGGTTCTACAGCAGAGTGGGTGTAGGATTTAACAAGGTTCTACAGCAGAGTGGGTGTAGGATTTAACATGGTTCTACAGCAGAGTAGGTGTAGGATTTAACAAGGTTTTACAGCAGAGTGGGTGTAGGATTTGACAAGGTTCTACAGCAGAGTGGGTGTAGGATTTAACATGGTTCTACAGCAGAGTGGGTGTAGGATTTAACAAGGTTCTACAGCAGAGTGGGTGTAGGATTTAACAAGGTTCTACACCAGAGTGGGTGTAGGATTTAACAAGGTTCTACAGCAGAGTGGGTGTAGGATTTAACAAGGTTTTACAGCAGAGTGGGTGTAGGATTTAACAAGGTTCTACAGCAGAGTGGGTGTAGGATTTAACAAGGTTCTACAGCAGAGTGGGTGTGGGATTTAACAAGGTTTTACAGTAGAGTGGGTGTAGGATTTAACAAGGTTCTACAGCAGAGTGGGTGTAGGATTTAACAAGGTTTTACAGCAGAGTAGGTGTAGGATTTAACAAGGTTTTACAGCAGAGTGGGTGTAGGATTTAACAAGGTTCTACAGCAGAGTAGGTGTAGGATTTAACAAGGTTCTACAGCAGAGTGGGTGTAGGATTTAACAAGGTTCTACAGCAGAGTGGGTGTAGGATTTAACAAGGTTCTACAGCAGAGTGGGTGTAGGATTTAACAAGGTTCTACAGCAGAGTGGGTGTAGGATTTAACAAGGTTCTACAGCAGAGTGGGTGTAGGATTTAACAAGGTTCTACAGCAGAGTGGGTGTAGGATTTAACAAGGTTCTACAGCAGAGTGGGTGTAGGATTTAACAAGGTTTTAAGGCAGAGTGGGTGTAGGATTTAACATGGTTTTACAGCAGAGTGGGTGTAGGATTTAACAAGGTTTTACAGCAGAGTAGGTGTAGGATTTAACAAGGTTCTACAGCAAGGTGGGTGTAGGATTTAACAAGGTTTACGGCAGAGTGGGTGTAGGATTTAACAAGGTTCTACAGCAGAGTGGGTGTAGGATTTAACAAGGTTCTACAGCAGAGTGGGTGTAGGATTTAACAAGGTTTTACAGCAGAGTGGGTGTAGGATTTAACAAGGTTCTACAGCAAAGTGGGTGTAGGATTTAACAAGGTTTTACAGTAGAGTGGGTGTAGGATTTAACATGGTTTTACAGCAAGGTGGGTGTAGGATTTAACAAGGTTTACGGCAGAGTGGGTGTAGGATTTAACAAGGTTCTACAGCAGAGTGGGTTTGGATTTAACAAGGTTTTACAGCAGAGTAGGTGCAGGATTTAACATGGTTCTACAGCAGAGTGGGTGTAGGATTTAACAAGGCTCTACAGCAGAGTGGGTGTAGGATTTAACAAGGTTCTACAGCAGAGTGGGTGTAGGATTTAACAAGGTTCTACAGCAGAGTGGGTGTAGGATTTAACATGGTTCTACAGCAGAGTGGGTGTAGGATTTAACAAGGTTTTACAGCAGAGTGGGTGTAGGATTTAACATGGTTCTACAGCAGAGTGGGTGTAGGATTTAACATGGTTCTACAGCAGAGTGGGTGTAGGATTTAACAAGGTTCTACAGCAGAGTGGGTGTAGGATTTAACAAGGTTCTACAGCAGAGTAGGTGTAGGATTTAACAAGGTTCTACAGCAGAATGGGTGTAGGATTTAACATGGTTCTACAGCAGAGTGGGTGTAGGATTTAACAAGGTTTACGGCAGAGTGGGTGTAGGATTTAACAAGGTTCTACAGCAGAGTGGGTGTAGGATTTAACAAGGTTCTACAGCAGAGTAGGTGTAGGATTTAACAGATTCTACAGCAGAGTGGGTGTAGGTTCTAACAAGGTTTTAAAGCAGAGTGGGTGTAGGATTTAACAGATTCTACAGCAGAGTGGGTGTAGGATTTAACAAGGTTCTACAGCAGAGAGGGTGTAGGATTTAACATGGTTCTACAGCAGAGTGGGTGTAGGATTTAACAAGGTTTTACAGCAGAGTGGGTGTAGGATTTAACAAGGTTTTACAGCAGAGAGGGTGTAGGATTTAACAAGGTTCTACAGCAGAGTAGGTGTAGGATTTAACAAGGTTTTACAGCAGAGTGGGTGTAGGATTTAACAAGGTTTTACAGCAGAGAGGGTGTAGGATTTAACAAGGTTCTACAGCAGAGTGGGTGTAGGATTTAACAATGTTTTACTGCAGAGTGGGTGTAGGATTTAACAAGGTTTTACAGCAGAGTGGGTGTAGGATTTAACAAGGTTTACGGCAGAGTGGGTGTAGGATTTAACAAGGTTTACAGCAGAGTGGGTGTAGGATTTAACATGGTTCTACAGCAGAGTGGGTGTAGGATTTAACAAGGTTCTACAGCAGAGTGGGTGTAGGATTTAACAAGGTTCTACAGCAGAGTGGGTGTAGGATTTAACAAGGTTCTACAGCAGAGTGGGTGTAGGATTTAACAAGGTTTTACAGCAGAGTGGGTGTAGGATTTAACATGGTTCTACAGCAGAGTGGGTGTAGGATTTAACAAGGTTTTACAGCAGAGTGGGTGTAGGATTTAACATGGTTCTACAGCAGAGTGGGTGTAGGATTTAACAAGGTTCTACAGCAGAGTGGGTGTAGGATTTAACTTGGTTCTACAGCAGAGTGGGTGTAGGATTTAACAAGGTTTTACAGCAGAGTGGGTGTAGGATTTAACAAGGTTCTACAGCAGAGTGGGTGTAGGATTTAACAAGGTTTTAAGGCAGAGTGGGTGTAGGATTTAACAAGGTTTTACAGCAGAGTAGGTGTAGGATTTAACAAGGTTCTACAGCAGAGTGGGTGTAGGATTTAACAATGTTTTACAGCAGAGTGGGTGTAGGATTTAACAAGGTTTACGGCAGAGTGGGTGTAGGATTTAACAAGGTTCTACAGCAAAGTGGGTGTAGGATTTAACAAGGTTTTACAGTAGAGTGGGTGTAGGATTTAACATGGTTTTACAGCAAGGTGGGTGTAGGATTTAACAAGGTTTACGGCAGAGTGGGTGTAGGATTTAACAAGGTTCTACAGCAGAGTGGGTTTGGATTTAACAAGGTTCTACAGCAGAGTGGGTGTAGGATTTAACAAGGTTCTACAGCAGAGTGGGTGTAGGATTTAACAAGGTTTACGGCAGAGTGGGTGTAGGATTTAACAAGGTTCTACAGCAGAGTGGGTGTAGGATTTAACAAGGTTTTACAGCAGAGTGGGTGTAGGATTTAACAAGGTTTTACAGCAGAGTGGGTGTAGGATTTAACAATGTTCTACAGCAGAGTGGGTGTAGGATTTAACAAGGTTTTACAACAGAGTGGGTGTAGGATTTAACAAGGTTCTACAGCAGAGTGGGTGTAGGATTTAACAAGGTTTTACAGCAGAGTGGGTGTAGGATTTAACAAGGTTTTACAGCAGAGTGGGTGTAGGATTTAACAAGGTTTACGACAGAGTGGGTGTAGGATTTAACAAGGTTCTACAGCAGAGTGGGTGTAGGATTTAACAAGGTTTTACGGCAGAGTGGGTGTAGGATTTAACAAGGTTTTATAGCAGAGTGGGTGTAGGATTTAACAAGTCATGTCTCATTCTTACACCCTTAGGCTCAGCAGTGTGTATGCATGTTTAATGTTGACCTTTCACAACAACCTCCTTCCCTCGATGTAAGATCTTCCTTGTGTCGTCAATCCTATGTAAAAGGATTACATTCCCTGGAAATCTCCCTTCTTATAGGTAAGGAACTCTTATGAAGCCAATTTACCGGCAGTACAGAGGTTTAATTTAGACAAGAACAGAGAGATGTGAGGCGGGCAGTGGCTGCACAAATACCTTGCTTTGAGTCATGTCTTACACTCAGTCTGATGTAGGCAGGACGACCTCTTGGACACTGCTCGGTGTGTTTTACTTGGACACTACTCTCTGTGTTTTTCCTTGGACACTGCTCTGTGTGTTTTTACTTGGACACTGCTCTGTGTGTTTTTACTTGGACACTGCTCTGTGTGTTTTTACTTGGACACTGCTCTGTGTGTTTTTACTTGGACACTGCTCTGTGTGTCTTTTTACTTGGATACTGCTGTGTGTGTTTTACTTGGACGCTGCTCTGTGTGTTTTTACTTGGATACTGCTGTGTATGTTTTTACTTGGATACTGCTGTGTGTGTTTTTACTTGGATACTGCTGTGTGTGTTTTACTTGGACGCTGCTCTGTGTGTTTTTACTTGGACTCTGCTCTGTGTGTGTTTTTACTTGGATACTGCTGTGTGTGTTTTTACTTGGATACTGCTGTGTGTGTTTTACTTGGACACTGCTCTGTGTGTTAATGTACGTTTTTACAGCTGGTGTCCAGTTTGAACCCATGCACTAACCAGGTTTCCATCTGCAAGATGACTGAACTCTACATAAGTCCCCTCCTGACAGTATATTTTTCATCTTGGTCCTGCTACAGGAATTGAACTTCAGGTGTATATATATATATATATATATATATATATATATATATATATATATATATATATATATATATATATATATATATCCACAGCATGACTCTACTGGCCAGTTTCTGGTCAATCAATTCACTTAAACTCTGGTATATGGGGACCAGACTTTAAGAAACTGTTCTACTTTGACACTATTCCCCTGAGGTTCATCTATTACAGGGAAAATCTATATGGCAAATACATTTGTTTTGAGATAGGTACAATGGGCTTGAATTCAAATGATGGCAGATTAGATTATGGATTACAGTAGGCAGCTACTTTTGGGGATTTGGACAGAACTAGTCAGAACTATTACAAATGGGAAGAGCAGAAATGGCTAAATGCTCTATATGAACTGTCCATTTCTATATCTACGCTCATGAAAGTAATCTTTGTATTATGGGAGAAATGGTATTGTTAGAAGTTAATGGCCTACATTCTCTGCAGTCAATCTGAGATGAAGCAGCATAAACATGAGATTCCCTGAAACCAAGAAGAGTCTAGTCCCCTAACTACCACCACAGTGCAATGTGTGGTGCATACAGTGCAATGTGTGGTGCATACAGTGCAGTGTGTGGTGCATACAGTGCAGTGTGTGGTGCATACAGTGCAGTGTGTGGTGCATACAGTGCAATGTGTGGTGCATACAGTGCAATGTGTGGTACATACAGTGCAATGTGTGGTGCATACAGTGCAATGTGTGGTGCATACAGTGCAATGTGTGGTGCATACAGTGCAATGTGTGGTCATACAGTGCAATGTGTGGTGCATACAGTGCAATGTGTGGTGCATACAGTGCAATGTGTGGTGCATACAGTGCAATGTGTGGTGCATACAGTCCAATGTGTGGTGCATTAGTGGCCTGAAGTTCTTAATGGGAGAGGGACACACGACTAAAATGTCGCCTGAATCCCAAACATACCTTTTATCACTTTCAGATCAGCTCAGCTAAAACTCAGTGAATGACTAAAGCTGACCATGATACACTCTTATAGACTCTGCATGATGCACTGCATTAATGCATCATGCTGATACACGCCTATAGACTCTGCATGATGCACTGCATTAATGCATCATGCTGACCCTGATACACTCCTATAGACTCTGCATGATGCACTGCATTAATGCATCATGCTGACCCTGATACACGCCTATAGACTCTGCATGATGCACTGCATTAATGCATCATGCTGACCCTGATACACTCCTATAGACTCTACATGATGCACTGCATTAATGCATCATGCTGACCCTGATACACGCCTATAGACTCTGCATGATACACTGCATTAATGCATCATGCTGACCCTGATACACTCCTATAGACTCTGTATGATGCACTGCATTAATGCATCATGCTGACCCTGATACATGCCTATAGACTCTGCATGATGCACTGCATTAATGCATCATGCTGACCCTGATACACTCCTATAGACTCTGTATGATGCACTGCATTAATGCATCATGCTGACCCTGATACATGCCTATAGACTCTGCATGATGCACTGCATTAATGCATCATGCTGACCATGATAGACTCTGCATGATGCACTGCATTAATGCATCATGCTGACCATGATAGACTCTGCATGATGCACTGCATTAATGCATCATGCTGACCTGATACACTCCTATAGACTCTGCATGATACACTGCATTAATGCATCATGCTGATACACGCCTATAGACTCTGCATGATGCACTGCATTAATGCATCATGCTGACCTGATACACTCCTATAGACTCTGCATGATGCACTGCATTAATGCATCATGCTGACCCTGATACACTCCTATAGACTCTGCATGATGCACTGCATTAATGCATCATGCTGATACACGCCTATAGACTCTGCATGATACACTGCATTAATGCATCATGCTGATACACGCCTATAGACTCTGCATGATGCACTGCATTAATGCATCATGCAGACCCTGATACAATCCTATAGACTCTGCATGATGCACTGCATTAATGCATCATGCTGATACACGCCTATAGACTCTGCATGATACACTGCATTAATGCATCATGCTGATACACGCCTATAGACTCTGCATGATGCACTGCATTAATGCATCATGCTGACCTGATACACTCCTATAGACTCTGCATGATACACTGCATTAATGCATCATGCTGACCTGATACACTCCTATAGACTCTGCATGATACACTGCATTAATGCATCATGCTGATACACGCCTATAGACTCTGCATGATGCACTGCATTAATGCATCATGCTGATACACGCCTATAGACTCTGCATGATGCACTGCATTAATGCATCATGCTGACCCTGATACACGCCTATAGACTCTGCATGATGCACTGCATTAATGCATCATGCTGACCATGATACTCGCCTATAGACTCTGCATGATGCACTGCATTAATGCATCATGCTGACCATGATAGACTCTGCATGATGCACTGCATTAATGCATCATGCTGACCATGATAGACTCTGCATGATGCACTGCATTAATGCATCATGCTGACCTGATACACTCCTATAGACTCTGCATGATGCACTGCATTAATGCATCATGCTGACCATGATAGACTCTGCATG
The DNA here is from genome assembly GCA_949317995.1 of Acholoe squamosa. Taxonomy (NCBI): domain Eukaryota; kingdom Metazoa; phylum Annelida; class Polychaeta; order Phyllodocida; family Polynoidae; genus Acholoe; species Acholoe squamosa. The sequence goes on along the minus strand of OX439040.1, from coordinate 372,087 downwards.
ATGCACTGCATTAATGCATCATGCTGACCATGATAGACTCTGCATGATGCACTGCATTAATGCATCATGCTGACCTGATACACTCCTCTAGACTCTGCATGATGCACTGCATTAATGCATCATGCTGACCATGATACACGCCTATAGACTCTGCATGATGCACTGCATTAATGCATCATGCTGATACACGCCTATAGACTCTGCATGATGCACTGCATTAATGCATCATGCTGACCCTGATACACTCCTATAGACTCTGCATGATGCACTGCATTAATGCATCATGCTGATACACTCCTATAGACTCTGCATGATGTACTGCATTAATGCATCATGCTGACCCTGATACACTCCTATAGACTCTACATGATGCACTGCATTAATGCATCATGCTGACCCTGATACACTCCTATAGACTCTGCATGATGCACTGCATTAATGCATCATGCTGACCCTGATACACGCCTATAGACTCTGCATGATGCACTGCATTAATGCATCATGCTGACCCTGATACACGCCTATAGACTCTGCATGATGCACTGCATTAATGCATCATGCTGACCCTGATACACGCCTATAGACTCTGCATGATGCACTGCATTGATGCATCATGCTGACCCTGATACACTCCTATAGACTCTACATGATGCACTGCATTAATGCATCATGCTGACCCTGATACACTCCTATAGACTCTGTATGATGCACTGCATTAATGCATCATGCTGACCATGATACACGCCTATAGACTCTGCATGATGCACTGCATTAATGCATCATGCTGATACACTCCTCTAGACTCTGCATGATGCACTGCATTAATGCATCATGCTGACCCTGATACACTCCTATAGACTCTGCATGATGCACTGCATTAATGCATCATGCTGACCCTGATACACTCCTATAGAATCTGCATGATGCACTGCATTAATGCATCATGCTGATACACGCCTATAGACTCAGCATGATACACTGCATTAATGCATCATGCTGACCCTGATACACTCCTATAGACTCTACATGATGCACTGCATTAATGCATCATGCTGACCCTGATACACGCCTATAGACTCTACATGATGCACTGCATTAATGCATCATGCTGACCCTGATACACTCCTATAGACTCTGTATGATGCACTGCATTAATGCATCATGCTGACCATGATACACGCCTATAGACTCTGCATGATGCACTGCATTAATGCATCATGCTGATACACTCCTCTAGACTCTGCATGATGCACTGCATTAATGCATCATGCTGACCCTGATACACTCCTATAGACTCTGCATGATGCACTGCATTAATGCATCATGCTGACCCTGATACACTCCTATAGACTCTGCATGATGCACTGCATTAATGCATCATGCTGACCCTGATACACTCCTATAGACTCTGCATGATGCACTGCATTAATGCATCATGCTGATACACGCCTATAGACTCAGCATGATACACTGCATTAATGCATCATGCTGACTCTGATACACTCCTATAGACTCTGCATGATGCACTGCATTAATGCATCATGCTGATACACGCCTATAGACTCTGCATGATACACTGCATTAATGCATCATGCTGACTCTGATACACTCCTATAGACTCTGCATGATACACTGCATTAATGCATCATGCTGATACACTCCTCTAGACTCTGCATGATGCACTGCATTAATGCATCATGCTGACCCTGATACACGCCTATAGACTCAGCATGATACACTGCATTAATGCATCATGCTGACCCTGATACACGCCTATAGACTCAGCATGATACACTGCATTAATGCATCATGCTGACTCTGATACACTCCTATAGACTCTGCATGATGCACTGCATTAATGCATCATGCTGATACACGCCTATAGACTCTGCATGATACACTGCATTAATGCATCATGCTGACTCTGATACACTCCTATAGACTCTGCATGATGCACTGCATTAATGCATCATGCTGACCATGATACACGCCTATAGACTCTGCATGATGCACTGCATTAATGCATCATGCTGACCATGATAGACTCTGCATGATGCACTGCATTAATGCATCATGCTGACCTGATACACTCCTCTAGACTCTGCATGATGCACTGCATTAATGCATCATGCTGACCTGATACACTCCTCTAGACTCTGCATGATGCACTGCATTAATGCATCATGCTGACCTGATACACTCCTCTAGACTCTGCATGATGCACTGCATTAATGCATCATGCTGACCCTGATACACTCCTATAGACTCTGCATGATGCACTGCATTAATGCATCATGCTGACCCTGATACACTCCTATAGACTCTGCATGATGCACTGCATTAATGCATCATGCTGACCTGATACACTCCTCTAGACTCTGCATGATGCACTGCATTAATGCATCATGCTGACCCTGATACACTCCTATAGACTCTGTATGATGCACTGCATTAATGCATCATGCTGACCCTGATACATGCCTATAGACTCTGCATGATGCACTGCATTAATGCATCATGCTGACCATGATAGACTCTGCATGATGCACTGCATTAATGCATCATGCTGACCATGATAGACTCTGCATGATGCACTGCATTAATGCATCATGCTGACCTGATACACTCCTCTAGACTCTGCATGATGCACTGCATTAATGCATCATGCTGACCTGATACACTCCTCTAGACTCTGCATGATGCACTGCATTAATGCATCATGCTGACTCTGATACACGCCTATAGACTCTGCATGATGCACTGCATTAATGCATCATGCTGATACACGCCTATAGACTCAGCATGATACACTGCATTAATGCATCATGCTGACCCTGATACACTCCTATAGACTCTGCATGATGCACTGCATTAATGCATCATGCTGACCCTGATACATTCCTATAGACTCTGTATGATGCACTGCATTAATGCATCATGCTGACCCTGATACATTCCTATAGACTCTGCATGATACACTGCATTAATGCATCATGCTGACTCTGATACACTCCTATAGACTCTGCATGATACACTGCATTAATGCATCATGCTGATACACGCCTATAGACTCTGCATGATGCACTGCATTAATGCATCATGCTGACCATGATAGACTCTGCATGATGAACTGCATTAATGCATCATGCTGACCATGATAGACTCTGCATGATGCACTGCATTAATGCATCATGCTGATACACTCCTCTAGACTCTGCATGATGCACTGCATTAATGCATCATGCTGACCTGATACACTCCTATAGACTCTGCATGATACACTGCATTAATGCATCATGCTGACCCTGATACACTCCTATAGACTCTGCATGATACACTGCATTAATGCATCATGCTGATACACGCCTATAGACTCTGCATGATGCACTGCATTAATGCATCATGCTGACCATGATACACGCCTATAGACTCTGCATGATACACTGCATTAATGCATCATGCTGATACACTCCTCTAGACTCTGCATGATGCACTGCATTAATGCATCATGCTGACCTGATACACTCCTATAGACTCTGCATGATACACTGCATTAATGCATCATGCTGACCCTGATACACGCCTATAGACTCTGCATGATGCACTGCATTAATGCATCATGCTGACCCTGATACACGCCTATAGACTCTGCATGATGCTCTGCATTAATCTTCTATACATCTTACTATCCTGCCACATCTACCATTGTAGTTGACTCACTCTGAGTGCTGCTAAAGTATCCTGCCACATCTACCATTGTAGTTGACTCACTCTGAGTGCTGCTAAAGTATCCTGCTACATCTACCATTGTAGTTGACTCACTCTGAGTGCTGCTAAAGTATCCTGCCACATCTACCATTGTAGTTGACTCACTCTGAGTGCTGCTAAAGTATCCTGCTACATCTACCATTGTAGTTGACTCACTCTGAGTGCTGCTAAAGTATCCTGCCACATCTACCATTGTAGTTGACTCACTCTGAGTGCTGCTAAAGTATCCTGCTACATCTACCATTGTAGTTGACTCACTCTGAGTGCTGCTAAAGTATCCTGCTACATCTACCATTGTAGTTGACTCACTCTGAGTGCTGCTAAAGTATCCTGCCACATCTACCATTGTAGTTAACATAAACTTACTCTGAGTGCTGCTTTATAAGAATAACCCCAGCATACTGTTGGTAAGTTAATTGATATCTGGGGACGAATAACCCCAGTATATTGTTGGTAATTTAATTGATATCTGGGGACGAATAACCCCAGTATATTGTTGGTAATTTAATTGATATCTGGGGACGAATAACCCCAGTATATTGTTGGTAATTTAATTGATATCTGGGGACGAATAACCCCAGTATATTGTTGGTAATTTAGTTGATATCTGGGGACGAATAACCCCAGTATATTGTTGGTAATTTAATTGATATCTGGGGAAGAATAACCCCAGTATACTGTTGGTAATTTAATTGATATCTGGGGACGAATAACCCCAGTATACTGTTGGTAATTTAATTGATATCTGGGGACGAATAACCCCAGTATATTGTTGGTAATTTAATTGATATCTGGGGAAGAATAACCCCAGTATACTGTTGGTAATTTAATTGATATCTGGGGACGAATAACCCCAGTATACTGTTGGTAATTTAATTGATATCTGGGGACGAATAACCCCAGTATATTGTTGGTAATTTAATTGATATCTGGGGAAGAATAACCCCAGTATATTGTTGGTAATTTAATTGATATCTGGGGACGAATAACCCCAGTATATTGTTGGTAAGTTAATTGATATATGGGGAAGAATAACCCCAGTATATTGTTGGTAATTTAATTGATATCTGGGGACGAATAACCCCAGTATATTGTTGGTAAGTTAATTGATATATGGGGAAGAATAACACCAGTATATTGTTGCTAATATAATTGATATCTGGGGAAGAATAACCCCAGTATACTGTTGGTAATTTAATTGATATCTGGTGAAGAATAACTCCAGTATATTGTTGGTAAGTTAATTGATATATGGGGAAGAATAGCACAGGTCATTTAACCACTGTTTTACCAGGGGCTTAGTTGAAGGAATGTGTACGGGTTATATATTCCAGAAATTGTATTTTGTCTAATTTCAATCATCACCAGAATCACCATATTATACCATATATTATGGTACCAATAGGCCTGTGGCTGTAGAAGACTGCATGTATTCCATCAGATCTGGGTGTGGCCATTATTGACATTAAGGACCTTCATTATCTGTGACAATATATAATACTATATGTATATACCTGTCTGCAGACAGAGAGAAATGACAATATGTAATACTATATATACCTGTCTGCAGACAGAGAGAAATGACAATATGTAATACTATATATACCTGTCTGCAGACAGAGAGAAATGACAATATGTAATACTATATATACCTGTCTGCAGACAGAGAGAAATGACAATATGTAATACTATATATACCTGTCTGCAGACAGAGAGAAATGATAATATGTAATACTATATATACCTGTCTGCAGACAGAGAGAAATGACAATATGTAATACTATATATACCTGTCTGCAGACAGAGAGAAATGACAATATGTAATACTATATATACCTGTCTGCAGACAGAGAGAAATGATAATATGTAATACTATATATACCTGTCTGCAGACAGAGAGAAATGACGAGATCTGATGTTTCTTATTCTCTCTGACTCATGACTTATTTAGTGTACTTTCAGAATAAGGATGTGTAACATCTAAATAAATCAGCATGTTTTAGAATCCATGGTCTCATGATCACTTTTTTTCTTTATATAGGCTTCTTGCCGCTCAGCAATATTAGGCTCAGTACAATTCTTCCCTCAGAAAATGTGACTGACCATAGTCATATTTGGCAATGCATGATTCTGTCTAAAGAACTGAGAAAGAAAATAAACAGTCAGAAATCACTGGCATCATTTTCTATGTTGCTATGGTGCAGTTTAGGACAAGATTGTCATTGAAACACTGTGACCAATTAATCACATTATTGACATGACAGTAGAGTAAATCTGGATCAACTTACAAATTGGATGTTGTCAGGCAAGCTGCCGATAGTAACACCCACAGACAGTCGTGGCAAGCTTTGTCTTTCACAAATTGATGTTCCTTCCTGCAGGTGTACCAAATTACTGTGCTTTGTCTTGGTTTTTTACATCTGTGCAGTAAGAGTATGGGTTACTAGAAGCATGGAGAAAAGGGACAGCATACACTTAGATAGAAAGTAGGACAGACTGATAAACAGGACAGTGAAATGGAAAGTTACATAGACTGAGGGTAGGAAAGAGAATGTTTTGTGTGCATGACTGCTAGCTGCTCTGTAAAGAACCATTAGTATCTGTTTGTGAGATATGAAGAGATAATCTACCTCAATGACTACCATGCTGATGGACATCATATTTCTCATCAATGCATTGTCTACAAAAAGGTTACAGTTTGTTCATAGACAGCAAGAGCAGTAACATAAAGTCCTCTGCTCCGTGTACTTAACAGCTATGTTCAGTCTCATGCCACAGCAAGAGCAGTGACATAAAGCCCTATGTTCCGTGTACTTAAGAGGTATGTTCAGTCCCATGCCACAGCAAGAGCAGTGACATAAAGCCCTATGTTCCGTGTACCTAACTGGTATGTTCAGTCTCATGTCACAGCAAGAGCAGTGACATAAAGCCCTATGTTCCGTGTACCTAACTGGTATGTTCAGTCTCATGTCACAGCAAGAGCAGTGACATAAAGCCCTATGTTCCGTGTACCTAACTGGTATGTTCAGTCTCATGCCACAGCAAGAGCAGTGACATAAAGCCCTATGTTCCGTGTACTTAAGAGGTATGTTCAGTCCCATGCCACAGCAAGCGCAGTGACATAAAGCCCTATGTTCCGTGTACCTAACTGGTATGTTCAGTCTCATGTTCTGTAAATGGAAATATGGACGAGGCACAAAGAAAGCAGTGTTCTCCCCAACATTACTCTCCTTCAATGTTCTTTAAATGCTTATAATAGCTATGTCAAAAATAATCTTCTGTTAGAAATGTGAGTATGTTAAATAAATTTACAACAGTCAAGCACTATTTCCAAATTCAACCTTTACTGACCATTCCTGAGGGAATGCATAGATTGAATCCTCCGTGCGGTCTGCCTTACACTCTTTTTTTATGAAACAGGTCAATCTGAGGTAGATACAGTCATAATAAATATACAGGACATCCATAATGGTGAAGGATATCTTATATACGCCATATTAATGGTATGCCTCAGTTCATCAGTTCATATGCTGCTTTCCTTTAGAGCTTTTCTTCAGAGCTTTCAGTGTTTTACCAAATACCATGGTAATCAACCACACAGACAGGTGTCATAGTGCTGACAGTGTCATTACACAGACTGAGTGTAGTGTTTAACAATATGTGCACACTCAGCAGTCACACAGACAGGTGTCATAGTGCTGACAGTGTCATTACACAGACTGGGTGTAGTGTTTAACAATATGTGCACACTCAGCAGTAATTAAGAACCTCTTCATGTGCCATATTGCTGACGGGGTCATTACACAGACTGGGTTTACTGTTTAACAATGTGAACATGCAGCAGTCATTTGTAGTGTTTAACAATGTGAACACGCAGCAGTCATTTGTAGTGTTTAACAATGTGAACATGCAGCAGTCATTTGTAGCGTTTAACAATGTGAACATGCAGCAGTCATTTGTACTGTTTAACAATGTGAACATGCAGCAGTCATTTGTAGTGTTTAACAATGTGAACATGCAGCAGTCATTTGTAGTGTTTAACAATGTGAGCATGCAGCAGTCATTTGTAGTGTTTAACAATGTGAACACGCAGCAGTCATTTGTACTGTTTAACAATGTGAACATGCAGCAGTCATTTGTAGCGTTTAACAATGTGAAAACTCAGCAGTCATTTGTACTGTTTAACAATGAGAACACGCAGCAGTCATTTGTAGCGTTTAACAATGTGAACACTCAGCAGTCATTTGTACTGTTTAACAATGTGAACACGCAGCAGTCATTTGTAGTGTTTAACAATGTGAACACTCAGCAGTCATTTGTACTGTTTAACAATGTGAACACGCAGCAGTCATTTGTACTGTTTAACAATGTGAACACGCAGCAGTCATTTGTAGTGTTTAACAATGTGAACACTCAGCAGTCATTTGTAGTGTTTAACAATGTGAACACTCAGCAGTCATTTGTACTGTTTAACAATGTGAACACGCAGCAGTCATTTGTAGTGTTTAACAATGTGAACACTCAGCAGTCATTTGTAGTGTTTAACAATGTGAAAACTCAGCAGTCATTTGTACTGTTTAACAATGAGAACACGCAGCAGTCATTTGTAGCGTTTAACAATGTGAACACGCAGCAGTCATTTGTAGTGTTTAACAATGTGAACACTCAGTAGTCATTTGTACTGTTTAACAATGTGAACATGCAGCAGTCATTTGTACTGTTTAACAATGTGAACACGCAGCAGTCATTTGTACTGTTTAACAATGTGAACATGCATCAGTCATTTGTTGTGTTTAACAATGTGAACATGCAGCAGTTATTTGTTGTGTTTAACAATGTGAACATGCAGCAGTCATTTGTAGTGTTTAACAATGTGAACATGCAGCAGTCATTTGTTGTGTTTAACAATGTGAACACGCAGCAATCATTTGTAGCGTTTAACAATGTGAACATGCAACAGTCATTTGTTGTGTTTAACAATGTGAACATGCAGCAGTCATTTGTAGTGTTTAACAATGTGAACATGCAGCAGTCATTTGTTGTGTTTAACAATGTGAACACGCAGCAGTCATTTGTAGCGTTTAACAATGTGAACATGCAGCAGTCATTTGTTGTGTTTAACAATGTGAACATGCTGCAGTCATTTGTAGTGTTTAACAATGTGAACACACAGCAGTCATTTGTACTGTTTAACAATGTGAACATGCAGCAGTCATTTGTACTGTTTAACAATGTGAACACGCAGCAGTCATTTGTAGTGTTTAACAATGTGAACATGCAGCAGTCATTTGTACTGTCTAACAATGTGAACAAGCAGCAGTCATTTGTAGTGTTTAACAATGTGAACACACAGCAGTCATTTGTACTGTTTAACAATGTGAACATGCAGCAGTCATTTGTAGTGTTTAACAATGTGAACACGCAGCAGACATTTGTACTGTTTAACAATGTGAACACGCAGCAGTCATTTGTAGCGTTTAACAATGTGAACACACAGCAGACATTTGTACTGTTTAACAATGTGAACACGCAGCAGTCATTTGTAGTGTTTAACAATGTGAACATGCAGCAGTCATTTGTACTGTTTAACAATGTGAACATGCAGCAGTCATTTGTAGCGTTTAACAATGTGAACACGCAGCAGACATTTGTACTGTTTAACAATGTGAACATGCAGCAGTCATTTGTAGTGTTTAACAATGTGAACATGCAGCAGCCATTTGTAGTGTTTAACAATGTGAACATGCAGCAGTCATTTGTAGTGTTTAACAATGTGAGCATGCAGCAGTCATTTGTAGTGTTTAACAATGTGAACACGCAGCAGTCATTTGTACTGTTTAACAATGTGAACATGCAGCAGTCATTTGTAGCGTTTAACAATGTGAACACGCAGCAGACATTTGTACTGTTTAACAATGTGAACATGCAGCAGTCAGTTGTAGCGTTTAACAATGTGAACACTCAGCAGTCATTTGTACTGTTTAACAATGTGAACACGCAGCAGTCATTTGTAGTGTTAAACAATGTGAACACTCAGCAGTCATTTGTAGTGTTTAACAATGTGAACACTCAGCAGTCATTTGTACTGTTTAACAATGTGAACATGCAGCAGTCATTTGTACTGTTTAACAATGTGAACACGCAGCAGTCATTTGTACTGTTTAACAATGTGAACATGCATCAGTCATTTGTTGTGTTTAACAATGTGAACACGCAGCAGTCATTTGTAGTGTTTAACAATGTGAACACTCAGCAGTCATTTGTACTGTTTAACAATGTCAACACTCAGCAGTCATTTGTAGTGTTTAACAATGTGAAAACTCAGCAGTCATTTGTACTGTTTAACAATGAGAACACGCAGCAGTCATTTGTAGCGTTTAACAATTTGAACACTCAGCAGTCATTTGTACTGTTTAACAATGTGAACACGCAGCAGTCATTTGTAGTGTTTAACAATGTGAACACTCAGCAGTCATTTGTACTGTTTAACAATGTGAACACTCAGTAGTCATTTGTACTGTTTAACAATGTGAACACGCAGCAGTCATTTGTAGTGTTTAACAATGTGAACATGCAGCAGTCATTTGTAGTGTTTAACAATGTGAACATGCAGCAGTCATTTGTACTGTTTAACAATGTGAACACTCCGCAGTCATTTGTAGTGTTTAACAATGTGAACACGCAGCAGTCATTTGTAGTGTTTAACAATGTGAACACGCAGCAGTCCTTTGTACTGTTTAACAATGTAAACACTCAGCAGTCATTTGTACTGTTTTACAATTTGAACATGCAGCAGTCATTTGTACTGTTTAACAATGTGAACATGCATCAGTCATTTGTTGTGTTTAACAATGTGAACATGCAGCAGTTATTTGTTGTGTTTAACAATGTGAACATGCAGCAGTCATTTGTAGTGTTTAACAATGTGAACATGCAGCAGTCATTTGTTGTGTTTAACAATGTGAACACGCAGCAATCATTTGTAGCGTTTAACAATGTGAACATGCAGCAGTCATTTGTTGTGTTTAACAATGTGAACATGCAGCAGTCATTTGTAGTGTTTAACAATGTGAACATGCAGCAGTCATTTGTTGTGTTTAACAATGTGAACACGCAGCAGTCATTTGTAGCGTTTAACAATGTGAACATGCAGCAGTCATTTGTTGTGTTTAACAATGTGAACACGCTGCAGTCATTTGTAGCGTTTAACAATGTGAACAAGCAGCAGTCATTTGTAGTGTTTAACAATGTGAACACACAGCAGTCATTTGTACTGTTTAACAATGTGAACATGCAGCAGTCATTTGTACTGTTTAACAATGTGAACACGCAGCAGTCATTTGTACTGTTTAACAATGTGAACATGCAGCAGTCATTTGTACTGCCTAACAATGTGAACAAGCAGCAGTCATTTGTAGTGTTTAACAATGTGAACACACAGCAGTCATTTGTACTGTTTAACAATGTGAACATGCAGCAGTCATTTGTAGTGTTTAACAATGTGAACACGCAGCAGACATTTGTACTGTTTAACAATGTGAACACGCAGCAGTCATTTGTAGCGTTTAACAATGTGAACACACAGCAGACATTTGTACTGTTTAACAATGTGAACACGCAGCAGTCATTTGTAGCGTTTAACAATGTGAACATGCAGCAGTCATTTGTAGTGTTTAACAATGTGAACACTCAGCAGTCATTTGTACTGTTTAACAATGTGAACATGCAGCAGTCATTTGTACTGTTTAACAATGTGAACACTCAGCAGTCATTTGTACTGTTTAACAATGTAAACACTCAGCAGACATTTATACTGTTTAACAATGTGAACAAGCAGCAGTCATTTGTACTGTTTAACAATGTGAACACTCAGCAGTCATTTGTACTGTTTAACAATGTGAACATGCAGCAGTCATTTGTAGTGTTTAACAATGTGAACATGCAGCAGTCATTTGTACTGTTTAACAATGTGAACACTCAGCAGTCATTTGTACTGTTTAACAATGTGAACACGCAGCAGTCATTTGTACTGTTTAACAATGTGAACACTCAGCAGTCATTTGTACTGTTTAACACTGTGAACATGCAGCAGTCATTTGTACTGTTTAACAATGTGAACACTCAGCAGTCATTTGTAGTGTTGAACAATATGAACACGCAGCAGTCATTTGGCACCTCTTCATGTACAATTGTGGCAACAGTAACAATGTTCATCATTACATGGAAGGCAGACTATCAGGGCTCTGTGTACTTATAAGTAGAAATGTAGTACAGAGCTCCAGTTCCCTTTATGATATAAAATGGGTGAAACATTTTAGAAACATTTACACTGATCAGTAATTTGGCTTTCATCTAGTTGTTTCCCTATACTTAATCGCTATCTGCACTTGTCTGTGGCTGCTAGGATTGTTGGGATATCTTTCTAACCCTCTTCTGTAAGCCGATTAGATGTATTCAAATATCAGAATCTAGGACCATTGTAGGTAGTAATGGTAGCACTGGTATACAACATAACCCTCAGTTTCCTGCACATTATGCAAATATGTATATCTAATGCCTACGCCTTCATGAAAAGACTTTTATCCTCCCCAAATAAATCATAGTTGGCTGGTGTTAACAATAACCATGTGTACAAGATGTAAATTTGTGGCCACCTTTGGTTAATTGGATACACAAATCCACAGTAAGACTATCAGATTACAATTTAACTAGTGAGTAGCAGAATTGGATACACAAATCAACAGTAAGACTATCAGATTACAATTTAACTAGTGAGTAGCAGAATTGGATACACAAATCCACAGTAAGACTATCAGATTACAATTTAACTAGTGAGTAGCAGAATTGGATACACAAATCCACAGTTAGACTATCAGATGTCAATTTAACTAGTGAGTAGCAGAATTGGATACACAAATCCACAGTAACACTATCAGATTACAATTTAACTAGTGAGTAGCAGAATCTGGCGCCAGTATAGACAGTGATGACGTTTCTTCTTTTTACACATTAAAGCTGAATAGAGAATAATATACATATGTAATGTTGATCTTTCAAAACTAGCCTTTTTCCTCTTTAAAGGTCTCTGAATCCTCTTTGTGCCGTTAATCCTCTATAGAAGGATTACATTCCCTATAACTCTCCACAATTAAAGGTAAGGAACTCTTACAAAGCCAACTAACCGGCACTACAGAGGTTTAATTTAGACAAGAACAGAGACATGTGAGGTGGGCTGTGGCTGCATAAATACCTTGTTTTGAGTCATGTACCACTCTCAGATATAAGTAGGCTGGACAACCTTGCTGTGTGAGTTTCTACATGGACACTGCTCTGTGTGTTTTTACATGTCTTACACTCAGTCTGATGTAGGCAGGACGACCTCTTGGACACTGCTCGGTGTGTTTTTACTTGGACACTACTCTCTGTGTTTTTCCTTGGACGCTGCCTTGTGTGTGTTTTTACTTGGACACTGCTCTGTGTGTTTTTACCTGGTCACTGCTCTGTGTGTTTTTACTTGGTCACTGCTCTGTGTGTTTTTACTTGGTCACTGCTCTGTGTGTTTTTACTTGGACACTGCTCTGTGTGTTTTTACTTGGACACTGCTCTGTGTATTTTTACTTGGACACTACTCTGTGTGTTTTTACTTGGACACTGCTCTGTGTGTTTTTACAGCTACTGTCATATTTGAACCCAGGCGGCTGCCAGGCTTCCGTCTTTAAGGGAAGTAGACCTAAACAAAGTGTTATGCTTTTTCACCTTGCCCCTACATAAATTCTTCTGGGTCAAATTACTCTGGTGGTTGTGAGACATTGGCACTTGACATTTAGCTATTGGTAATTTGTGGTGAAACATTGCATGTTAACGTTATGGAGGGACGGTAAGGTCAAATGGTAAAGCATTTCAGATACAGAGGCTTTTAGAATCAGAAGGACTTTCACTGACATTTCACCTATACATCAGGAACCCCTTATTTATGGATATGTGGATCAGTTCTCACAAGTCCACTGAGAATGCACATAATGACTTCATTTTTAGAGGTTATAGGTTTTATCCTCAAACATTTACTTGATTATGCCTGTCACTATTCATATACATCATCAGAATGATTTTATATAGTTTCCTCAACATTGCCTGGTACAAATTGACTAGCCGCTGTATTCATGTAGTGTAGAGGGTACTTATCTGTCTGACTTCTGCAGGTGATTGTTGATTTAGGGCCTCATCAAGGACCCATAATGTTCCTGCTGTAGCAGCACTATATTTGGCACACATGGTAACAGCCCATTAGCTGTCTATATATACATAATGTGTTATTTGGTACAAGGTGACAGCCCAATAGTTATATACACACATGTTCCACACCTTACTTAACCTGTGTCTATATAAGTGTGTTGTTGTTGTCTGGTAATGGACCTGATTTTAACACTCTAAGTACCACACCCTGCCTCACAGCTCTAATGGACCTGACCATGTGTTATCACACTGACTGATTTTAACACTGTAAGTACCACATCTTGCCTCACAGCTCTAATGGACCTGACCATGTGTTATCACACTGACTGATTTCAACACTCTAAGTACCACACCCTGCCTCACAGCTCTAATGGACCTGACCATGTGTTATCACACTGACTGATTTTAACACTCTAAGTACCACACCCTGCCTCACAGCTCTAATGGACCTGACCATGTGTTATCACACTGACTGATTTTAACACTCTAAGTACCACATCCTGCCTCAAAGCTCTAATGGACCTGACCATGTGTTGTCACACTGACTGATTTTAACACTCTAAGTACCACATATTGCCTCACAGCTCTAATGGACCTTTGTTATCACACTGACTGATTTTAACACTCTAAGTACCACACCATGCCTCACAGCTCTAATGGACCTTTGTTATCACACTGACTGATTTTAACACTCTAAGTACCACACACTGCCTCACAGCTCTAATGGACCTGACCATGTGTTATCACACTGACTGATTTTAACACTCTAAGTACCACACACTGCCTCACAGCTCTAATGGACCTGACCATGTGTTATCACACTGACTGATTTTAACACTGTATGTACCACACCCTGCCTCACAGCTCTAATGGACCTGACCATGTGTTATCACACTGACTGATTTTAACACTGTAAGTACCACATCCTGCCTCAAAGCTCTAATGGACCTGACCATGTGTTATCACACTGACTGATTTTAACACTGTAAGTACCACATCCTGCCTCACAGCTCTAATGGACCTGACCATGTGTTATCACACTGACTGATTTTAACACTCTAAGTACCACATCCTGCCTCACAGCTCTAATGGACCTTTGTTATCACACTGACTGATTGTAACTCTCTAAGTCTCTCACAGAGGAAACAATGGCAAAAGGTTAAGCACGCATTGTGGTACCTGAGTGCAGAGATTGATGGTTTTCCAGCGATTACCATTGCTACATCAACATATTTAATGCAGATGAGAACTATGAATGTATGGAGAATGATTTGAGGAAAACAGTTTGCATTTTTACAATTTACAGACCAGGAATCCTGCTCGACTTACTTGTAAATTGGGAAAATCATCGCAAACTTCAAGATGGCCAGCCCCATGGAATCCCGATGCATGAGCGGTTTTTATACATAACAAACAGTGTCTGTCTTTGAAAATTACCACCTATACTCGTACTTAGGTACACTACTGTCTCTTATTGGATTAATTATGATATCCTACTGACTGTTTCATATAAATTAGATTGATAAACACCTGTCTCCGAAACTAAATGTCAAAGCCTATGACACGTAGTACGAAACAAAGCCAGCATTCTACACTAACTCCTTCCGGTTCAGTCAAAGCAATGATGACTTCCGTTCTAGACGATCTCGACCTAATGCAAGTTGAAAAATCCAACTCTAATGAAGAAGAAGTGTCTTTTTTGAGATTGAGATTGAGTCAAGACTCAAAGCACAAGAGGTGATAACTCGTTGTACTGTCAGGCTGCTTAGGGGCATGGAGTTAAGAATGTTTGGACAGGAGGGGATACCAAAAATGAAAACAGTGACGATCCCAGAAATCGAGTAAAAATTCGAGGAGCTAGACACTACTATGTCAGCACACAGTGATAAAATTGAAAAGAACTTCCAGGACACTGAAAAAATCATGTTGACTTCTGAGAAGCATGTAGACCAATTTGCCAAGCTCGAGTATGAGAGGAAAAAGAAAATTGATTGATGGCCTTGATGAGGACCGCCCAGCAAGTCTCTGTGATACACTTGACCAACTTCTGAATGACCTGAATTTGGATTTTGACAATGGCGTGGCTGAGGCAATATACAGGAGGTTAGAGAAACATACTCCCACCGAGCAGCAAAAGAGAAATCCTAATTTCAAGAAAAGGAACAGACCTGTTATTATTATTTTCTCATCTGCAAACTACAAAGTACAAATAATCTCCAATGTCAAAAATCTCCAAGGCAATGACACATGGAAGGGCATCCACCTCTCTGACGATGTAAGTGATGTTGAAAAGAAAATGCAGAAGGATTTGAGAGCAATTCAGGCCCTAGCTCGTAGTAAAAAGGTAGACTGTACTGTAAAGGGAACCCAAATTGTGATTGCTGGGCCGAGCTACCCATATAGTGAAATAGGGAACCTTTCATTTGATCTATCTCTTGAAAATCCTAAACTGTGCCCACTCCTGATGGTATTGCGTTCCAAGGGGAATATTCTGTCTTTTCAAATCTATTTAAACATCAAATACGAGGGACATGAGTATGATTCTGTGGAACGAACCTACCCGGCCAAGATGTGTGTGGTCAGTAACCAGGTCAACATATTATGTAAGGTAAATGCTGCCAACACCCCCCTGGATAGCATGTATGCAGGTAAAGCCTGCAAGAGGAACAATGACCGGTATGATATGGACAAGGAGGTCATGAAGAAATTACTAGACATTAAATTCTCTGAACCTGCACTTCTCCACAAGCTCATTGATTCCAATGGTAAATATCTCTATGAAGCCATTTTACACAGAACCTATGGATCAGGCCATCATCTTGGACAGAAGGATGACATCACTATCCAAAATGTAGCACATAATGAGCTTGAGTGTGCCAACAAACTGGATCGATTTCTCATGGAAATCAGATACAAACACACAGGTGAGCCCAAGCTGCCCACTGCTGAAGAGGGCAAGGATGCTGCAAACATGGCAAATTAAGATGTTGACATACCTGGCCTATTTTCGTAAAGTTCTATGGATAACTGTGGCATATTTTATACCACATTGATGGAGTCTATACCTATAAAGTATTGGTATTGTAGGGTTATTTGACTGTGCTTGCTAATGTTTTCCTGTTTATTATTTACTCCTGATATACCTGTGTTGCACTATTGAAAAGTATGTATAATTATCATCATCTCTCTCTGCTATGGAAACCGGACATAAGTGTGATGCCAAATCAACTGAATAAGTCTACTGTTAGAGGGGACGGCATAAAGGCCTCAGCCCCCCCCCCTATGGTGTTTTTGAGTATGTGTATGGAGGGTGGAGTTCATGGGGAAATTATTAGTCTTGTTGTAAATCAAACCGTACCGGTACTAATGAAACAGTATTGTTTTAAATTACCTGTAGTTATATGCAATACAATAATATGATGAGTATTAAAGGCACCAAAGGTATTCACTTTATGCACTTAGATTCAAGGAGTTTTAAAGCAAATTATTCGACAATTTGTGCTAAAATATACCCAGCAGACCTATACCCAGCAGACCTTGAAATTAGTACCTTCCCTGAAACTTGGTTTAAATGTGAAGATGATGAAACTAGTTTTCTTCTAAATGGTTACACTAGGTATAGGTTGGAGCGTCAAGTTCTAGATAAAAAGGGCAACATCAAAATTGGTGGCGGATTATGCATATTTGTAGAACCTGGCGTTCTACAAGACTATAATCATTTTTCCCACTTGAATCAGTCTGATTCAAACATTGAAATCTAATGTTTATGTATTACTAAGGAACATATGAAACCCATTATTCTGTTCAATGTATACCACCTGATGGTGATAAGTATACTTTTATTGACACATTTGCTCATATTATATCTTTGGTTGAAGACAGGGATAAATTTGAGATCATTGCCATGGGTGACAAAATTTCAATGTTAAAGAAGAAAACAAAGCTATTAACAACCTATTAAATAGATTAAAAGGCTTCGGTCTTGACCAGGTAATTAAAGATTGTACCAGGAGAAAGGCTATACTAGACTTGATTTTTACTAACCTGAAACCAAACCTTATTAAAGCTCGTGTTTGTAACAATTATATTTCAGACCATCTTCCTTTCTATTTGATTAGAAAAAAATGGAAAATATGCATGGAAAAGTTATAAAATGAAGGGCGCTCATATTCACGGTTATCTGATTTAACAATACGGGTGATGTTAATTATGCCTGGTCCCTAGATGAAAATGCAATAAGGAAAATATTAGATAAGCACTGTCCTGTTCATAGATTTCTTGTTGATAAATATAGAGTCCCATGGATGACCCAAAATGTATATGAAATCATCAGAGATAAAAATAGAAAATTGTGGAAGGCAAGACTTACGGGTAAGGATAGTGACTGAATTGAATCTGATAATGCAAGGAATAAGGCTAATAAGGTTATAAATAAAGCACATAGATCCTTCTTCAAGGAACAAGCTGATGCCTACAAAAATGATCATAGAAAATTTTGGAGAGTTATTAATAATCTAATTCCTGGACAGCCTTCACGATCAAATAACATTGTACTAGTGGATCAGAAAATCTCAATGTAACTGTTGATAACGATATAAACACAATTAAATCATCAGCTTTAAGAAACATAACCACTGCCATTTTAAAGAAGGTATTTATGCATGATCCCAGCAAACTAGTAAAACTATTTAATTTGTCCTTCACCACCAACTCTGTACCTAGTAATTGGGAAATTCCCAAAGTGACGCCGATACCCAAAGCAGGGGATACTAAACTAGTTAATAATTATAGGCCCATCTCTTTACTTCCCTTACCATGTGAACTTATTGAAAGAATTGTTCATAATAGAGTATATAGTTTCTTGGTTAAAGAAAATATCTTAACACCCCATCAAGGAGGTTTTAGGTCGGGTATCAGTACAGTCGATACACTAGCTAAGTTTACAGATGATATTAAAAGAAACCTTAACATAGGCAATTCTAGTGTGGCTGCTTTTATAGATCTGAGGAAAGCCTTTGACACCTTATACCACTCTGTCCTACTTACAGAAATTCATCATTATGATATTAGGTCTGACTACTACCATTGGTTTGAAAACTACTTATCAGACAGACACCAAACTACTTATGCTAATAATATTCTCTCTGGTAGTAAGAGAGTGGTCTGTGGTGTCCCTCAAAGCTCAATATTAGGTCCTCTTCTTTTTTTGATATATTTTAAAGATGTAATAAAATGTATAAAAGGATATAAAGTGAAGTTATATGCTGATGATACTGTAATTTATTCATCTCATACAAACTTTAATGTAGCTAAAATGCAGTAACAATTTTAACTTGAAAACTATGAAACTTGGTGTGTACAAAACAAGCTTTCCATAAATGTTGTAAAAACTAAGGTAATGATTTTTTCCTCTAGTTAAAAAAACACCTAAATACTCTGCTGATATACAAAAGAATAACCAACTGTTACAAGTAGTCCCAAGCTATAAGTATCATGGTGTGACACTAGACCCTTTTTTAAATTACAATTTACATCTTTCTAACCAGGTTAAAACCATAGCTTATGAGACATACAAACTTTGTCTACTACGTACATTTCTTGATGTAAAATTATCCTTACAAATATATAAAACCACCATATTACTGTATATGGACTTTGCAGACATTTGCTTCTGTACCACCTTTGATAAATACCTAGACCCTATACAATATGCACAAAACAGTTGTATCAAGATTTGTTTAAAGGTTCCTCATTTAAACAATACTGAATACATCCACAATACTACAAAAATTAATTTTTTGTCTGATAGAAGGTATATACATCTGGTTAATTACATGTACGAAAGGTCAAGATGTACAGACTATTGTGATATGCAAAATTTAAGAAATAGGCTTCATGATGCACCTACTTTAAGGGAATGCCCTGCCTATGGGGAGAAGAAATGCCCCTAGCCTGGATCAGTTTAAAACTGACTCCAGGACTTACCTGGCGTCTCTTATTCCCTATGGTGGGCCATAGCTCTATACATTCATCTGTTAAGCATACTCTCATCATGTTTAAATCATGTCATTGGTACACACAATTTGTAAATCATTTTTTTTATTATGATTGCTTTATATATTTCCCATGGACTCCATATCCCTTCTCTATATATCTTTAACTGACATGTGTCTAATGTTTCAGTAATTTCTTATGAAGAAAGGTAGAACCAGAGGTATCAACCCATACACTAGTAATAATGGGGATGAGGTTCTCTTCCTTCTTTTGGCTCTCCTTAGATAGTTGTGGTACATTGATTAATATGAGCTCTATATAACCTAAATGTATTCTTCATGAACAGCAGTGTCTACAGGGTTCATCTTGTTACCTACTTACTAACATGTTAATAACATACAAATTGAACCTGACCAAACAACTATACTACCATGTTAAACACTATATATACTTTGTTTACCGTTGACTAATTACATTTATGGTATGGAATATACGGTTCATTTACATATATGGATCAACATGGTAAAAGGTACGCCCGTACACCCCCTCGCGGGCATACCTTTTACCGTGTTGATCCTCATATATTATTTACTGCTATGCCATTGTAAATTATATGATTGATGTACTAATATGAGATAAATTGTCATCGTTGTGAAATTTTGATGTTTGAGCCGCCCATAGTTCAATAGAGACGGCTGTAGAAGCCCTATCACACACCCTAACACCCCCCCCCACACCCACTTCCCTTACCCCTTCTGCCGCCCATAGTTCAATAGAGACATCAACATCCAGGAACTTTGGCCTGTACTGATGGCCCTAGTCAGGTGGGGTCCAGTGTATAGGGACTCTACTGTCCTCATCTTGAGTGATAATACCTGGTTTGCAGGAAGTTGAGCTCCAGTAGGAGTCGTAACAATGTCAGCATGGACCTACTACGAGAATTGTTTTGGCTCGCTTTCATGTACAATGTCAACATCAAATGTTCCTATATCAGATCAGGTGATTATATTGAGGCTGATAACATTTTGTACTTAGCATACCCCCAAGTTACAGCAGTCTCACCTCCATTTCCCATGTGTTGTAGGTCTGTCCCAGTTACGTCAGGAGGCCTGGAAGACCAAGCCCTGGCTGAGAGCTCGTACAAATCGTACAGGTCTAGATGGAAAGACTATCATGAGTTTTGTGCCTTATTTGACATTCAGGCACTTCCATGTACCCAGGAGAGTGTTTGTTTATATGTGGCTTACCTAGCCCGGAGGCTTAAGTATTCCAGCATTGAACAGTATGTAAGTGCCTTGTCGTATCTGCAGCACCTGCATGGATACACTCCAGTCAATGTTACCAACTTCATGGTCAAACGGACAACGTTAGGGGCCAAGTGTACGCTGGGTTATTAGCCTGTACAGGCTATGCCTTTGGAGCCTACACATCTCCTCCAATTCTACAAGCATCTGGACACCAAAAAATCCCAAGGCGATTGGCAAAGTCTCACTGTATTATTATATCTTCTCGATAGCCTGGATCAAAAGGTGTCGAAGGACAAGGTTGCAACCTCCTTTCTTTGTGTTTGTGTTTAGTTTATATTTTTCCTTACACTAGGACAATTGTCTTGGAGGTTTGGGCGTAAACTATATTTACTGTTTGGTTCTATTTCCTTAGTTAAGTATAGCAGTCATATATAGGTGTTAATATTATCTCGGTACTAGTTATTATAACGGTTTATACCACGATTTCTGGGTTACTCAGTGCTTTTTGCTGGATATTCCGATGCACATATCTGTCGATATTGCACACCCTGTAGGCTGTAACATCAATTTTGTAAGGCGTGCTGGGTGCGGGTTATCCATGGATAACCTGCATGCCTCTCATGTCCTTCCATGTCATATGTTACATGTTAAAACTCACGAAATCTTATGACCTGGGCAGGGCTTGAACCTGCAGTCTCAGATCCCTAATCCAACTCCCTATGCATTGCACCACAGGGACTGACGAAAAGTGGTTGGCTAGAACTAAACCAAACAAAGGAAGCCTAGCCGGGTGCCGAGGTGTGTGTACTGATCGTGTATACATAACCGCGGGACGCATTCAAACAAAGCCAAACTGAGACGGCCGCTGAAGGAGGAGACGCGGTAGTCTAGTGGTTAGCGCATTGCGGGTCGAGCCCCGGTCCGGGCGCATCTTTTTTTTCGCCATGTGCGCTGTCGCTGTCTGCTGCCGGGCGACGAGGTGTATTATACACAAACATAACCGTGGGACACATTCAAAGCTTTAGCTGTCCGCTGCCGGGCGACAAGGTGTATGTACCGATCGTGTACAAACACTATTTTTCGTCGTGTGCGCCTGCCAAGCCTAGCCGAGACGGGTGCTGTTGCTGTCCACTGCCGGGCGACGAGGAGGTGTATGTACCTGTGTACACACACTATGGCTGGCTTCGAGTCCCAGGGAGGGGGAATAATTTTTGTTTTCACCTTGAATTTATTGGTATTCTATTGATTATTTATTGGTTTCGTGGTATAAAATATACTCGTGTGTGTAAAATATACTCGTGTGTGTTAGCGAAGGCTAATTACACTCGGCCTACGGCCTCGTGTAATTAACCTTCACTAACACACACTCGTCATGAATTATCCATTGATTACTTGTTCAATATATGTGTAACCTGTCCCCCAGGTAGCCACCACACACACACAAGACCACCATATTGTTTGGTTGGTGCCTAATCTTTTCTTTTGTGTGTTTCCTTAGTAAATTCAGGCGCTAAGGGCGCCAATTGTGACAAACTGTATTCACTGTTTTGGGATATTTCCTTAGTTAAGTATAGCAGTCATATACATGTAGAGGTACACTTTTCTACCATAGGAGTTGGGTACCGTCTGACGTGGCGGGTGAGTCGAGTCGTCGGACGTTCCTCAGGTTCCGGATAGGTGGCAGCACCGATCCGGGTCTGTGGGGACATCTGACGACGAACACCTGGGTCCGTATATAAAGCCCAGGGCTCAGCCGCTACGTCAGAGGCCCTTCTGGCCTCCGCACTATGTAGACCACTGCCTTTTAATATTAGCTGCCTCTTTGATATCATTCGGCAGCCGTGAGTGTGCATTAAGTAATAAACCTAACCGTTGGCATACACTTGGAATACTGTCTTACTCTTTCTTTCCGAATCGTAAGACCCGAACCCCCCAGGTCCGTAAGGCCACAAACCCTTACACTGGTGCCGTGACCAGTTAATTCTGGTGTATAGCCCGGACGTTATAACGTCCGAACGGCTAGTACATGGGTTAGACACCCTTAGGGAAGCTAACCCAGCAGGGCAATCACTTGCCCAAGAGAATGGAAATGGATCGCTAATGCTCCAAGCCCATTCGGATCCACAAGATGCAGAATCAGCATCCTGGAGAGATCCCGGACCCCACTATAATGATAGTGAGGAGAATCTGCCAGACTCTGTACGACGCGAACAGTCCATACAGAGACATAGTAACTTAATAGGCCAGCATTCAATTGTTGACGAATTATGTGATTCGATGTTCGAAGTCGGTGGTAGTACTAACCCAGAACATCCGGCACCAATGCGAAAAAGGGTAACATTCGGAGAACTACCTTATAGGTTACCTAGACCCGAATTACCAATATTAGATTATAGCGCTATAGATGGCGACTTAACCTATGCGGTACCGGAAGGTGAAGAATTAAAACGACCGGATGTCCTGTTGTTGAATGAAACCTATGTAACTTTGAACGAGAATTTAAATACCTTGGTCAAAGCTAAGGATGAAGTACTGCATGAAAAACTTCAAATGGAAGAGGACCTAACTGGCATGCGAAAGGAATTCGAAGCCAGAAGGAGCGAGTACATGAAAGAACTCGAGAGTGAAGAACTAAAACTTCAATCTATGAGAGATTCATTCAATAAAGAATATGACAATAGGCACATTCGTATCCAAACATACATAGATACGAACGACCAACTAAACCTTGATAAGACAAAATTCGAATCCGAAATTCGCCATTATCAGGAGGAGTTGGATAAATTGAAACTTCAGTGCAGTAAACAAGCTGAAGATAATGAGACCATCCGGGTAGGCATCATAGCTTACAACAAACAACTGGAGGAGGATAGACAGAAACTCACGAATGAGCTTCAGGAATTGCAGGCTACTGCAATAACTCTAGATAAATATGTAGAAGCAGCCCAGTTAACTATAGGTAATATAGACCCAGCTGTGGTATCTACAATGTTGGGAAAGACATCTAAAGATGCAACCCCAATTAGATACAGCCCATTCGTTGATGATGGGGCTGACAAGAATGTGGTATCCGGAATCTATAAGAAACCGGATAACGCTGCAGTAAATGGAACCGCATCTAAACCAGTAGTTCCAATGCTGGATACGATAGGACCAGCACCACCCATACCAGATTTGAGTCACAAAATCAAAGCGACTCACGATGGTGCTACAGGGAATAATAATAATTCACCCGTGGCACAACCAAGAGCACCCGGACCAATGAGACATATGTTGACACCACCTTCATATTTCCCCCAACCCGGCCACAGTACACCAGCAGTACCAAGATTACCGAATCCACCCCCTGGTTCTGGTAATGGTCCTACTGATGGACGTTTTCCGAGACCAAATCCGCCACAAAACAATATCAACGGCGGTACGCATCAACCGAGAACATCTTCCTATGGATATAGAAATAATTATAATCCATCGGGAAGTGGCAATTATCAGAATGGTAATAGCTATAACCAGGGATGGAATCAAAATGATTCTTACCCTAGATATGCTTCTTCTGGAAACACCGGTCACAATAGTGGATATCCTGGTGGTTCATCTGGAGGCTATAATAATAATGGTCCACCAGGAGGAAACCCTCCAGGCGGACCAGGAGGATCCGGATTCGGAGGATCAGGATCAGGAGGAGATGGCAGGAAACCTAACAGGAGAACTTCTATGCCTGCAGGGATGCAAACCATCTTTGATAGAAGCCAATGTATACAAAACCTTGGCATTGACTGCTACCGAAAGGGAGCAGACGGCATGGAAGTCATGAACTGGAGCATGCGAGAAGCAGATAGACTACGCGGATGTAATAATCCGGCACGTAGGCAGGCACGGATACCCCCTCCATATGATTCTAATGATCCATGGAAGGACAGGTATCAAGCTTTTGTTGACGAAGTCAATTGTAGTGGCTGGACAAAAGAAGAAGCTCTGCCATATTTGATCTGTTGGTTAAATAAAGGCGGAAAAGTAGCCCTCAACCAATGGAGAGCAGCTTACGGAATATACGGTACTTATGATCAACTGGTCGAATGTGCCGCATACCTTTTCGGATCAATCGTTAGAGAAGATCCGTGGGTAAGCTTTAAGAAGAGGACACAAAAACCTAAAGAATCACACAAAGTCTTTGGTTTGGAGCTACAGGACTTGCTTTCGAAAGCACGTCCAAATTGGGCTCATGATGATGATTGTTATCTACAAGAATTGTTTATACAATTCTACAGTGGATTGCGTGATCCGGATCACAAGCAAGTGGTCTGGGACTCTTGGAAAGATGACACTTCCTTCAGTGATCTGTTCATAGCAATCGATGGACATGACATGAAGAAACGTTTGGTAGGTCTCGGACCTAATCCAATGAGAGCAGCTCCATTCCAATATGGAGGTACACCTGCTCCGGTATACGATACTTCCCAATTAGCTCCGGTTGAATCGAATGAAGTTGATGAGAATGATGAATATGTCTCCGATGAAAACGGAGATTATATTGGTTCAGTGCATGTAGCTGGAAAGTATTACCGACAAAAGCGGTATAGGAAAGTACATTCGAGAGGGAGAGGAGGATCTGTTGCTGGTAAAACAGCTTCCGGATCAACTCAACCTGGCAGTGTAGCCTCTACGGCGAACCCAACTGTAGCAGCCACTGTTGCTCCGACTAACATGATGGAAACATTATTAGCCGGATTAACAGAAGCTCTAAAGAGACCGAGAGTTGACAAATCTCAGAGGAGATGTTTCAGATGCCAGAAACTGGGGCATTATGCTCCAGAATGCATGGCTGAAAAACCTGTCCCTCGTAGACAGGAGAGTGTCTCTGGAGTAAGTACAGAGGAAAACTAAGGAGGGGTCTCCCGAGGGGCAAAGAAGGGGATCCCAGTGACAAATCTTGCCATGATATCACCATCCGTGATGATAGTTCACATGAAGTAACAAGATCGCCTAACACCGAGGTGGTTGTAGACACCCGGAAGGTTAGGGAAGCTGATATAACAGGTGCTATGGGAGCACAGGGGAAACCCAATATCAGTAACGAGGCAGGCGGCTATTCGTTAGCCAAGGTCTGTGGTGCCCACCTGCCCCCGGGTCATCCTTGTCTGGAATTCTTAAAAGGATGTGGATTGACTCCTGGTGTGAAAAATGACGTTCCGATTGTCACGGACATGCCCTCTGTTCTAAACGGAAGGCGGTGGTATGTTTGCCTTACTGTTAACGGAAGGTCTGCCGAATTCCTTGTGGATACGGGAGCTAGCCACTCTTGTATCTCCAGGGGGTTCTACGACCTTATACCGGATGAACATGATACTCTCAAATCGGGAGGAAGTGCTCAGACGGCCGACGGCAGTACCTTGCAAACGTATGGTAGAACTTGTGTGAGACTACAGTTAGATGGTATACATGACTATGTCATGAGCGCCACCGTTGCGGATATAGCAGATGAGGGGATACTCGGGTTGGATTTCGCATCCCTGTATGGTGCTATATTGGAACCCCAAACAGGAGTGTTGAGTGTGAGATACCCGTATCCCGTGAAGGTTAGATGTGCACTGAGACAAGTGAGCAGTATGGCTAGTGTGGCACACACTGTGCGAATCCCTCCGGGAGTAGCCTGTGATGTGCTTGTAAGAAGTGATCCTGCAATGCGTAACAAACCTGCAGTGATAGAACCGGATGTAGTTACTTTGTCAGGTATTGGATTAAATTCTGTAGACACTATAGTAGCGAATGCATCCTGGTCGGTAGTACCTGTCTCCAATACTGGAAACACTACTATCTACTTGAAAAAGGGACAAGTTTTTGGAAACGTGACCCTTTCGGAAACTGTAACGGATAGTAAGCTAAGCTTACAGAAGGTAACAGGAGATGATGAAATTTCGGAAGACTTACTTAAGTTGTATGAAGAAACTCCATTAGAAGATCCGGAACACCGGAAAGAGTTCTATGATATGCTCTGTCAGTATCATACTGCCTTTGCCAAACCTGGTGAAAAACTAGGTACGACAAATAAGGTATTACATAAAATAGATACTGGAGATGCCGAACCCTTTAAGATACCGTATAGACGGTTACCCTTAGCAAAAAAGAGAGTAGCTGAGGATGAAATAAATAAGATGTTGGAACAGGATGTAATAGTCCCTTCCAATAGTCCATGGAGTAGTCCTGTGTGTATGGTAACAAAAAAGGACGGTACTATCCGTTTCTGCATAGACTACAGGAAGTTGAATGGAATAACGAAAAAGAATTCGTATCCATTACCGAGAATAGATGAAACCATTGACTCCTTAGGAGGAAACAGTTGGTTTTGTACCCTAGACTTGCAATCAGGCTATTGGCAAGTTGGAATGAACCCTTCAGATATGGAGAAAACTGCATTTTCAAGTCATATTGGATTATTCCAATATAATGTAATGCCGTTTGGATTGTGCAATGCACCTGCAACATTTGAAGCAATGATGGAAACAATTCTAAGTGATTTATTGTGGAAAAGATGTCTTGTATATCTAGACGATGTCATTGTCTTCGGAAAAACATTCGAAGAATGTTCTAATAACCTAAAAATGGTACTAGAACGTATTATTTCAAATGGTCTCAAATTGAAACCTAAGAAATGCCACATGTTTAGAAAGTCCATAAATTATTTGGGCCGCATCATCAGTGATGAAGGAATAAAAGCTGATCCGGAAAAAATCGAATCAGTCACGAATTGGAATAGACCTAAAACACCCAAGGAAGTGAGGTCCTTTTTAGGATTCTGTTCCTATTACAGGGAATTTATTCCGAATTATTCTAGAGTCAGTTACCCATTACAATCAATAGCTAACTGGACTCCAGGAAGTACCAAGGAAAAATTTCCTTGGACACACGAACAGGAAAACGCTTTTCGAAAGCTAAAAGACCTGTTCACGAGTACTCCCGTATTGCAATATCCGAATGAGACGGATCATTTCATACTGGATACTGATGCTAGTAATGATAGCATTGGTGCAGCTCTCTCGCAAGTCCAAAATGGGAGAGAAGTACCAATTGCCTTTGCCAGCAACACACTGAGCAAGACTCAGCGCAATTACTGCACAACCAAAAGAGAGTTGTTAGCAGTAGTCGTATATACCAAGAAGTTCAAACATTTTCTATGGGGAACGAACTTTACTTTGCGTACGGATCATTCCTCTTTAAGGTGGCTACTGAACTTCCGAGATGCTGAAGGCATGTTAGGCCGATGGCTAGCCCATTTATCCGAATATGGGCTGGAACATCAACAGATTCAGCATAGACCCGGAGTTAAGCATTTAAATGCTGATGCTTTGTCTCGAATACCAATCCGGAAATGTGATAATCCGGATTGTACTGATTGTGGAGCTCATAAGGCAGTGTTAGCAGGGATTCGAAGACCATTCGTACCCCTAGTTGCCAGTATACTGGATTGGTCTATGGATCACATACGACATTTCCAGGAAGCTGACTCGATAACTGCACAGCTACTGCAATTAGTACCAAAGGGTATACGTCCAGTTAGACCAGAGGTCTCTCTGGAAAATCGAGAAATGAGAAGGTTTCTTGCTCAATGGACCGAGCTTGAAGTCCGGAAAGGCGTGTTATACCGTTGGAAGCCATGTAATAATGGTGATAGAATCATGCAAGTGGTGATACCACATGCCATGAGACATGACATTATGTACTTCTGTCATGGACATCGGACCAGTGGTCATTTCGGAAGGAAACGCTCGCTAGCACGACTTTCCAAGAAATACTATTGGCCTGGCATGACACGGGACTTGCAAAGATGGATAACCACCTGTCCGGATTGTTGTAAAAACAAACCCGGACCCGGGATGGGCAAACTTCCCCTATCCCAAGAACTTTTCGGAGTTAGATTCGCAAGAATCGGGGTAGATATTATTAGTGGATTTAATACAACCGCTAATGATAATACCTGTATGATGGTAGTGTGTGATTATTATACGAAATACACTAAAGTATTTCCACTACCGGACCACAAAGCAATTACTTGTGCCGAAGCTTTTGTAAAAGGTTGGGTACTAAGCTTCGGTGTACCATTAATGTTACACAGTGACCAAGGCAGAGAGTTCGAATCAAATCTCTGGCAGGGTATGTGCGAATACTTAGCTATTTGCAAGACTAGAACCAATCCGTATAGACCACAAAGCGACGGATTAGTGGAAAGGTTCAATAGAACCCTCATCCAAGTCCTAAAGTCACTCGTTAATGAACATATGGATGACTGGGATGAGCAATGTCATTTTGTGACACATGCTTATAATAGTACGGTACATTCAAGTACAAATTGTTCTCCGAACCTTTTAGTATTCGGAGAGGATTTGATAATGCCTGCTGACCTAGTTTTTGGAGTCGTAGGAATGGACCCTGAACTACCTTGCCATGTAGTTTTTGTGGAATGTTTAAGAGACAGATTTAGAAAAGCATATGAGTCTGTCCGAATTGATTTGGAGAAAAGTGCCAAATGGCAGAAAGTAGGATACGATACCGATCTAAAGCATCGGAAATTCCAATCCGGAGACAGAGTCCTCAGATTACATGAACCACTTAGACACATAAAATTAGCGTCTAATTGGGACGGTCCCTTTACTATAACACAAATTATCAGTGATTGTACCGTAATTATTAAATCTGACCTTGGTCGACTCTATAAGTCAAATGTGGCTAGATTAAGGAGATGGTCTGGGAGGGAGACCTCCACAGAAATGTATGGTGAAGGTTCCGAAAGGATCCTGAATCAGAATCGCATAATAGACCAGGTAAAGAACACTACAGTGAAGCGTGGTCAAGGTAGACCCAAAAAGTGTTCCGAATCAGTGACACCCACGCCAACACCGATTAAGCGTGGGGGAGTTAAAAAAGTCTCGGCAGGTGAAGACAGAAAGAAGAGGAAAGGTGTTTCTAAGGCTAAGAAGCACCTAGAGAAAGCTCTTCAGACTGTCAGGTCCGATAAAGAACTATCCGAGAAGGGGAGATACGTTCGCCGCAGCCCCCGAATTGCCCAGAGGACTGCAGTGACCTAACCTGTATACACAACGAGTGTAATGTTTACATTTAGAGGAACGGATGACAACTGACCCTAAAGGCTTATTTGTCGCCCCCGCATGATGTACCAATGGGTAGTGGACGGATAATCCGGTGGATTTGCTTAAGCTTTCCATAATCTCCACTTAAATCCCCAGTCGAGTCATCGGGGTGAGCGATAATTACCTAAAAACAATCAGTTTGTTGATGTACCGCCTGTAGCACGTGCGTTTCCGCATGACGTCACCGTGTCCAGTCTCGGCTGACCTCTCGTGACCTCGCGGACCGCGGGGAAATGACGTCACGAAAGCTGGCCTGTCGCCATATTTGTTTTCGGTAACGTTCAAGACGGTCGAGCTCGCTCCCTTCTTGGATTTTACCGGCCAAGCAAACCCCCCGCTGCTCCTCCAGAGTCTGTCTCCTGGTAGACAGACTCCGTTTGTGCCGGCCCCGGCGCCGTAAAAGCCGGAAAAAGGAGTAGTTTACTCCCGTGATCGATTCCCCAGTCATGGCTGAGGAATCCGTAGCTGCAGCCAAGCTATCCGGTGACCCGGATAAGCTGACTCCGTCCGCAGAAGCTTTTCCGGAAGCTTTGTCGCCTGTTACACAGGAAGAGAGCGAGATGATGGACGTGGAGGAACCCACGGATCGCTCGTTCGAGGAGAAGCTGGCTTCATTCTCACTCAATGAGCCAGAGAAACTGCTATCTCCACTCCCAGCAGAGGGATCCGGAGCGACTGCGAGTGCTGAACCCGCAGCGACAGAGTCCGAAACTACCCAAGTTGACGGACAGAAGGATGAGTGGAAGCCAGCAGTGGCGGAGCCTTTTCCAGCTAGCTATGATGGTCGCTACCTGTATGTCCACCCGGAACTGCAGGCACAAGTGACCTACGCGGACGGGACACCAGTCAGGATGGACCCGAAAGTCAGGATAGCTATCGAGGGCGTCATGGCTCCCGAACAGCTGTCCAGGATGCCTCCCGAGTGGCTTCGAGACTGGCCGTGGTTCCAACGGGGACTTATGGTGGACGCTGGTTTCCGTGAAACCGTGTATGCTGCTAACCGAGCCTTCGAGCTCGGAGCGTATCCGAAGCCTGACAAGTCCCTGTGGAACGTCAAGGCTACGAACATTAACTGGGTAGGCTGTGTCTGGGATACCGATGGCCAGACCTACCCACGCCCTAGTGCTAACCGGACGCCGTGCCGGACCACTAAGGAATTCCGGGAGGCCGCTGCTAACTTCGAGCAGTGGGATGACGGTTATTACATAACCGAACAGGAATTGGTGGATGTCCAGAACAATTCACTAATCGGATTGGACCGAGCTGCAGCCCTTCGGACGGTTATTGTCCGCCGCATGACTGCCGAACAGGAGGCACAGGAAGAGGCTAAGAGGGCCGCGGAAGCACCCGCACCTCCTATCCCCGACCTGAAGCTTGCCACCAGAAGCTCCGCCAGTGCTACATCAGCTACCGGCAGCACTACTACTCCAGTAGAAGCCACGACCTCCAGCACATCCGGAACCCAGGAACCGGAGGAAGACTGGAAGGTCAGTAAGAACCGACGATCCGCTGCTCGGAAGCTCAAGAATCTCCCGGATTCTGCGAGAGCCGAGCCGAAACCCAGCACCTCAACCACTGGTAGTACTGCCATGGAGGTTGAGTCGTCTGACGAGGAGTCGGTGCACGAATCCTCGGTTGAGTATGATGAGAAGGCCACTCCATCAACTCAAACCGAGGCCGAACGTTGGGCTAACGCCAAATCCGGATTCAAAACCCGGATCCCGACGTGTTTCTCCGACTGCGCGTACGGAGTTAAGAAGGACGGCTCTACCCTCTATGCCTGTCCAGACTCAATCAATAAGAACGATGAGTCGGATGATGAAGATTGGATGCGCCTTTCGGACGAGGACCCCAATCCGAGCAAAGCCTATCGAAAGATGTGGCTTATGCTAAACCACACCGAAGGGTATTACACTTATACCCAGAGGAGGAAGCTGCGTTGGGCTTTAGAGAAGTGGTACGGTGACGACCAAAAGTCCTGTCCCTTCTCTATCTGCCAGGATGCGAGTGATGTCTCGATCCGGACCTGGAGTACTCCAGCCCGGTTCCAAAGGCATCTGGTAGAGGCCCACTTCCACCATCACCCGGTTTACATCTGTGATCCGAGTTATGGTAAGAAGGGCAAGAAGTGTACTACGAAGGTGCAATACAACCGACGTAGTGATCTGGCTAGACACCAGAAGAAATGCCACGCAGAAGGTTTGGACGGGGCCCGGAAGCGCATCATGGAGCTTCATCAGGAACTCATGAAGGAGTTCGATAGCCTGAGTGAGGATGCTTGGTCTAAGATCCGACCAGGGGACCAAGTCCTCTGCGAAGTTCCGAAGACCAAGGATTCGAAACTCCGAGCAAAGATAGTCCTGACTCCTGGAAAGGGTAAACTGGACATGCACGAGTCTCTCTGGCAGAAATGCGAGGAATCCGGAAAGGATGCAAAGAGAGCTCGTGAAAGGAGCAGGAGAGACCAGAACCGCGGCGGCAATGGTAATGGTCAGAGTACAACAAAACCGAAGGTCAGAGCAGAGGACCGTTCCAGGTCCCCTCTGACAAGGCACCCCGCAGAACAGGCTCAGGGCACTCCGGTGTTCAAGAAGCCTGAACCTGCCGGATACGCTGGAGCCGTATCTAAACCTGGGAAAGTGAGTTCTCGAAACTTTCCGTCCTTAAACCAGGGACCTGGACCTGAGAGCCAGACCTTGGTGGTAGGAAAGGATGGTCGCCTTATGCCAAAGAAGACCACCGCATCTGCTGCCGCCGGATCTGCATCCGCTCCAGCCGCCCCACCAGTTACCTTTACCCAGGAGCAGTTAAACATGTACCTGCAAATGGGACTGAAACAGAACGTACCACCTGCCTTCTGTGTACCAACGACAGGTGTGTCCGGGAGTCCTAAACCCGGAAGTGGTCCACAGGCCGCCTCGACTCCTCCCAAGGCTGTCGCGGCACCTGAGAAACCAAAGGACGCCATTACCATTAAAACTGGTAATGCGGAAGTTTGGTTTGAGAAGTCTCGCCAAGGGGAGGCAGATGTCCAGAAGGCCATCTACACCCATTGGGAGAAGACCGTTCGTGAGAAAGCGATCGAGTTTCATCAGGGTCTCCTAAACGAAACCCTGTTATGTATGAAACAGGTGGGCGACGCTGAAAAGCAACGTCTCGAGACTCTCATCCGGGACGATGTAAAGGCCCAGGAGGAGGCTGCCTCAGCTGCTCAAGAAAAAGCAGCTATGGATGTACACGTGTTGGAAAAGCGTGTAAAGGAGGAGATCACTCGGAACACCAACCTGAACACTAAGTTCATGAGGGTGTTCGGAGTCGACTTGGACGAGTGGGACGGCACTCCCGAGTCGGCTTTAGCTCTTCTGAAGAAGAAGCATGCTAAGAAATCCGTTTAAAGCATGCTAGGGTTATTTCTTCCATAATTTTTTTCCAACACCAAATGACCAGATATAGTCTTTGCGGAACCCTAAAGGTCTGCGAATGCTTTTACTAGTGCATGAACACCTATACTATGTGTTCCGGGTTCCTTTGACCAGTCTATTATTCAGGTTGTATAACATTTACTACACCCTGAATAGCCTATTCGGATTTATAATTTCATCCATGAACAATCCGATAGTAGACTTGCTGCTGTGAGACGTATCCGGATGCCAGTTCCAGACTCCTGCTGTTACCCGTGCTAACCAATTACTAGGATGGACTTTACGATTTACCTCTACAACTCATCTGTACTCCCGAATGGACTTATATCTCTACTACTATTACTTCCGGATCAACTTATATCGGACTATTATTTTACTTATGTCAACTAAAACTTAAAAAGGATTACGTTCTCTACACAGTTGACACATCCGGACTAATATTCTACAAATCTACACCATTCGGATATACTATAAACTTTAGCACTACTAGAGGATTGTGGGTAGCTGCCCCAAATCAACTACCGTGTTCACTCAATATAAGGAAACTATAAACTTTAGCACGTCCATCCCGTGGTTAGCTGACCACACCTACCTACTAGTACCCGGAGGATACAGCAGAAGACTCCAGCAGCATTTATAATTCCTGTATATTGTATATAATGTCATATTTCTATTTTTCTATAATATTATATGTATGTACATATCCACTAGATACATATTATAATACGGGTACATAGACATTTCCTGATACGGATCTCTAATCACTATTAGTATTTATATTATAAGATCCGTTAAACTTCACCAGATAACACATATTATTGTCCTGCGAGACAAATTATATAATAAGTATAATGATCTGGTGCTATAAAGGTTATTAGGTACACGGTGATAATATATTATTATATTCATTACCACACCGTGATGTTTTTTTCTCTTTTTCAAGTGTATGTTATAAATAATCATATTCGTACTACTCACGGAATCCTTAACGGATTCGTATAATATTAATATACGACATGTCATTAGATAGTGATGTTACTATAACAGTCTTCTTTAAGACTACATATTCAAATGTGTTGTCAATGACTACAAACACACATACGGATGTTATTTTGTGATATGTTTTATTATCGACAGTTCCGTTACATATAGCTGTCATCATCACATGTATACGATTCATATTACTTGTCTTATTAATTATACCTGAAATATAATACAATATTATGTGGTATAATAATTAAATAGACAGTTCCGTTTCACATAACTGTCTCTTCTTCAAGTAATTCGTATAATATTTCAACATCCTAATCGTTATATGTAACTAAAATTCACTATCGAATATATATATATGACATCTGGTTCACAATTTATTTAGTGCTAATGTTATACCTATGGTTGTACCTCTATTACTAAAGGTTTAGACATGTAGAAATGTTATCCTAGTAATATTATACGTATAACACCCTCCTAAATGTCTGGGGGAGTGGTGTAGAGGTACACTTTACTACCATAGGAGTTGGGTACCGTCTGACGTGGCGGGTGAGTCGAGTCGTCGGACGTTCCTCAGGTTCCGGATAGGTGGCAGCACCGATCCGGGTCTGTGGGGACATCTGACGACGAACACCTGGGTCCGTATATAAAGCCCAGGGCTCAGCCGCTACGTCAGAGGCCCTTCTGGCCTCCGCACTATGTAGACCACTGCCTTTTAATATTAGCTGCCTCTTTGATATCATTCGGCAGCCGTGAGTGTGCATTAAGTAATAAACCTAACCGTTGGCATACACTTGGAATACTGTCTTACTCTTTCTTTCCGAATCGTAAGACCCGAACCCCCCAGGTCCGTAAGGCCACAAACCCTTACATACATACAGTTATAGTCATTAGCGCGGCGACTAGTGAGTACTACTCGTGAGATGAGTAGACTAGTGTATGGTTCACAGTCGCCACGGTGTAAGGGATAGGGAGGCCTTGCAATCTATTTTTGTTTGTGGCTCCTCTGCTATGGACTATTCCTGCTCACTATTCTAATGTAATAACAACAGTGTGTGTACTTTACTTATCAGTGAAGGAATTTTCAGAATATATCTCATACTTTTGATTTTATTCACAGATAAGACATTTCATCATTTGGAGCCCTATGGCAGATTAGCATTAGAGCATTTTAAGATCCAGAAATGCATCCCTGTAGCCTTTGTTTTAGAATTGTTCGTTTTGAAACTACTATATATATGTAGTACAGGTTTTATCTCAGTGGGTTATGGTACAATTGGATCATATTTTCTGTATTTGAACAAAATATTCACTGTCAAAGATCTCTATGGAGAAATCAGTGCTAAAGTGTGTGTTGCCATATGTGCATTTTTGTAAATCAGAGGAGGTTGAAATGTAAGGCCACCTTGTGGAACTGCTACATTCTTTTCTGTGTAAAATTTTTAGTTTACATTGAAATAATGCTTTCTTAGAATATGTATCTACTATTGGTGATGAAAGATTAATTTGATTACTCCTTTCATTATATAAACGATTTTGTGGAACACTGAAAAGATGTATGTACTTACACTGTGCTCCCCCTCTACAGAGAGGTGGGGTGATCTGGCCGGTTTGCTGACCACTGGCCTGTGACCAGGTACAGACTATTACAAGTGATTGACAGTTGGGTGTGTGTGTGGGGGGGGGGAGGCAGAGCAGGCTTCTGGCAATCTGAGACAGTGTACACTCATAATGACACACCTGTTGACTATGGCATTGAACATTGAATAAGACAGGTCCCTGTGGCAGCTGAGTGAGGTGCATGCAGAATGGACAGTCTACAGACTATTAGTACTTAGCTGCAGTGGGTAGTTCAGGTTGAATTTGTGCTATATACTACCAAAAGCCCAGATGATAGTATGCCCTATCTGTCTCACCAACTGAAACTAGACACAAGATTACAAGTCGCCGCGCCATGTCTCACAGAACTATTCTCTACTATTGTATTAAAATCTACAACACTATGGTTTTATTATTGACACTGTACAGTTTATGCCAACAAAATACTTTCTACATATGGTAAACTGACAAAGGTGTATTCAAAAAAAGAATATGAGATCATAAGTGTCAGTTACCATGAAAACAGGTCTTTTAATGACTCTGGACTATGTTTCATCCTCCGTGTTGTTGATTTACACACATGAGGCCCTTATTAGGCTTTTTGTTTTCTCATCCAAGATGTATCCAATTCTTTAGCATTAATCAATTTATAGTGAGAAAAGCAATTGAATTGAAATCCCTATAACCATATAGACAGCTGAGCTCTCATGTGAATGATTACATCTTCCTTACATTGGACCTGGATTCAACATAAAGCAGCTGAGTATACAACTACAAACCCTGTTACAATCCATTATTGCTCCCTCCACAGTCCACGTCAGGCAGCACTTTGTTTACAGGTTCTATTTTTACCATTCTTACAAAAACAATAGACTAAGGTTTCTAACTTGTGTATAAGTGGGATAATAAATACCTCACCAGGGGGTGCTACAGTCCCGTGTAACCTTTAGGTTGATAAGCCTGTCTCAGTCTTACAGCTGTCTCCAGCTATTCACTGTATTTAGCTGCTGAAGATTCCCGAATGTGCACTACGTGTTCAGAGCCAAGGTTTTTTGGTGATGCTAATTCATGATCCTGCTGAAGGCTTTAATTCACCATGCAGTGTACACATTGACAGAGAGTTAACCTTACAGGGCTACAGAAGGCACCATGCAGTGTACACATTGACACAGGGTTAACATTACATGGCTACAGAAGGCACCATGCAGTGTACACATTGACACTGGGTTAACCTTACATGGCTACAGAAGGCACCATGCAGTGTACACATTGACACAGAGTTAACCTCACAGGGCTACAGAAGGCACCATGCAGTGTACACATTGACACAGGGTTAACCTTACAGGGCTACAGAAGGCACCATGCAGTGTACACATTGACACAGGGTTAACCTTACATGGCTACAGAAGGCACCATGCAGTGTACACATTGACACAGGGTTAACCTTACATGGCTACAGAAGGCACCATGCAGTGTACACATTGACACAGGGTTAACCTTACATGGCTACAGAAGGCACCATGCAGTGTACACATTGACACAGGGTTAACCTCACAGGGCTACAGAAGGCACCTTGCAGTGTACACATTGATAGAGGGTTAACCTTACATGGCTACAGGAGGCAGCATGCAGTGTACAAATTGACACAGGGTTAACCTTACATGGCTACAGAAGGCACCATGCAGTGTACACATTGACACAGGGTTAACCTCACAGGGCTACAGAAGGCACCTTGCAGTGTACACATTGATAGAGGGTTAACCTTACATGGCTACAGAAGGCACCATGCAGTGTACACATTGACACAGGGTTAACATTACATGGCTACAGAAGGCACCATGCAGTGTACACATTGACACAGGGTTAACCTTACAGGGCTACAGAAGGCAGCATGCAGTGTACACATTGACACAGGGTTAACCTTACAGGGCTACAGAAGGCACCTTGCAGTGTACACATTGATAGAGGGTTAACCTTACATGGCTACAGAAGGCACCATGCAGTGTACACATTGACACTGGTTTAACATTACATGGCTACAGAAGGCACCTTGCAGTGTACACATTGATAGAGGGTTAACCTTACATGGCTACAGAAGGCACCATGCAGTGTACACATTGACACAGGGTTAACCTTACAGGGCTACAGAAGGCACCATGCAGTGTACACATTGATAGAGGGTTAACCTTACATGGCTACAGAAGGCACCATGCAGTGTACACATTGACACTGGGTTAACCTTACAGGGCTACAGAAGGCACCATGCAGTGTCTACATTGACACAGGGTTAACCTTACAGGGCTACAGAAGGCACCATGCAGTGTACACATTGACACTGGTTTAACATTACATGGCTACAGAAGGCACCTTGCAGTGTACACATTGATAGAGGGTTAACCTTACATGGCTACAGAAGGCACCATGCAGTGTACACATTGACACAGGGTTAACCTTACAGGGCTACAGAAGGCACCATGCAGTGTCTACATTGACACAGGGTTAACCTTACAGGGCTACAGAAGGCACCATGCAGTGTACACATTGACACAGGGTTAACCTTACATGGCTATAGAAGGCACCATGCAGTGTACACATTGACACAGGGTTAACATTACATGGCTACAGAAGGCACCATGCAGTGTACACATTGACACAGGGTTAACCTTACAGGGCTACAGAAGGCAGCATGCAGTGTACACATTGATACAGGGTTAACCTTACATGGCTACAGAAGGCTTCAATTCACCATGCAGTGTACACATTGACACAGGGTTAACCTTACAGGGCTACAGAAGGCACCATGCAGTGTACACATTGACACAGGGTTAACCTTACAGGGCTACAGAAGGCAGCATGCAGTGTACACATTGATACAGGGTCAACCTTACATGGCTACAGAAGGCTTCAATTCACCATGCAGTGTACACATTGACACAGGGTTAACCTTACAGGGCTACAGAAGGCACCATGCAGTGTACACATTGACACAGGGTTAACCTTACAGGGCTACAGAAGGCAGCATGCAGTGTACACATTGACACAGGGTTAACCTTACAGGGCTACAGAAGGCACCATGCAGTGTACACATTGACACAGGGATAACCTTACAGGGCATGAATATAAGGCCTCGTTCAACACAGGGAGAAGCACCTCTGAGAATAAGATACAAAATAGTCCATGCTCGTTGAAATTTGCTTATGTATTTTGTTGTAGACAAATACCAGGAAGACAAGTTCTCAGAAAAACAATGGCATTACGGAGATCTGCCAAGAATACTGTGGTCAAAGTTCAACAGCACTCAAAGGCTCAAACATCTTGGTAGGCTGTTGTGTTAACGAAAAGTGCCATCTTAACCCC
Organism: Acholoe squamosa; assembly: GCA_949317995.1. Lineage (NCBI taxonomy): Eukaryota > Metazoa > Annelida > Polychaeta > Phyllodocida > Polynoidae > Acholoe > Acholoe squamosa. The sequence goes on along the minus strand of OX439040.1, from coordinate 332,334 downwards.
TAGCTGGTGCCATAGGCTGTTGTGTTAACCAAAAGTGCCATCTTAACCCCTAGCTGGTGCCATAGGCTGTTGTGTTAGCCAAAAGTGCCATCTGAACCCCTAGCTGGTGCCATAGGCTGTTGTGTTAACCAAAAGTGCCATCTTAGCCCTAGCTGGTGCCATAGGATGTTGTGTTAACCAAAAGTGCCATCTTAGCCCTAGCTGGTGACATAGGCTGTTGTGTTAACGAAAAGTGCCATCTTAACCCCTAGCTGGTGACATAGGCTGTTGTGTTAACCAAAAGTGCCATTTTAACCCCTAGCTGGTGACATAGACTGTTGTGTTAACCAAAAGTGCCATCCTAACCCCTAGCTGGTGCCATAGGCTGTTGTGTTAACCAAAAGTGCCATCTGAACCCCTAGCTGGTGACATAGGCTGTTATGTTAGCCAAAAGTGTCATCTGAACCCCTAGCTGGTGACATAGGCTGTTATGTTAGCCAAAAGTGCCATCTTAACCCCTAGCTGGTGACATAGACTGTTGTGTTAACCAAAAGTGCCATCTTAACCACTAGCTGGTGCCATAGGCTGTTGTGTTAACCAAAAGTGCCATCTTGACCCCTAGCTGGTGCCATGACCAACACAATGTCTCCATGTGCTGAAATGATGGCTTGTAAAAAAACTTTGGGTTATAATATCATGTCACGATCTTCTCTGTCTCACAACCTCTTTCAAAAAATAGAATGGGACAAACAGACAATTTGGTGATTATTTAGCATGGACATTCATTTAGACATTATCCTTTGGAATGGTGCATTTGGGCAAGATATCTTTTATGATTTTGTTGTGTCTTGGACAGTGAGTATTAAATTTCAACATCATACAATAAATTGTCGCCGCCAGTGAATGTCAAGGTTAACGACCACCGTGGGAGGTCGCCAGACGCCATGTTGGCTAATTAGCTAATTAGGTACTTTGTTTTCACCAATCAGAAAGAGCTATAAAACTTCTTCCATGTAAAAGATCTCAAAGTTGAAGGCTTTTCCATAAACAAATTCTTACCTCCGAAATTCACTTCACTTTTTGCCACACTTTTTATGAAAACAAGTGACTCTTACATCGTGCAAGTATACTTTTCATCTACAACAGATAACTGAGAATTGCCTTTCCTTTGCATAGGCTGATTTGGCTTTGATTTATCGGATCATTAGGTACCTCCATGACAATTACTTGAAGGGCATTCCCTGCTGTGGGTAATTTCAAAGCAAAGTAACTCCAGTGAAACTTGGCATTAGTGTTTAACAAATGACCATGCATTACAGTGCCAGTCATAATGGCCTCCTTACTCTAACTACATCTTGTGTGCCTCTATGGTATCAGCAGTGGTCCATGGGGAGGGCGTCTTGTGTGCCTCTATGGTGTCAGCAGTGGTCCATGGGGAGGGCGTCTTGTGTGCCTCTATAGTATCAGCAGTGGTCCAGGGGGAGGGTTTTTTTGTGCCTCTATGGTATAAGCAGTGGTCCATGGGGAGGGAGTCTTGTGTGCCTCTATGGTATCAGCAGTGGTCCAGGGGGAGGGTGTCTTGTGTGCCTCTATGGTATCAGCATTGGTCCATGGGGGGGCGTCATGTGTGCCTCTATGGTATCAGCAGTGGTCCAGGGGAGGGCGTCTTGTGTGCCTCTATGGTGTCAGCAGTGGTCCACGGGGAGGGTGTCTTGTGTGCCTCTATGGTGTCAGCAGTGGTCCATGGGGAGGGTGTCTTGTGTACCTCTATGGTATCAGCAGTGGTCCAGGGGGAGGGAGTCTTGTGTGCCTCTATGGTATCAGCAGTGGTCCATGGGGAGGGCGTCTTGTGTGCCTCTATGGTATCAGCAGTGGTCCATGGGGAGGGCGTCTTGTGTGCCTCTATGGTGTCAGCAGTGGTCCATGGGGAGGGCGTCTTGTGTACCTCTATGGTATGAGCAGTGGTCCAGGGGGAGGGAGTCTTGTGTACCTCTATGGTATCAGCAGTGGTCCATGGGGAGGACGTCTTGTGTGCCTCTATGGTGTCAGCAGTGGTCCAGGGGAGGGCGTTTTGTGTGCCTCTATGGTGTCAGCAGTGGTCCAGGGGGAGGGCTTCTTTTGTACCTCTATAGTATCAGCATTGGTCCATTGGGAGGGCGTCTTGTGTGCCTCTATGGTATTAGCATTGGTCCATGGGAGGGCGTCTTGTGTGCCTCTATGGTATCAGCAGTGGTCCATAGGGAGGACGTCCTGTGTGCCTCTATGGTGTCAGCAGTGGTCCAGGGGAGGGCGTTTTGTGTGCCTCTATGGTATCAGCAGTGGTCCATGGGGAGGACGACTTGTGTGCCTCTATGGTGTCAGCAGTGGTCCAGGGGAGGGCGTTTTGTGTGCCTCTATGGTGTCAGCAGTGGTCCAGGGGGAGGGCTTCTTTTGTACCTCTATAGTATCAGCATTGGTCCATGGGGAGGGCGTCTTGTGTGCCTCTATGGTATTAGCATTGGTCCATGGGGGGGCGTCTTGTGTGCCTCTATGGTATCAGCAGTGGTCCATGGGGAGGACGTCCTGTGTGCCTCTATGGTGTCAGCAGTGGTCCAGGGGAGGGCGTTTTGTGTGCCTCTATGCTGTCAGCAGTGGTCCAGGGGAGGGCGTTTTGTGTGCCTCTATGGTGTCAGCAGTGGTCCAGGGGGAGGTTGTCTTGTGTACCTCTATGGTATCAGCAGTGGTGCATGGGGAGGGCGTCTTGTGTGCCTCTATGGTATCAGCAGTGGTGCATGGGGAGGGCGTACTGTGTGCCTCTATGGTATCAGCAGTGGTCCAGGGGGAGGGCGTATTGTGTGCCTCTATGGTATCAGCAGTGGTCCTTGGGGAGGGCGTCTTGTGTGCCTCTATGGTGTCAGCAGTGGTCCATGGGGAGGGCATCTTGTGTGTCTCTATGGTATCAGCAGTGGTCCATGGGGAGGGCGTCTTGTGTGCCTCTATGGTACCAGCAGTGGTCCAGGGGGAGGGAGTCTTGTGTGCCTCTATGGTATCAGCAGTGGTCCATGGGGAGGGCATCTTGTGTACCTCTATGGTACCAGCAGTGGTCCAGGGGGAGGGAGTCTTGTGTGCCTCTATGGTATCAGCAGTGGTGCAAGGGGAGGGCGTCCTGTGTACCTCTATGGTATCAGCAGTGGTCCATGGGGAGGGCATCTTGTGTACCTCTATGGTATCAGCAGTTGTCCATGGGGAGGGCGTCTTGTGTACCTCTATGGTATAAGCAGTGGTCCAGGGGGAGGGCGTCTTGTGTACCTCTATGGTATCAGCAGTGGTGCATCGGGAGGGCATCTTGTGTGCCTCTATGGTCTCAGCATTGGTCCATGGGGAGGGCCTCTTGTGTACCTCTATGGTATCAGCAGTGGTCCATGGGGAGGGTGTCTTGTGTACCTCTATGGTATCAGCAGTGGTCCATGGGGAGGGTGTCTTGTGTGCCTCTATGGTATCAGCAGTGGTCCAGGGGGAGGGTGTCTTGTGTACCTCTATGGTATCAGCAGTGGTGCATGAGGAGGGCGTCTTGTGTACCTCTATGGTATCAGCAGTGGTCCAGGGGGAGGGCGTCTTGTGTACCTCTATGGTATCAGCAGTGGTCCAGGGGGAGGGCGTCTTGTGTAGCTCTATGGTATCAGCAGTGGTGCATCGGGAGGGCATCTTGTGTGCCTCTATGGTATCAGCAGTGGTCCATGGGGAGGGCGTCTTGTGTACCTCTATGGTATCAGCAGTGGTCCATGGGGAGGGTGTCTTGTGTGCCTCTATGGTATCAGCAGTGGTCCATGGGGAGGGCGTCTTGTGTACCTCTATGGTATGAGCAGTGGTCCAGGGGGAGGGAGTCTTGTGTACCTCTATGGTATCAGCAGTGGTCCATGGGGAGGACGTCTTGTGTGCTTCTATGGTGTCAGCAGTGGTCCATGGGGAGGGCGTCTTGTGTACCTCTATGGTATGAGCAGTGGTCCAGGGGGAGGGAGTCTTGTGTGCCTCTATGGTATCAGCAGTGGTCCAGGGGGAGGGCGTCTTGTGTACCTCTATGGTATCAGCAGTGGTGCATCGGGAGGGCATCTTGTGTGCCTCTATGGTATCAGCAGTGGTCCATGGGGAGGGCGTATTGTGTACCTCTATGGTATCAGCAGTGGTGCATGGGGAGGGCGTCATGTGTGCCTCTATGGTGTCAGCAGTGGTCCAGGGGGAGGGCGTCATGTGTGCCTCTATGGTATCAGCAGTGGTCCATAGGGAGGACGTATTGTGTGCCTCTATGGTATCAGCAGTGGTCCATGGGGAGGGTGTTTTGTGTGCCTCTATGGTATCAGCAGTGGTCCAGGGGGAGGGCGTATTGTGTGCCTCTATGGTATCAGCAGTGGTCCTTGGGGAGGGCGTCTTGTGTGCCTCTATGGTGTCAGCAGTGGTCCATGGGGAGGGCATCTTGTGTGTCTCTATGGTATCAGCAGTGGTCCATGGGGAGGGCGTCTTGTGTGCCTCTATGGTACCAGCAGTGGTCCATGGGGAGGGTGTATTGTGTACCTCTATGGTATCAGCAGTGGTGCATGGGGAGGGTGTCATGTGTGCCTCTATGGTGTATGCAGTGGTCCAGGGGGAGGGCGTCATGTGTGCCTCTATGGTATCAGCAGTGGTGCATGGGGAGGGCGTATTGTGTGCCTCTATGGTATTAGCATTGGTCCATGGGAGGGCGTTTTGTGTGCCTCTATGGTATCAGCAGTGGTCCATGGGGAGGACGTCCAGGGGGAGGGAGTCTTTTGTACCTCTATAGTATCAGCATTGGTCCACGGGGAGGGCGTCTTGTGTGCCTCTATGGTATTAGCATTGGTCCATGGGAGGGCGTCTTGTGTGCCTCTATGGTATCAGCAGTGGTCCATGGGGAGGACGTCCTGTGTGCCTCTATGGTATCAGCAGTGGTCCATGGGGAGGACGTCCTGTGTGCTTCTATGGTGTCAGCAGTGGTCCAGGGGAGGGCGTTTTGTGTGCCTCTATGGTGTCAGCAGTGGTCCAGGGGGAGGGCTTCTTTTGTACCTCTATAGTATCAGCATTGGTCTATGGGGAGGGCGTCTTGTGTGCCTCTATGGTATTAGCATTGGTCCATGGGGGGGCGTCTTGTGTGCCTCTATGGTGTCAGCAGTGGTCCAGGGGAGGACGTCCTGTGTGCCTCTATAGTGTCAGCAGTGGTCCAGGGGAGGGCGTTTTGTGTGCCTCTATGGTGTCAGCAGTGGTCCAGGGGAGGGCGTTTTGTGTGCCTCTATGGTGTCAGCAGTGGTCCAGGGGGAGGTTGTCTTGTGTACCTCTATGGTATCAGCAGTCGTGCATGGGGAGGGCGTCTTGTGTGCCTCTATGGTATCAGCACTGGTCCATGGGGAGGGCGTCTTGTGTGCCTCTATGGTATCAGCAGTGGTCCATGGGGAGGGCATCTTGTGTGCCTCTATGGTATCAGCAGTGGTCCAGGGGGAGGGCGTCTTGTGTACCTCTATGGTATCAGCAGTGGTCCATGGGGAGGGCGTCTTGTGTACCTCTATGGTATCAGCAGTGGTGCATCGGGAGGGCATCTTGTGTGCCTCTATGGTATCAGCAGTGGTCCATGGGGAGGGCGTATTGTGTACCTCTATGGTATCAGCAGTGGTGCATGGGGAGGGCGTCATGTGTGCCTCTATGGTGTTAGCAGTGGTCCAGGGGGAGGGCGTCATGTGTGCCTCTATGGTATCAGCAGTGGTGCATGGGGAGCGCGTATTGTGTGCCTCTATGGTATCAGCAGTGGTCCATGGGGAGGGCGTCTTGTGTACCTCTATGGTATCAGCAGTGGTCCAGGGGGAGGGCGTATTGTGTGCCTCTTTGGTATCAGCAGTGGTCCTTGGGGAGGGCGTCTTGTGTGCCTCTATGGTGTCAGCAGTGGTCCAGGGGGAGGGAGTCTTGTGTGCCTCTATGGTATCAGCAGTGGTCAATGGGGAGGGCATCTTGTGTACCTCTATGGTACCAGCAGTGGTCCAGGGGGAGGGAGTCTTGTGTGCCTCTATGGTATCAGCAGTGGTGCATGGGGAGGGCGTCCTGTGTACCTCTATGGTATCAGCAGTGGTCCATGGGGAGGTCATCTTGTGTACCTCTATGGTATCAGCAGTGGTCCATGGGGAGGGCGTCTTGTGTACCTCTATGGTATCAGCAATGGTCCAGGGGGAGGGCGTCTTGTGTACCTCTATGGTATCAGCAGTGGTCCATGGGGAGGGTGTCTTGTGTGCCTCTATGGTATCAGCAGTGGTCCATGGGGAGGGCGTCTTGTGTGCCTCTATGGTATAAGCAGTGGTCCAGGGGGAGGGTGTCTTGTGTACCTCTATGGTATCAGCAGTGGTCCATGGGGAGGGCATCTTGTGTACCTCTATGGTATCAGCAGTGGTCCATGGGGAGGGCATCTTGTGTACCTCTATGGTATCAGCAGTGGTCCATGGGGAGGGTGTCTTGTGTACCTCTATGGTATCAGCAGTGGTCCATGGGGAGGGTGTCTTGTGTGCCTCTATGGTATCAGCAGTGGTCCAGGGGGAGGGTGTCTTGTGTACCTCTATGGTATCAGCAGTGGTGCATGGGGAGGGCGTCTTGTGTACCTCTATGGTATCAGCAGTGGTCCAGGGGGAGGGCGCCTTGTGTACCTCTATGGTATCAGCAGTGGTGCATCGGGAGGGCATCTTGTGTGCCTCTATGGTATCAGCAGTGGTCCATGGGGAGGGCGTCTTGTGTACCTCTATGGTATCAGCAGTGGTCCATGGGGAGGGTGTCTTGTGTGCCTCTATGGTATCAGCAGTGGTCCATGGGGAGGGCGTCTTGTGTGCCTCTATGGTATCAGCAGTGGTCCATGGGGAGGGTGTCTTGTGTGCCTCTATGGTGTCAGCAGTGGTCCATGGGGAGGGCGTCTTGTGTACCTCTATGGTATGAGCAGTGGTCCAGGGGGAGGGAGTCTTGTGTACCTCTATGGTATCAGCAGTGGTCCATGGGGAGGACGTCTTGTGTGCCTCTATGGTGTCAGCAGTGGTCCAGGGGAGGGCGTTTTGTGTGCCTCTATGGTGTCAGCAGTGGTCCAGGGGGAGGGCTTCTTTTGTACCTCTATAGTATCAGCATTGGTCCATGGGGAGGGCGTCTTGTGTGCCTCTATGGTATTAGCATTGGTCCATGGGAGGGCGTCTTGTGTGCCTCTATGGTATCAGCAGTTGTCCAGGGGGAGGGCGTCTTGTGTACCTCTATGGTATCAGCAGTGGTCCATGGGGAGGGCGTCTTGTATACCTCTATGGTATCAGGAGTGGTCCAGGGGGAGGGCGTCTTGTGTGCCTCTATGGTATCAGCAGTGGTCCAGGGGGAGGGCGTCTTGTGTACCTCTATGGTGTCAGCAGTGTCCATGGGGAGGGCGTCTTGTGTACCTCTATGGTATCAGCAGTCCTCCATGGGGAGGGCATCTTGTGTACCTCTATGGTATCAGCAGTGGTCCATGGGGAGGGTGTCTTGTGTGCCTCTATCGTATCAGCAGTTGTCCAGGGGGAGGGCGTCTTGTGTACCTCTATGGTATCAGCAGTGGTCCATGGGGAGGGCGTCTTGTGTACCTCTATGGTATCAGCAGTGGTCCAGGGGGAGGGCGTCTTGTGCGCCTCTATGGTATCAGCAGTGGTCCATGGGGAGGGCGTATTGTGTACCTCTATGGTATCAGCAGTGGTCCATGGGGAGTGCGTCTTGTGTACCTCTATGGTATCAGCAGTGGTCCATGGGGAGGGCGTATTGTGTACCTCTATGGTATCAGCAGTGGTCCATGGGGAGGGCGTCTTGTGTACCTCTATGGTATCAGCAGTGCTCCATGGGGAGGGCATCTTGTGTACCTCTATGGTATCAGCAGTGTTCCATGGGGAGGGTGTCTTGTGTGCCTCTATGGTATCAGCAGTTGTCCAGGGGGAGGGCGTCTTGTGTACCTCTATGGTATCAGCAGTGGTCCATGGGGAGGGCGTCTTGTGTACCTCTATGGTATCAGCAGTGGTCCAGGGGGAGGGTGTCTTGTGTGCCTCTATGGTATCAGCAGTGGTCCATGGGGAGGGCGTATTGTGTACCTCTATGGTATCAGCAGTGGTCCATGGGGAGGGCGTCTTGTGTACCTCTATGGTATCAGCAGTGGTCCATGGGGAGGGCGTATTGTGTACCTCTATGGTATCAGCAGTGGTCCCTGGGGAGGGCGTCTTGTGTACCTCTATGGTATCAGCAGTGCTCCATGGGGAGGACGTCTTGTGTGCCTCTATGGTGTCAGCAGTGGTCCAGGGGGAGGGCATCTTGTGTGTGAGTAAGACATTGGCCCAACTGCAGGTGGTAGGATAGGGCAATGGTGTAAGGGTAAGACGATGCAGTGGTCACCTACTACAGGTGCTAGGATAGGGCAATGGTGTGTGGGTAAGACAATGCAGTGGTCACCTACTGCAGGTGGTAGGATAGGGCAATGGTGTGTGGGTAAGACGATGCAGTGGTCACCAACTGCAGGTGCTAGGATAGGGCAATGGTGTGTGGGTAAGATGATGCAGTGGTCACCTACTGCAGGTGGTAGCATAGGGCAATGGTGTGTGGGTAAGACAATGCAGTGGTCACCTACTGCAGGTGGTAGCATAGGGCAATGGTGTGTGGGTAAGACAATGCAGTGGTCACCTACTGCAGGTGCTAGGATAGGGCAATGGTGTGTGGGTAAGACAATGCAGTGGTCACCTACTGCAGGTGCTAGGATAGGGCAATGGTGTGTGGGTAAGACAATGCAGTGGTCACCTACTGCAGGTGGTAGGATAGGGCAATGGTGTGTGAGTAAGACAATGCAGTGGTCACCTACTGCAGGTGCTAGCATAGGGCAATGGTGTGTGGGTAAGACAATGCAGTGGTCACCTACTGCAGGTGCTAGCATAGGGCAATGGTGTGTGGGTAAGACAATGCAGTGGTCACCTACTGCAGGTGGTAGCATAGGGCAATGGTGTGTGGGTAAGACAATGCTAGGATAGGGCAATGGTGTGTGGGTAAGACAATGCAGTGGTCACCTACTACAGGTGCTAGGACAGGGCGATGGTGTAAGGGTAAGACAATGCAGTGGACACCTACTGCAGGTGGTAGGATAGGGCAATGGTGTGTGGGTAAGACAATGCAGTGGACACCTACTGCAGGTGCTAGGATAGGGCAATGGTGTATGGGTAAGATGATGCAGTGGTCACCTACTGCAGGTGGTAGGATAGGGCAATGGTGTGTGGGTAAGACAATGCTAGGATAGGGCAATGGTGTGTGGGTAAGACAATGCAGTGGACACCTACTGCAGGTGCTAGGATAGGGCAATGGTGTGTGGGTAAGACAATGCAGTGGACACCTACTGCAGGTGGTAGGATAGGGCAATGGTGTAAGGGTAAGACAATGCAGTGGACACCTACTGCAGGTGGTAGGATAGGGCAATGGTGTAAGGGTAAGACAATGCAGTGGACACCTACTGCAGGTGGTAGGATAGGGCGATGGTGTGTGGGTAAGATCATGCAGTGGTCACCTACTGCAGGTGCTAGGATAGGGCGATGGTGTGTGGGTAAGACAATGCTAGGATAGGGCAATGGTGTGTGGGTAAGATGATGCAGTGGTCACCTACTGCAGGTGGTAGGATAGTGCAATGGTGTGTGGGTAAGACAATACAGTGGTCACCTGCTGCAGGTGCTAGGATAGGGCAATGGTGTGTGGGTAAGATGATGCAGTGGTCACCTACTGCAGGTGCTAGGATAGGGCAATGGTGTGTGGGTAAGACAATGCTAGGATAGGGCAATGGTGTGTGGGTAAGACAATGCAGTGGTCACCTACTGCAGGTGCTAGGATAGGGCAATGGTGTGTGGGTACGACAATGCTAGGATAGGGCAATGGTGTGTGGGTAAGATGATGCAGTGGTCACCTACTGCAGGTGCTAGGATAGGGCAATGGTGTGTGGGTAAGACAATGCTAGGATAGGGCAATGGTGTGTGGGTAAGACAATGCAGTGGTCACCTACTGCAGGTGCTAGGATAGGGCAATGGTGTGTGGGTACGACAATGCTAGGATAGGGCAATGGTGTGTGGGTAAGACAGTGCAGTGGTCACCTACTGCAGGTGCTAGGATAGGGCAATGGTGTGTGGGTACGACAATGCTAGGATAGGGCAATGGTGTGTGGGTAAGACAATGCAGTGGTCACCTACTGCAGGTGCTAGGATAGGGCAATGGTGTGTGGGTACGACAATGCTAGGATAGGGCAATGGTGTGTGGGTAAGACAGTGCAGTGGTCACCTACTGCAGGTGCTAGGATAGGGCAATGGTGTGTGGGTAAGACAATGCTAGGATAGGGCAATGGTGTGTGGGTAAGACAATGCAGTGGTCACCTACTGCAGGTGCTAGGATAGGGCAATGGTGTGTGGGTACGACAATGCTAGGATAGGGCAATGGTGTGTGGGTAAGACAATGCAGTGGTCACCTACTGCAGGTGCTAGGATAGGGCAATGGTGTGTGGGTTAGACAATGCAGTGGTCACCTACTGCAGGTGCTAGGATAGGGCGATGGTGTGTGGGTAAGACAGTGCAGTGGTCACCTACTGCAGGTGCTAGGATAGGGCAATGGTGTGTGGGTAAGACAATGCAGTGGTCACCTACTGCAGGTGCTAGGATAGGGCAATGGTGTGTGGGTAAGACAATGCAGTGGTCACCTACTGCAGGTGCTACCTGGGGCTTCTTTTAAAACTACACTGGTTCACTGCACTACAATTATGGTGGTTCATTGTTTCATGAGGAGATTCAACAGTTATTCTTTACAAAGCAGGTGATTGCGGTTGCTGTACATGACTGGTTGATAAATGCAAACAGTCACCATGTCTTATATTGGCAATGATCTAATTATAAACAAACCACATGGAAAGAAATCAAGTCTGAAACTGGGCTATTCCACCAGTTTTGGAAAAAAAATTAACACATCACTTTCAATTTGGGATTATATATTGAAATTCATCTATTGAAATCCATGCGGTTATCCATGGATCACCTGCACACCTCTCATGTCCTTACATGTCATATGTTACATGTTAAAACCCACGAAATTTACAAGGCCAGGGTAGGGATCGAACCAGCAGTCTCGCATCCCAAATCCAACTCCCTATGCATTGCACCACAGGGACTGACGAGAAGTGGTTGGCTAGAACTAAACCAAACCAAAGCAAGCCTAGCCAGGCACCAAGGTGTGTGTACCGATCGTGTATACATAACCATGGGACGCGTTCAAATCAATCCAAGCCGAGACAGCCGCTGAAGGAGGAGACGCGGTGGTCCAGTGGTTAGCGCATTGCGCTCAGCCGTTAGAGGTACGGGGGCCGAGTCCCGGTCTGTGCACATCTTTTTTCGCACTTTTTTCCGCGGCTGTCTTGGCTTGGCTATGTTTGAATGCGTCCGCTGCCGGGAGACGAGGTGTATGTACTGATTGTACACAAACATAACTGCGAGACGCATTCAAAGCAAGCCAAGCCTAGCCGAGGTGTGTGTACTGATCGTGTACATACATTTATAACCGCGAGACGCATTCAAAGCAAGCCGTGATGGGCGCTGTCGCTGTCTGCTGCCGGGCACCGAGGTGTAGGTACCTGTGTACACACACTATGGCTGGCTTCTAGTCCCGGGGAGGGGGAATAATTTTTGTTTTCAACTTGAATTTATTGATATTCTGTTGATTATTTATTGCTTTCATGGAATAAAATAAGTAGTCAATGGATAATTCATGACTTGTGTGTGTTAGCAAAGGCTAATTACACTTGGGCTACGCCCTCATGTAATTATCCTTCACTAACACACACGTGTCATGAATTATCCATTGATTACTTGTTCACTATACAGGTGGTTTAACGAAGGCATTGAGGGGAAGGATCTGCTTAGAGAGTGATAGAGTTCAGGTTCTGCAATGTATTTGAGATGCTTTGCTATGGGAACGTACCATCCCTTGCTGATGGTATACAATATATATCTTCAACATATGCATTTTATATGTCTTACTTGAAACACATTTATGATAAAGTATCAATAAATGGAAAATTAGAAGTATAACCCATGTGAGTCTCAATTGGTGCCACCGGGTTTTTATAGTGGCAGGAAGGATCTGCTTGGAGAGTGATGAAGGTCAGGTTCTGCAGACATCAATATAAGGATTGAGGGAGGGCAGTCATCCATATGTCTGAGTAAAGGGCTTTGGTCAGGTTAACAAGCCTTATTGATGGTCAGTGCCTCTATCAGCGATCAGGTGAAGTTGGGACATGGGGGGAGGAGTGGGGATGTCAGGGGCATAGACAGGTGATTAACCTCATCTCTCTTTTTGTCAGATGACGTGAAGGCCGCAGACAGCTTAGCCATACTAGGTAGATGGGTGGGGGGCAAGTGCTCTACTAACTAAGCTACAGAGGCAGCTGGAGAACGCAGGACCTCCACCACATGCTGTCGATATCTAACCAGAGCGCACAGTATCATAACTCGCTGGAGGCTCGAATTCCCCAGATATCTGTGCCTCTCCATTTTTAGTTCATAACCAGCAGGGGGTGGGGGGGTGTAGTACATACAGTGAAGCCAGACTCCTCAACTTAGACCAAAGAGTAAAGTACTCCAGTCTATTTTAGTTAATACTAAGGCAGCCATTATTGTCTAATTACAGGAAAGTTGGATAATTTAGAGCCAATCTAAATTAACAATTAAGGGCACATAGACCTGTGACTTATACAGATCCCTTTGCTATTTCATTACACAAAACACCACACTTGACATCGATTCAGTAAATGTCCATACTTGACATAGATTCAGTAAATGTCTATACTTGACATAGATTCAGTAAATGTCTATACTTGACATAGATTCAGTAAATGTCTATACTTGACATAGATTCAGTAAATGTCTATACTTGACAAAGATTCAGTAAATGTCTATACTGCCATTTCATTACACAAAACACCACACTTGACATAGATTCAGTAAATGTCCATACTTGACATAGATTCAGTAAATGTCTATACTGCCATTTCATTACACAAAACACCACACTTGACATAGATTCAGTAAATGTCCATACTTGACATAGATTCAGTAAATGTCTATACTTGACATAGATTCAGTAAATGTCTATACTTGACATAGATTCAGTAAATGTCCATACTTGACATAGATTCAGTAAATGTCCATACTTGACATAGATTCAGTAAATGTCTATACTTGACATAGATTCAGTAAATGTCTATACTTGACATAGATTCAGTAAATGTCCATACTTGACATAGATTCAGTAAATGTCTATACTTGACATAGATTCAGTAAATGTCCATACTTGACATAGATTCAGTAAATGTCTATACTTGACAAAGATTCAGTAAATGTCTATACTGCCATTTCATTACACAAAACACCACACTTGACATAGATTCAGTAAATGTCCATACTTGACATAGATTCAGTAAATGTCTATACTGCCATTTCATTACACAAAACACCACACTTGACATAGATTCAGTAAATGTCCATACTTGACATAGATTCAGTAAATGTCTATACTTGACATAGATTCAGTAAATGTCTATACTTGACATAGATTCAGTAAATGTCCATACTTGACATAGATTCAGTAAATGTCCATACTTGACATAGATTCAGTAAATGTCTATACTTGACATAGATTCAGTAAATGTCCATACTTGACATAGATTCAGTAAATGTCTATACTTGACATAGATTCAGTAAATGTCCATACTTGACATAGATTCAGTAAATATCTATACTTGACAAAGATTCAGTAAATGTCTATACTTGACAAAGATTCAGTAAATGTCTATACTGCATCAGGCTGGGACATAGATTCAGTAAATGTCTATACTGCATCAGGCTGGGACATAGATTCAGTAAATGTCTATACTGCATCAGGCTGGAACATAGATTCAGTAAATGTCTATACTGCATCAGGCTGGAACATAGATTCAGTAAATGTCTATACTGCATCAGGCTGGGACATAGGTTTAGTAAATGTCTATACAGCTCTATGTGATATTTATAAATGCTCCAAACAATAAAAAAAAGTCTCAGTCTGCTGTCTGTGTCTGAATATAGGAGAGCTTATAAAGACTGCCCCGGAGGCTCAGTCAGCATGTTCAAGATATCAGCAATGCTATAGTTACCTGTCATGGCGTACCACAAATTAACGATAGCTAAATGTCGAGTGGCAATATCAGAAATATTTGTCCCACAATAGCTTGACCCGTAAGGAAATGTCACAACAGGTTAGTAGTACGCAGGCCACATGCAGAGAAGTGTCCAAGAGGTCATCCTCCCTATGTCTAACTGAAAATGTGTTACATGCATATGGTCGTAGGCCTCTTTCCATTTCCTTGTCCCACATTAAGTGATAAACCTGTTTGTTCAAGTTGGACAGTACAAGTAAAAGCACACAGAGCAGTGTCCAAGTAAAACCACACAGAGTAGTGTCCAAGTAAAAACACACACAGAGCAGTGTCCAAGTAAAAAACACACAGAGCAGTGACCAAGTAAAAACACACAGAGCAGTGACCAAGTAAAAACACACAGAGCAGTGACCAAGTAAAAACACACAGAGCAGTGACCAAGTAAAAACACACAGAGCAGTGACCAAGTAAAAACACACAGAACAGTGACCAAGTAAAAACACACAGAGCAGTGACCAAGTAAAAACACACAGAGCAGTGACCAAGTAAAAACACACAGAGCAGTGACCAAGTAAAAACACACAGAGCAGTGACCAAGTAAAAACACACAGAGCAGTGTCCAAGTAAAAACACACAGAGCAGTGTCCAAGTAAAAACACACAGAGCAGTGACCAAGTAAAAACACACAGAGCAGTGACCAAGTAGAAACACACAGAGCAGTGACCAAGTAGAAACACACAGAGCAGTGTCCAAGTAAAAACACACAGAGCAGTGACCAAGTAAAAACACACAGAGCAGTGACCAAGTAAAAACACACAGAGCAGTGACCAAGTAAAAACACACAGAGCAGTGACCAAGTAAAAACACACAGAGCAGTGACCAAGTAAAAACACACAGAGCAGTGACCAAGTAAAAACACACAGAGCAGTGACCAAGTAAAAACACACAGAGCAGTGACCAAGTAAAAACACACAGAGCAGTGACCAAGTAAAAACACACAGAGCAGTGTCCAAGTAAAAACACACAGAGCAGTGACCAAGTAAAAACACACAGAGCAGTGACCAAGTAAAAACACACAGAGCAGTGACCAAGTAAAAACACACAGAGCAGTGTCCAAGTAAAAACACACAGAGCAGTGACCAAGTAAAAACACAGTGTCTTAAAGGTCGTCCTCCCTACGTCTGACTGAGTGTTGGTCATGACTAAAGGAACAAGTAATTAATGGATAATTCATGACACATGTGTTAGCAAAGGATAATTACATGAGGGCTATGTCCTCATGTAATTATCCTTTACTAACACACACAAGTCATGAATTATCCATTAACTACTTATTTTATTACACAATTAACCAATAGATAATCAATAGAATATCAATAAATTCAATAAAAAAAATCAGACCGGGACCCGGACTCAACATGCTACTGACTGCCCCATATCTTCTATGAAGCCAAAAAGGTGGACGTTCGCCGGGACCAGGACTCGTCCCACCTACCTGTAGAAGCTGAGTGCAATGCGCTAACCACTAGACCATCGGTACACACACCTCGGCGCCCGGCAACCGTTGGTTTGGTTTGAACGCGTCCAGCAGTCCTCTATAATTATAATGCTATTCTAACCTTGCGCATGTGAGAGTTGCTGGGGTCGCTACTATTCAGGTAGGGGCTATCGCATTATACATATACAGGCAAACACCCACACTTTCTCGTCAGTCCCTGTGGCGCAATGTATAGGGAGTTGGATTTGGGATCAGGAGAGTGCAGGTTTGACCCCTACCCTGGCAATGAAAATTTCGTAGGTTTTAACATATGACATGTAAGATGACATGTAAGGTGTGCATGTTATCCATGGATAACTGCACTGGGTGCCTGTTATCCTTGGATAACGGCACACCTTACAAAAGTCATGATGCATGCATCATGCCATGCAATATCGACAGGTATGTGCATGGGAATATCCAGGAAAAGCACTCAGAATCAAGGAAATCGTGTAATAACACAAGGTAATTGTGCAGCCACAGTCCACCTCACATCACTCTGTTCTTGTCTAAATTAAACCTAAGCACCACCGGTATAAATGGCTTTCCCACAGTTCCCACAGGAGCAGAGACTATTTACGTCAGTGTAATTATTTACATATTACAACATCTGCAACTTATAAGCACTGAGTCATTCAATAGGCCCAACATATCTGCATGGGATAAAATGACTCATGGTAAACTTGATTCAATCATTCCCTATTTCCGTTTGCCCTCATGGTGATGTCTTATTCCAGATGATACTATTAGAAAACTATATATTTATTTCGCATTGAGTTTATTTATGATTGCTGTTTAATGTGATGTATAACGACTGTGAAAAGTGTGTAGTGAGAAGGAACATTGTTAAATCATGAAGGTATATAAGTAAACACAACACATGTATTGTTACTCATCATGTACCATTCCTATGTTACAGGTGAGTCGTGCAGCCATCTTGTAATGAGTACATGATATGTAAGTCTTCAGCAATTGACCATCGCCTTTTGACTGAATTAGAATGTGACTATTATTGCACTTGTATCCCATCATGATGTGTCTTCTGGTTCATATACAATACATGGATGTTACATGTACTTATATCCACCACCATGTGTCTAATGGTACACATACAATACATGTTACATGTACTTATATCCCACCATGATGTGTCTCAGGGTACACATACAGTACATGCATGTTACATGTACTTATATCCCACCATGATGTGTCTCATGGTTCACATACAATACATGCATGTTACATGTACTTATATCCCACCATGATGTGTCTCATGGTACACATACAATACATACATGTTAGATGAACTTGTATCCCACCATGATGTGTCTCATGGTACACTTACAATACATACATGTCACATGTACTTCTATCCCACAATGATGTGTCTCATGGTTCACATACAATACATGTTACATGTACTTATATCCCACCACCATGTGTCTCATGGTACACATACAATACATGCATGTTACATGTACTTATATCCCACCATGATGTGTCTCATAGTACACATACAATACATGCATGTTACATGTACTTATATCCCACCATGATGTGTCTCATGGTTCACATACAATACATGTTACATGTACTTATATCCCACCATGATGTGTCTCATGGTACACATACAATACATGCATGTTACATGTACTTATATCCCACCATGATGTATCTCATGGTTCACATACAATACATGCATGTTACATGTACTTATATCCCACCATGTGTCTCATGGTACACATACAATACATGCATGTTGCATGTACTTATATCCCACCATGATGTGTCTCATGGTTCACATACAATACATACATGTTACATGTACTTATATCCCACCATGTGTCTCATGGTACACATACAATACATGCATGTTACATGTACTTATATCCCACCATGTGTCTCATGGTACACATACAATACATGCATGTTACATGTACTTATATCCCACCATGATGTGTCTCATGGTTCACATACAATAAATGCATGTTACATGTACTTATATCCCACCATGTGTCTCATGGTACACATACAATACATGCATGTTACATGTACTTATATCCCACCATGATGTGTCTCATGGTACACATACAATACATGCATGTTGCATGTACTTATATCCCACCATGATGTGTCTCATGGTACACATACAATACATAGATGTTACATGTACTTATATCCCACCATGATGTATCTCATGGTTCACATACAATACATGCATGTTACATGTACTTATATCCCACCATGTGTCTCATGGTACACATACAATACATGCATGTTGCATGTACTTATATCCCACCATGATGTGTCTCATGGTTCACATACAATACATGCATGTTACATGTACTTATATCCCACCATGATGTGTCTCATGGTACACATACAATACATACATGTTAGATGTACTTGTATCCCACCATGATGTGTCTCATGGTACACTTACAATACATACATGTCACATGTACTTCTATCCCACAATGATGTGTCTCATGGTTCACATACAATACATGTTACATGTACTTATATCCCACCACCATGTGTCTCATGGTACACATACAATACATGCATGTTACATGTACTTATATCCCACCATGATGTGTCTCATAGTACACATACAATACATGCATGTTACATGTACTTATATCCCACCATGATGTGTCTCATGGTTCACATACAATACATGTTACATGTACTTATATCCCACCATGATGTGTCTCATGGTACACATACAATACATGCATGTTACATGTACTTATATCCCACCATGATGTATCTCATGGTTCACATACAATACATGCATGTTACATGTACTTATATCCCACCATGTGTCTCATGGTACACATACAATACATGCATGTTGCATGTACTTATATCCCACCATGATGTGTCTCATGGTTCACATACAATACATACATGTTACATGTACTTATATCCCACCATGTGTCTCATGGTACACATACAATACATGCATGTTACATGTACTTATATCCCACCATGTGTCTCATGGTACACATACAATACATGCATGTTACATGTACTTATATCCCACCATGATGTGTCTCATGGTTCACATACAATAAATGCATGTTACATGTACTTATATCCCACCATGTGTCTCATGGTACACATACAATACATGCATGTTACATGTACTTATATCCCACCATGATGTGTCTCATGGTACACATACAATACATGCATGTTGCATGTACTTATATCCCACCATGATGTGTCTTATGGTACACATACAATACATAGATGTTACATGTACTTATATCCCACCATGATGTATCTCATGGTTCACATACAATACATGCATGTTACATGTACTTATATCCCACCATGTGTCTCATGGTACACATACAATACATGCATGTTGCATGTACTTATATCCCACCATGATGTGTCTCATGGTTCACATACAATACATACATGTTACATGTACTTATATCCCACCATGATGTGTCCCATAGTACACATACAATACATGCATGTTACATATACTTATATCCCACCATGATGTGTCTCATGGTTCACATACAATACATGTTACATGTACTTATATCCCACCATGATGTGTCTCATGGTACACATACAATACATGCATGTTACATGTACTTATATCCCACCATGATGTGTCTCATGGTACACATACAGTACATGCATGTTACATGTACTTATATCCCCCCACCATGATGTGTCTCATGGTACACATACAATACATGCATGTTACATGTACTTATATCCCACCATGATGTGTCTCATGGTTCACATACAATACATGTTACATGTACTTATATCCCACCATGATGTGTCTCATGGTACACATACAATACATGTTACATGTACTTATATCCCACCATGTGTCTCATGGTTCACATACAATACATGTTACATGTACTTATATCCCACCATGTGTCTCATGGTACACATACAATACATGCATGTTACATGTACTTATATCCCACCATGATGTGTCTCATGGTTCACATACAATACATGCATGTTACATGTACTTATATCCCACCATGTGTCTCATGGTACACAAACAATACATGCATATTACATGTACTTATATCCCACCATGATGTGTCTCATGGTTCACATACAATACATGCATGTTACATGTACTTATATCCCACCATGATGTGTCTCATGGTTCACATACAATACATACATGTTACATGTACTTATATCCCACCATGATGTGTCTCATGGTACACATACAATACATGCATGTTACATGTACTTATATCCCACCATGATGTGTCTCATGGTTCATATACAATACATGCATGTTACATGTACTTATATCCCCCCACCATGATGTGTCTCATGGTACACATACAATACATGCATGTTACATGTACTTATATCCCACCATGATGTGTCTTATGGTACACATACAATACATGTTACATGTACTTATATCCCACCATGATGTGTCTCATGGTTCACATACAATACATGCATATTACATGTACTTATATCCCACCATGTGTCTCATGGTTCACATACAATACATGTTACATGTACTTATATCCCACCATGATGTGTCTCATGGTACACATACAATACAAGCATGTTACATGTACTTATATCCCACCATGATGTGTCTCATGGTTCACATACAATACATGTTACATGTACTTATATCCCACCATGATGTGTCTCATGGTTCACATACAATACATGTTACATGTACTTATATCCCACCATGTGTCTCATGGTTCACATACAGTACATGCATGTTACATGTACTTATATCCCACCATGATGTGTCTCATGGTAGACATACAATACATGTTACATGTACTTATATCCCACCATGTGTCTCATGGTACACATACAATACATGCATGTTACATGTACTTGTATCCCACCATGATGTGTCTCATGGTACACATACAATACAAGCATGTTACATGTACTTATATCGCCACACCATGATGTGTCTCATGGTACACATACAATACATGCATGTTACATGTACTTATATCCCACCATGATGTGTCTCATGGTACACATACAGTACATGTTACATGTACTTATATCCCACCATGATGTGTCTCATGGTACACATACAATACATGCATGTTACATGTACTTATATCCCACCATGATGTGTCTCATGGTACACATACAATACAAGCATGTTACATGTACTTATATCCCACCATGATGTGTCTCATGGTTCACATACAATACATGTTACATGTACTTATATCCCACCATGATGTGTCTCATGGTTCACATACAATACATGTTACATGTACTTATATCCCACCATGTGTCTCATGGTTCACATACAGTACATGCATGTTACATGTACTTATATCCCACCATGATGTGTCTCATGGTAGACATACAATACATGTTACATGTACTTATATCCCACCATGTGTCTCATGGTACACATACAATACATGCATGTTACATGTACTTGTATCCCACCATGATGTGTCTCATGGTACACATACAATACAAGCATGTTACATGTACTTATATCGCCACACCATGATGTGTCTCATGGTACACATACAATACATGCATGTTACATGTACTTATATCCCACCATGATGTGTCTCATGGTACACATACAGTACATGTTACATGTACTTATATCCCACCATGATGTGTCTCATGGTACACATACAATACATGCATGTTACATGTACTTATATCCCACCATGATGTGTCTCATGGTACACATACAATACAAGCATGTTACATGTGCTTATATCCCACCATGATGTGTCTCATGGTACACATACAATATATGCATGTTACATGTACTTATATCACACCATGTGTCTCATGGTACACATACAATACAAGCATGTTACATGTACTTATATCCCACCATGATGTGTCTCATGGTACACATACAATGCATGTTACATGTACTTATATCACACCATGATGTGTCTCATGGTACACATACAATACATGTTACATGTACTTATATCCCACCATGATGTGTCTCATGGTTCACATAAAATACAAGCATGTTACATGTACTTATATCCCACCATGTGTCTCATGGTACACATACAATACATGTTACATGTACTTATATCCCACCATGATGTGTCTCATGGTACACAAACAATACATGCATGTTACATGTACTTATATCCCACCATGATGTGTCTCATGGTACACAAACAATACATGTTACATGTACTTATATCCCACCATGATGTGTCTCATGGTACACATACAATACATGTTACATGTACTTATATCCACCATGATGTGTCTCATGGTACACATACAATACATACATGTTACATGTACTTATATCCCACCATGATGTGTCTCATGGTTCACATACAGTACATGCATGTTACATGTACTTATATCCCACCATGTGTCTCATGGTACACATACAGTACATGCATGTTACATGTACTTATATCCACCATGATGTGTCTCATGGTACACATACAATACATGTTACATGTACTTATATCCCACCATGATGTGTCTCATGGTACACATACAATACATGAATGTTACATGTACTTATATCCACCATGATGTGTCTCATGGTTCACATACAATACATGTTACATGTACTTATATCCCACCATGTGTCTCATGGTACACATACAATACATACATGTTACATGTACTTATATCCCACCATGATGTGTCTCATCGTTTACATACAATACATACATGTTACATGTACTTATATCCCACCATGATGTGTCTCATGGTACACATACAATACATGCATGTTACATGTACTTGTATCCCACCATGTGTCTCATGGTTCACATACAATACATGCATGTTACATGTACTTGTATCCCACCATGTGTCTCATGGTACACATACAATACATGTTACATGTACTTATATCACACCATGTGTCTCATGGTACACATACAATACATGCATGTTACATGTACTTATATCCCACCATGTGTCTCATGGTTCACATACAATACATGCATGTTACATGTACTTGTATCCCACCATGATGTGTCTCATGATACACATACAATATATGTTACATGTACTTATATCCCACCATGTGTCTCATGGTACACATACAATACATGCATGTTACATGTAATTATATCCCACCATGATGTGTCTCATGGTACACATACAATACATGTTACATGTACTTATATCCCACCATGATGTGTCTCATGGTACACATACAATACATACATGTTACATGTACTTATATCCCACCATGATGTGTCTCATGGTTCACATACAGTACATGCATGTTACATGTACTTGTATCCCACCACCATGTGTCTCATGGTACACATACAATACATGCATGTTACATGTACTTGTATCCCTCCATGTGTCTCATGGTACACATACAATACATGTTACATGTACTTATATCCCACCATGTGTCTCATGGTACACATACAATACATGCATGTTACATATACTTGTATCCCACCATGATGTGTCTCATGGTACACAAACAATACATGCATGTTACATGTACTTATATCCCACCATGATGTGTCTCATGGTACATATACAATACATGCATGTTACATATACTTGTATCCCACCATGATGTGTCTCATGGTACACATACAATAAATGTTACATGTACTTATATCCCACCATGTGTCTCATGGTACACATACAATACATGCATGTTACATATACTTGTATCCCACCATGATGTGTCTCATGGTACACAAACAATACATGCATGTTACATGTACTTATATCCCACCATGATGTGTCTCATGGTACACATACAATATATGTTACATGTACTTATATCCCACCATGATGTGTCGCATGGTACACATACAATACATGCATGTTACTAATACTTGTATCCCACCATGATGTGTCTCATGGTACACAAACAATACATGCATGTTACATGTACTTGTATCACACCATGATGTGTCTCATGGTTCACATACAATACATACATGTTACATGTACTTAAATCCCACCATGATGTGTCTCATGGTACACATACAATACATACATGTTACATGTACTTATATCCCACCATGATGTGTCTCATGGTACACATACAATACATGCATGTTACATGTACTTGTATCCCACCATGATGTGTCTCATGGTACACATACAATACCTGCATGTTCCATGTACTTATATCCCACCATGATGTGTCTCATGGTACACATACAATACATGAATGTTACATGTACTTATATCCACCATGATGTGTCTCATGGTACACATACAATACATGCATGTTACATGTACTTATATCCCACCATGATGTGTTTCATGGTACACATACAATACATGAATGTTACATGTACTTATATCCACCATGATGTGTCTCATGGTTCACATACAATACATGCATGTTACATGTACTTGTATCCCACCATGATGTGTCTCATGGTTCACATACAATACATGTTACATGTACTTATATCCCACCATGTGTCTCATGGTACACATACAATACATACATGTTACATGTACTTATATCCCACCATGATGTGTCTCATGGTTTACATACAATACATACATGTTACATGTACTTATATCCCACCATGATGTGTCTCATGGTACACATACAATACATGCATGTTACATGTACTTGTATTCCACCATGTGTCTCATGGTTCACATACAATACATGCATGTTACATGTACTTGTATCCCACCATGTGTCTCATGGTACACATACAATACATCTTACATGTACTTATATCACACCATGTGTCTCATAGTACACATACAATACATGCATGTTACATATACTTGTATCCCACCATGATGTGTCTCATGGTACACAAACAATACATGCATGTTACATGTACTTATATCCCACCATGATGTGTCTCATGGTACACATACAATATATGTTACATGTACTTATATCCCACCATGATGTGTCTCATGGTACACAAACAATACATGCATGTTACATGTACTTATATCCCACCATGATGTGTCTCATGGTACATATACAATACATGCATGTTACATATACTTGTATCCCACCATGATGTGTCTCATGGTACACATACAATACATGCATGTTACTAATACTTGTATCCCACCATGATGTGTCTCATGGTACACAAACAATACATGCATGTTACATGTACTTGTATCACACCATGATGTGTCTCATGGTTCACATACAATACATACATGTTACATGTACTTAAATCCCACCATGATGTGTCTCATGGTACACATACAATACATACATGTTACATGTACTTATATCCCACCATGATGTGTCTCATGGTACACATACAATACATGCATGTTACATGTACTTGTATCCCACCATGATGTGTCTCATGGTACACATACAATACCTGCATGTTCCATGTACTTATATCCCACCATGATGTGTCTCATGGTTCACATACAATACATGAATGTTACATGTACTTATATCCACCATGATGTGTCTCATGGTACACATACAATACATGCATGTTACATGTACTTATATCCCACCATGATGTGTTTCATGGTACACATACAATACATGAATGTTACATGTACTTATATCCACCATGATGTGTCTCATGGTTCACATACAATACATGCATGTTACATGTACTTGTATCCCACCATGATGTGTCTCATGGTTCACATACAATACATGTTACATGTACTTATATCCCACCATGTGTCTCATGGTACACATACAATACATACATGTTACATGTACTTATATCCCACCATGATGTGTCTCATGGTTTACATACAATATATACATGTTACATGTACTTATATCCCACCATGATGTGTCTCATGGTACACATACAATACATGCATGTTACATGTACTTGTATCCCACCATGTGTCTCATGGTTCACATACAATACATGCATGTTACATGTACTTGTATCCCACCATGATGTGTCTCATGGTACACATACAATACATGTTACATGTACTTATATCCCACCATGTGTCTCATGGTACACATACAATACATGCATGTTACATGTACTTAAATCCCACCATGATGTGTCTCATGGTACACATACAATACATGTTACATGTACTTATATCCCACCATGATGTGTCTCATGGTACACATACAATACATACATGTCACATGTACTTATATCACACCATGTGTCTCATGGTACACATACAATACATGCATGTTACATGTACTTATATCCCACCATGATGTGTCTCATGGTTCACATACAATACATGTTACATGTACTTATATCCCACCATGATGTGTCTCATGGTACACATACAATACATACATGTTACATGTACTTATATCCCACCATGATGTGTCTCATGGTACACATACAATATATGTTACATGTACTTATATCCCACCATGATGTGTCTCATGGTACACAAACAATACATGCATGTTACATGTACTTATATCACACCATGATGTGTCTCATGGTTCACATACAATACATGTTACATGTACTTATATCCCACCATGATGTGTCTCATGGTACACATACAATACATACATGTTACATGTACTTATATCCCACCATGATGTGTCTCATGGTTCACATACAGTACATGCATGTTACATGTACTTGTATCCCACCACCATGTGTCTCATGGTACACATACAATACATGCATGTTACATGTACTTGTATCCCTCCATGTGTCTGATGGTACACATACAATACATGTTACATGTACTTATATCCCACCATGTGTCTCATGGTACACATACAATACATGCATGTTACATATACTTGTATCCCACCATGATGTGTCTCATGGTACACAAACAATACATACATGTTATATGTACTTATATCCCACCATGATGTGTCTCATGGTACATATACAATACATGCATGTTACATATACTTGTATCCCACCATGATGTGTCTCATGGTACACATACAATAAATGTTACATGTACTTATATCCCACCATGTGTCTCATGGTACACATACAATACATGCATGTTACATATACTTGTATCCCACCATGATGTGTCTCATGGTACACAAACAATACATGCATGTTATATGTACTTATATCCCACCATGATGTGTCTCATGGTACATATACAATACATGCATGTTACATATACTTTTATCCCACCATGATGTGTCTCATGGTACACATACAATACATGCATGTTACTAAAACTTGTATCCCACCACGATGTGTCTCATGGTACACAAACAATACATGCATGTTACATGTACTTGTATCACACCATGATGTGTCTCATGGTTCACATACAATACATACATGTTACATGTACTTAAATCCCACCATGATGTGTCTCATGGTACACATACAATACATACATGTTACATGTACTTATATCCCACCATGATGTGTCTCATGGTACACATACAATACATGCATGTTACATGTACTTGTATCCCACCATGATGTGTCTCATGGTACACATACAATACCTGCATGTTCCATGTACTTATATCCCACCATGATGTGTCTCATGGTACACATACAATACATGTTACATGTACTTATATCCCACCATGTGTCTAATGGTACACATACAATACATGCATGTTACATGTACTTATATCCCACCATGATGTGTCTCATGGTACACATAAAATACATGTTACATGTACTTATATCCCACCATGTGTCTCATGGTACACATACAATACATGCATGTTACATGTACTTATATCCCACCATGATGTGTCTCATGGTACACATACAATACATGTTACATGTACTTATATCCCACCATGATGTGTCTCATGGTACACATACAATACATGCATGTTACATGTCCTTATATCCCACCATGATGTGTCTCATGGTTCACATACAATACATACATGTTACATGTACTTGTATCCCACCATGATGTGTCTCATGGTTCACATACAATACATGCATGTTACATGTACTTATATTCCACCATTATGTGTCTCATGGTACACATACAATACATGTTACATGTACTTATATTCCACCATGATGTGTCTCATGGTACACATACAATACATGTGACATGTACTTATATCCCACCATGATGTGTCTCATGGTACACATACAATACATGCATGTTACATGTACTTATATCCACCACCATGATGTGTCTCATGGTACACATACAATACATGCATGTTACATGTACTTATATCCACCATGATGTGTCTCATGGTACACATACAATACATGCATGTTACATGTACTTATATCACACCATGATGTGTCTCATGGTACACAAACAATACATGTTACATGTACTTATATCCCACCATGATGTGTCTCATGGTACACATACAATACATGTTACATGTACTTATATCCCACCATGATGTGTCTCATGGTACACATACAATACATGTTACATGTACTTATATCCCACCACCATGTGTCTCATGGTACACATACAATACATGCATGTTACATGTACTTATATCCCACCATGATGTGTCTCATGGTACACATACAATAAATGTTACATGTACTTATATCCCACCATGATGTGTCTTATGGTACACATACAATACATGTTACATGTACTTATATCCCACCATGATGTGTCTCATGGTACACATACAATACATGCATGTTCCATGTACTTATATCCCACCATGATGTGTCTCATGGTACACATACAATACATGCATGTTACATGTACTTGTATCCCACCATGATGTGTCTCATGGTACAGATACAATACATGCATGTTCCATGTACTTATATCCCACCATGATGTGTCTCATGGTTCACATACAATACATGCATGTTACATGTACTTATATCCCACCATGATGTGTCTCATGGTACACATACAATACATGGATGTTACATGTACTTATATCCCACCATGATGTGTCTCATGGTTCACATACAATACATGCATGTTACATGTCCTTATATCCCACCATGATGTGTCTCTCGGTTCACATACAATACATGTTACATGTACTTATATCCCACCATGATGTGTCTCATGGTTCACATACAATACATGTTACATGTACTTATATCCCACCATGATGTGTCTCATGGTTCACATACAAAACATGTTACATGTACTTATATCCCACCATGATGTGTCTCATGGTTCACATACAATACATGTTACATGTACTTATATCCCACCATGATGTGTCTCATGGTTCACATACAATACATGCATGTTACATGTACTTATATCCCACCATGATGTGTCTCATGGTACACATACAATACATGCATGTTACATGTACTTATATCCCACCATGATGTGTCTCATGGTTGACATACAATACATGCATGTTACATGTACTTATATCCCACCATCATGTGTCTCATGGTTCACATACAATACATGTTACATGTACTTATATCCCCCCATGATGTGTCTCATGGTTCACATACAATACATACATGTTACATGTACTTATATCCCACCATGATGTGTCTTATGGTTCACATACAATACATGTTACATGTACTTATATCCCACCATGATGTGTCTCATGGTTCACATACAGTACATGCATGTTACATGTCCTTATATCCCACCATGATGTGTCTCATGGTACACATACAATACATGCATGTTACATGTACTTATACCCCACCATGATGTGTCTCATGGTACACATACAATACATGCATGTTACATGTACTTATATCCCACCATGATGTGTCTCATGGTTCACATACAATACATGTTACATGTACTTATATCCCACCATGATGTGTCTCATGATTCACATACAATACATGTTACATGTACTTATATCCCACCATGATGTGTCTCATGGTACACATACAATACATGCATGTTACATGTACTTATATCCTACCATGATGTGTCTCATGGTACACATACAATAAATGCATGTTACATGTACTTATATCCCACCATGATGTGTCTCATGGTTCACATACAATACATGCATATTACATGTACTTATATCCCACCATGATGTGTCTCATGGTTCACATACAATACATGCATGTTCCATGTACTTATATCCCACCATGATGTGTCTCATGGTACATATACAATACATGCATGTTACATATACTTGTATCCCACCATGATGTGTCTCATGGTACACATACAATACATGTTACATGTACTTATATCCCACCATGTGTCTCATGGTACACATACAATACATGCATGTTACATATACTTGTATCCCACCATGATGTGTCTCATGGTACACAAACAATACATGCATGTTACATGTACTTATATCCCACCATGATGTGTCTCATGGTACATATACAATACATGCATGTTACATATACTTGTATCCCACCATGATGTGTCTCATGGTACACATACAATACATGCATGTTACATATACTTGTATCCCACCATGATGTGTCTCATGGTACACAAACAATACATGCATGTTACATGTACTTGTATCACACCATGATGTGTCTCATGGTTCACATACAATACATACATGTTACATGTACTTATATCCCACCATGATGTGTCTCATGGTACACATACAATACATACATGTTACATGTACTTATATCCCACCATGATGTGTCTCATGGTACACATACAATACATGCATGTTACATGTACTTGTATCCCACCATGATGTGTCTCATGGTACACATACAATACCTGCATGTTCCATGTACTTATATCCCACCATGATGTGTCTCATGGTACACATACAATACATGTTACATGTACTTATATCCCACCATGATGTGTCTCATGGTACACATACAATACATGTTACATGTACTTATATTCCACCATGATGTGTCTCATGGTACACATACAATACATGTTACATGTACTTATATTCCACCATGATGTGTCTCATGGTACACATACAATACATGTTACATGTACTTATATCCCACCATGATGTGTCTCATGGTACACATACAATACATGCATGTTACATGTACTTATATCCCACCATGTGTCTCATGGTACACATACAATACATGTTACATGTACTTATGTCCCACCATGATGTGTCTCATGGTACACATACAATACATGTTACATGTACTTATATCCCACCACCATGTGTCTCATGGTACACATACAATACATGCATGTTACATGTACTTATATCCCACCATGATGTGTCTCATGATTCACATACAATACATGTTACATGTACTTATATCCCCCCATGATGTGTCTCATGGTACACATACAATGCATGTTACATGTACTTATATCCCACCATGATGTGTCTCATGGTACACATACAATACATGTTACATGTACTTATATCCCACCATGATGTGTCTCATGGTACACATACAATACATACATGTTACATGTACTTATATCCCACCATGATGTGTCTCATGGTACACATACAATACATACATGTTACATGTACTTATATCCCACCATGATGTGTTTCATGGTACACATACAATACATGAATGTTACATGTACTTATATCCACCATGATGTGTCTCATGGTTCACATACAATACATGCATGTTACATGTACTTGTATCCCACCATGATGTGTCTCATGGTTCACATACAATACATGTTACATGTACTTATATCCCACCATGTGTCTCATGGTACACATACAATACATACATGTTACATGTACTTATATCCCACCATGATGTGTCTCATGGTTTACATACAATATATACATGTTACATGTACTTATATCCCACCATGATGTGTCTCATGGTACACATACAATACATGCATGTTACATGTACTTTTATCCCACCATGTGTCTCATGGTTCACATACAATACATGCATGTTACATGTACTTGTATCCCACCATGATGTGTCTCATGGTACACATACAATACATGTTACATGTACTTATATCCCACCATGTGTCTCATGGTACACATACAATACATGCATGTTACATGTACTTAAATCCCACCATGATGTGTCTCATGGTACACATACAATACATGTTACATGTACTTATATCCCACCATGATGTGTCTCATGGTACACATACAATACATACATGTCACATGTACTTATATCACACCATGTGTCTCATGGTACACATACAATACATGCATGTTACATGTACTTATATCCCACCATGATGTGTCTCATGGTTCACATACAATACATGTTACATGTACTTATATCCCACCATGATGTGTCTCATGGTACACATACAATACATACATGTTACATGTACTTATATCCCACCATGATGTGTCTCATGGTACACATACAATATATGTTACATGTACTTATATCCCACCATGATGTGTCTCATGGTACACAAACAATACATGCATGTTACATGTACTTATATCACACCATGATGTGTCTCATGGTTCACATACAATACATGTTACATGTACTTATATCCCACCATGATGTGTCTCATGGTACACATACAATACATACATGTTACATGTACTTATATCCCACCATGATGTGTCTCATGGTTCACATACAGTACATGCATGTTACATGTACTTGTATCCCACCACCATGTGTCTCATGGTACACATACAATACATGCATGTTACATGTACTTGTATCCCTCCATGTGTCTCATGGTACACATACAATACATGTTACATGTACTTATATCCCACCATGTGTCTCATGGTACACATACAATACATGCATGTTACATATACTTGTATCCCACCATGATGTGTCTCATGGTACACAAACAATACATGCATGTTACATGTACTTATATCCCACCATGATGTGTCTCATGGTACATATACAATACATGCATGTTACATATACTTGTATCCCACCATGATGTGTCTCATGGTACACATACAATAAATGTTACATGTACTTATATCCCACCATGTGTCTCATGGTACACATACAATACATGCATGTTACATATACTTGTATCCCACCATGATGTGTCTCATGGTACACAAACAATACATGCATGTTACATGTACTTATATCCCACCATGATGTGTCTCATGGTACATATACAATACATGCATGTTACATATACTTGTATCCCACCATGATGTGTCTCATGGTACACATACAATACATGCATGTTACTAAAACTTGTATCCCACCATGATGTGTCTCATGGTACACAAACAATACATGCATGTTACATGTACTTGTATCACACCATGATGTGTCTCATGGTTCACATACAATACATACATGTTACATGTACTTAAATCCCACCATGATGTGTCTCATGGTACACATACAATACATACATGTTACATGTACTTATATCCCACCATGATGTGTCTCATGGTACACATACAATACATGCATGTTACATGTACTTGTATCCCACCATGATGTGTCTCATGGTACACATACAATACCTGCATGTTCCATGTACTTATATCCCACCATGATGTGTCTCATGGTACACATACAATACATGTTACATGTACTTATATCCCACCATGTGTCTAATGGTACACATACAATACATGCATGTTACATGTACTTATATCCCACCATGATGTGTCTCATGGTACACATAAAATACATGTTACATGTACTTATATCCCACCATGTGTCTCATGGTACACATACAATACATGCATGTTACATGTACTTATATCCCACCATGATGTGTCTCATGGTACACATACAATACATGTTACATGTACTTATATCCCACCATGATGTGTCTCATGGTACACATACAATACATGCATGTTACATGTCCTTATATCCCACCATGATGTGTCTCATGGTTCACATACAATACATACATGTTACATGTACTTGTATCCCACCATGATGTGTCTCATGGTTCACATACAATACATGCATGTTACATGTACTTATATTCCACCATTATGTGTCTCATGGTACACATACAATACATGTTACATGTACTTATATTCCACCATGATGTTTCTCATGGTACACATACAATACATGTGACATGTACTTATATCCCACCATGATGTGTCTCATGGTACACATACAATACATGCATGTTACATGTACTTATATCCACCACCATGATGTGTCTCATGGTACACATACAATACATGCATGTTACATGTACTTATATCCACCATGATGTGTCTCATGGTACACATACAATACATGCATGTTACATGTACTTATATCACACCATGATGTGTCTCATGGTACACAAACAATACATGTTACATGTACTTATATCCCACCATGATGTGTCTCATGGTACACATACAATACATGTTACATGTACTTATATCCCACCATGATGTGTCTCATGGTACACATACAATACATGTTACATGTACTTATATCCCACCACCATGTGTCTCATGGTACACATACAATACATGCATGTTACATGTACTTATATCCCACCATGATGTGTCTCATGGTACACATACAATAAATGTTACATGTACTTATATCCCACCATGATGTGTCTTATGGTACCCATACAATACATGTTACATGTACTTATATCCCACCATGATGTGTCTCATGGTACACATACAATACATGCATGTTCCATGTACTTATATCCCACCATGATGTGTCTCATGGTACACATACAATACATGCATGTTACATGTACTTGTATCCCACCATGATGTGTCTCATGGTACAGATACAATACATGCATGTTCCATGTACTTATATCCCACCATGATGTGTCTCATGGTTCACATACAATACATGCATGTTACATGTACTTATATCCCACCATGATGTGTCTCATGGTACACATACAATACATGGATGTTACATGTACTTATATCCCACCATGATGTGTCTCATGGTTCACATACAATACATGCATGTTACATGTCCTTATATCCCACCATGATGTGTCTCTCGGTTCACATACAATACATGTTACATGTACTTATATCCCACCATGATGTGTCTCATGGTTCACATACAATACATGTTACATGTACTTATATCCCACCATGATGTGTCTCATGGTTCACATACAAAACATGTTACATGTACTTATATCCCACCATGATGTGTCTCATGGTTCACATACAATACATGTTACATGTACTTATATCCCACCATGATGTGTCTCATGGTTCACATACAATACATGCATGTTACATGTACTTATATCCCACCATGATGTGTCTCATGGTACACATACAATACATGCATGTTACATGTACTTATATCCCACCATGATGTGTCTCATGGTTGACATACAATACATGCATGTTACATGTACTTATATCCCACCATGATGTGTCTCATGGTTCACATACAATACATGTTACATGTACTTATATCCCCCCATGATGTGTCTCATGGTTCACATACAATACATACATGTTACATGTACTTATATCCCACCATGATGTGTCTTATGGTTCACATACAATACATGTTACATGTACTTATATCCCACCATGATGTGTCTCATGGTTCACATACAGTACATGCATGTTACATGTCCTTATATCCCACCATGATGTGTCTCATGGTACACATACAATACATGCATGTTACATGTACTTATACCCCACCATGATGTGTCTCATGGTACACATACAATACATGCATGTTACATGTACTTATATCCCACCATGATGTGTCTCATGGTTCACATACAATACATGTTACATGTACTTATATCCCACCATGATGTGTCTCATGATTCACATACAATACATGTTACATGTACTTATATCCCACCATGATGTGTCTCATGGTACACATACAATACATGCATATTACATGTACTTATATCCCACCATGATGTGTCTCATGGTTCACATACAATACATGCATGTTCCATGTACTTATATCCCACCATGATGTGTCTCATGGTACATATACAATACATGCATGTTACATATACTTGTATCCCACCATGATGTGTCTCATGGTACACATACAATACATGTTACATGTACTTATATCCCACCATGTGTCTCATGGTACACATACAATACATGCATGTTACATATACTTGTATCCCACCATGATGTGTCTCATGGTACACAAACAATACATGCATGTTACTTGTACTTATATCCCACCATGATGTGTCTCATGGTACATATACAATACATGCATGTTACATATACTTGTATCCCACCATGATGTGTCTCATGGTACACAAACAATACATGCATGTTACATGTACTTGTATCACACCATGATGTGTCTCATGGTTCACATACAATACATACATGTTACATGTACTTAAATCCCACCATGATGTGTCTCATGGTACACATACAATACATACATGTTACATGTACTTATATCCCACCATGATGTGTCTCATGGTACACATACAATACATGCATGTTACATGTACTTGTATCCCACCATGATGTGTCTCATGGTACACATACAATACCTGCATGTTCCATGTACTTATATCCCACCATGATGTGTCTCATGGTACACATACAATACATGTTACATGTACTTATATCCCACCATGTGTCTAATGGTACACATACAATACATGCATGTTACATGTACTTATATCCCACCATGATGTGTCTCATGGTACACATAAAATACATGTTACATGTACTTATATCCCACCATGTGTCTCATGGTACACATACAATACATGCATGTTACATGTACTTATATCCCACCATGATGTGTCTCATGGTACACATACAATACATGTTACATGTACTTATATCCCACCATGATGTGTCTCATGGTACACATACAATACATGCATGTTACATGTCCTTATATCCCACCATGATGTGTCTCATGGTTCACATACAATACATACATGTTACATGTACTTGTATCCCACCATGATGTGTCTCATGGTTCACATACAATACATGCATGTTACATGTACTTATATTCCACCATTATGTGTCTCATGGTACACATACAATACATGTTACATGTACTTATATTCCACCATGATGTTTCTCATGGTACACATACAATACATGTGACATGTACTTATATCCCACCATGATGTGTCTCATGGTACACATACAATACATGCATGTTACATGTACTTATATCCACCACCATGATGTGTCTCATGGTACACATACAATACATGCATGTTACATGTACTTATATCCACCATGATGTGTCTCATGGTACACATACAATACATGCATGTTACATGTACTTATATCACACCATGATGTGTCTCATGGTACACAAACAATACATGTTACATGTACTTATATCCCACCATGATGTGTCTCATGGTACACATACAATACATGTTACATGTACTTATATCCCACCATGATGTGTCTCATGGTACACATACAATACATGTTACATGTACTTATATCCCACCACCATGTGTCTCATGGTACACATACAATACATGCATGTTACATGTACTTATATCCCACCATGATGTGTCTCATGGTACACATACAATAAATGTTACATGTACTTATATCCCACCATGATGTGTCTTATGGTACCCATACAATACATGTTACATGTACTTATATCCCACCATGATGTGTCTCATGGTACACATACAATACATGCATGTTCCATGTACTTATATCCCACCATGATGTGTCTCATGGTACACATACAATACATGCATGTTACATGTACTTGTATCCCACCATGATGTGTCTCATGGTACAGATACAATACATGCATGTTCCATGTACTTATATCCCACCATGATGTGTCTCATGGTTCACATACAATACATGCATGTTACATGTACTTATATCCCACCATGATGTGTCTCATGGTACACATACAATACATGGATGTTACATGTACTTATATCCCACCATGATGTGTCTCATGGTTCACATACAATACATGCATGTTACATGTCCTTATATCCCACCATGATGTGTCTCTCGGTTCACATACAATACATGTTACATGTACTTATATCCCACCATGATGTGTCTCATGGTTCACATACAATACATGTTACATGTACTTATATCCCACCATGATGTGTCTCATGGTTCACATACAAAACATGTTACATGTACTTATATCCCACCATGATGTGTCTCATGGTTCACATACAATACATGTTACATGTACTTATATCCCACCATGATGTGTCTCATGGTTCACATACAATACATGCATGTTACATGTACTTATATCCCACCATGATGTGTCTCATGGTACACATACAATACATGCATGTTACATGTACTTATATCCCACCATGATGTGTCTCATGGTTGACATACAATACATGCATGTTACATGTACTTATATCCCACCATGATGTGTCTCATGGTTCACATACAATACATGTTACATGTACTTATATCCCCCCATGATGTGTCTCATGGTTCACATACAATACATACATGTTACATGTACTTATATCCCACCATGATGTGTCTTATGGTTCACATACAATACATGTTACATGTACTTATATCCCACCATGATGTGTCTCATGGTTCACATACAGTACATGCATGTTACATGTCCTTATATCCCACCATGATGTGTCTCATGGTACACATACAATACATGCATGTTACATGTACTTATACCCCACCATGATGTGTCTCATGGTACACATACAATACATGCATGTTACATGTACTTATATCCCACCATGATGTGTCTCATGGTTCACATACAATACATGTTACATGTACTTATATCCCACCATGATGTGTCTCATGATTCACATACAATACATGTTACATGTACTTATATCCCACCATGATGTGTCTCATGGTACACATACAATACATGCATATTACATGTACTTATATCCCACCATGATGTGTCTCATGGTTCACATACAATACATGCATGTTCCATGTACTTATATCCCACCATGATGTGTCTCATGGTACATATACAATACATGCATGTTACATATACTTGTATCCCACCATGATGTGTCTCATGGTACACATACAATACATGTTACATGTACTTATATCCCACAATGTGTCTCATGGTACACATACAATACATGCATGTTACATATACTTGTATCCCACCATGATGTGTCTCATGGTACACAAACAATACATGCATGTTACTTGTACTTATATCCCACCATGATGTGTCTCATGGTACATATACAATACATGCATGTTACATATACTTGTATCCCACCATGATGTGTCTCATGGTACACATACAATACATGCATGTTACATATACTTGTATTCCACCATGATGTGTCTCATGGTACACAAACAATACATGCATGTTACATGTACTTGTATCACACCATGATGTGTCTCATGGTTCACATACAATACATACATGTTACATGTACTTATATCCCACCATGATGTGTCTCATGGTACACATACAATACATACATGTTACATGTACTTATATCCCACCATGATGTGTCTCATGGTACACATACAATACATGCATGTTACATGTACTTGTATCCCACCATGATGTGTCTCATGGTACACATACAATACCTGCATGTTCCATGTACTTATATCCCACCATGATGTGTCTCATGGTACACATACAATACATGTTACATGTACTTATATCCCACCATGATGTGTCTCATGGTACACATACAATACATGTTACATGTACTTATATCCCACCATGATGTGTCTCATGGTACACATACAATACATGCATGTTACATGTACTTATATCCCACCATGTGTCTCATGGTACACATACAATACATGTTACATGTACTTATGTCCCACCATGATGTGTTTCATGGTACACATACAATACATGCATGTTACATGTACTTGTATCACACCATGATGTGTCTCATGGTTCACATACAATACATACATGTTACATGTACTTATATCCCACCATGATGTGTCTCATGGTACACATACAATACATACATGTTACATGTACTTATATTCCACCATGATGTGTCTCATGGTACACATACAATACATGTTACATGTACTTATATTCCACCATGATGTGTCTCATGGTACACATACAATACATGTTACATGTACTTATATCCCACCATGATGTGTCTCATGGTACACATACAATACATGCATGTTACATGTACTTATATCCCACCATGTGTCTCATGGTACACATACAATACATGTTACATGTACTTATGTCCCACCATGATGTGTCTCAAGGTACACATACAATACATGTTACATGTACTTATATCCCACCACCATGTGTCTCATGGTACACATACAATACATGCATGTTACATGTACTTATATCCAACCATGATGTGTCTCATGATTCACATACAATACATGTTACATGTACTTATATCCCCCCATGATGTGTCTCATGGTACACATACAATGCATGTTACATGTACTTATATCCCACCATGATGTGTCTCATGGTACACATACAATACATGTTACATGTACTTATATCCCACCATGATGTGTCTTATGGTACACATACAATACATGTTACATGTACTTATATCCCACCATGATGTGTCTCATGGTACACATACAATACATACATGTTACATGTACTTATATCCCACCATGATGTGTCTCATGGTTCACATACAGTACATGCATGTTACATGTACTTATATCCCACCATGTGTCTCATGGTACACATACAATACATGCATGTTACATCTACTTATATCACACCATGATGTGTCTCATGGTACACATACAATACATGTTACATGTACTTATATCCCACCATGTGTCTCATGGTACACATACAATACATGCATGTTACATGTACTTATATCACACCATGATGTGTCTCATGGTTCACATACAATACATATTACATGTACTTATATCCCACCATGATGTGTCTCATGGTACACATACAATACATGTTACATGTACTTATATCCCACCATGATGTGTCTCATGGTTCACATACAATACATATTACATGTACTTATATCCCACCATGATGTGTCTCATGGTACACATACAATACATGCATGTTACATGTACTTGTATCCCACCATGATGTGTCTCATGGTACACATACAATACATGCATGTTCCATGTACTTATATCCCACCATGATGTGTCTCATGGTACACATACAATACATGCATGTTACATGTACTTATATCCCACCATGATGTGTCTCATGGTTCACATACAATACATGCATGTTACATGTACGTATATCCCACCATGATGTGTCTCATGGTACACATACAATACATGCATGTTACATGTACTTATATCCCACCATGATGTGTCTCATG
Source organism: Acholoe squamosa (assembly GCA_949317995.1). NCBI lineage: Eukaryota > Metazoa > Annelida > Polychaeta > Phyllodocida > Polynoidae > Acholoe > Acholoe squamosa. The sequence continues at coordinate 291,604 of OX439040.1, read as the reverse complement.
GTTCACATACAATACATACATGTTACATGTACTTGTATCCCACCATGATGTGTCTCATGGTACACATACAATACATGTTACATGTACTTATATCACACCATCATGTGTCTCATGGTTCACATACAATACATACATGTTACATGTACTTATATCCCACCATGATGTGTCTCATGGTTCACATACAGTACATGCATGTTACATGTCCTTATATCCCACCATGATGTGTCTCATGGTACACATACAATACATGCATGTTACATGTACTTATATCCCACCATGATGTGTCTCATGGTACACATACAATACATGCATGTTACATGTACTTATATCCCACCATGATGTGTCTCATGGTTCACATACAATACATGTTACATGTACTTATATCCCACCATGATGTGTCTCATGGTACACATACAATACATGCATGTTAGATGTACTTATATCCCACCATGTGTCTCATGTTACACATACAATACATGCATGTTAGATGTACTTATATCCCACCATGATGTGTCTCATGTTACACATACAGTACATGCATGTTACATGTACTTATATCCCACCAAGTGTCTCATGGTACACATACAATACATGTTACATGTTCTTATATCCCACCATGATGTGTCTCATGGTACACATACAATACATGCATGTTAGATGTACTTGTATCCCACCATGATGTTTCTCATGGTACACATACAATACATGGATGTTACATGTACTTATATCCCACCATGTGTCTCATGGTACACATACAATACATGCATGTTACATGTACTTATATCCCACCATGATGTGTCTCATGGTACACATACAATACATGTTACATGTACTTATATCCCACCATGATGTGTCTCATGGTACACATACAATACATGTTACATGAACTTATATCCCACCATGATGTGTCTTATGGTACACTTACAATACATACATGTTACATGTACTTATATCCCACCATGATGTGTCTCATAGTACACATACAATACATGCATGTTACATGTACTTATATCCCACCATGATGTGTCTTATGGTACACATACAATACATGGATGTTACATGTACTTATATCCCACCATGTGTCTAATGGTACACATACAATACATACATGTTACATGTACTTATATCCCACCATGATGTGTCTCATGTTACACATGCAATACATGCATGTTACATGTACTTATATCCCACCATGATGTGTCTCATGGTTCACATACAATGCATGTTACATGTACTTATATCCCACCATGATGTGTCTCATGGTTCACATACAGTACATGCATGTTACATGTACTTATATCCCACCATGATGTGTCTCATGGTACACATACAATACATACATGTTACATGTACTTATATCCCACCATGATGTGTCTCATGGTACACATACAATACATGTTCCATGTACTTATATCCCACCATGATGTGTCTCATGGTTCACATACAGTACATGCATGTTACATGTACTTATATCCCACCATGATGTGTCTCATGGTACACATACAGTACGTATATAGGAATGACGAATTTTGTGTATCGAATGTTTGTATTGACATCGAGAGCCGGTCATATTTCCCTCGAGTGAGTTATACGATCGAGAGGGAAATGTGACCGGCTCTCGATGTCAATACAAACATTCGATACACAAAATTTGTCATTCCTATATTTATTTTTACATGTTTAGGCACAGGGAAGCGATGAAATCAAACAAAAACTCACTGTTTAATTGAACTTTTGGGGCAGGTCCCGCCATCTTGGTTATTTACTTCTGGTTAGGACTACTCCGCAGAAAAAGTAGTGTCAGTATTTGATCATAAAAAATCAATGGATTCTTATTTATATCAAAGAAAATGGAGAAAATTAGCACGCATTACTCGTCTATATATAAGAATCCATTGATTTTTCAAAACGGTCCGAAATTTTCGGCGTCTTTCTTGTACGACGAGCAGTTGACCTATATCTACATCCGGGACACTGACACACTTTCGCCGGACAAGGAGGCGGGTGGGAAAGCCGGACCGCGACTCGCGTACTTTGGGAAAATCAATGGATTCTTATTTATATCGAAGAAAATGGAGAAAATTAGCACGCATTCCTTGTCTATGGATCGAATACTTCTTGGGATTTTAATATTATAACATGTCATGGCTGGATTCCATACGAAAAGTGACTGTAAACACGGCGGTACCTCTCCCGGCAAGGAACAAAAACAATGGCTTCGCGCAGAGCGGACCCGGGCCGTATCGCTTGGTTTTACAAAATGTATTCTCCTGGCTATAATCTTTGGATTTCAGGTAAGAAATTAATACAAAATGGCTAACAATGTTTTCCTGTGAATAACTCCACCAGGCTCCATTGAAATCTATGCTAAAGAGGTCTGCAAACATCAGGTATGTGGGAAAAAAAAATTCAAATGCTGGATATAGATTCCTGCGCCGAGTGATGAGGCCGGAAGGAGGGGTAATACAGTCGAAATGTCAAATAACTTTTTGGCAAATACGAACCCATATATCGTAAATAATCACAATATGCTTTACCGTGCGTTAGTCTATGGGAGTCCAGAATCTTACTAAACATGTAAAAATAAATGCATGTAACATGTACTTATATCCCACCATGTGTCTCATGGTACACATACAATACATGTTACATGTACTTATATCCCACCATGTGTCTCATGTTACACATACAATACATGTTACATGTACTTATATCCCACCATGATGTGTCTCATGGTTCACATACAATACATGTTATATGTACTTATATCCCACCATGATGTGTCTCATGGTTCACATACAATACATACATGTTACATGTACTTATATCCCACCATGATGTGTCTCATGGTTCACATACAATACATACATGTTACATGTACTTATATCCCACCATGATGTGTCTTATGGTACACATACAATACATGTTACATGTACTTATATCCCACCATGATGTGTCTCATGGTACACATACAATACATGCATGTTACATGTACTTATATCCCACCATGATGTGTCTCATGTTACACATACAATACATGCATGTTAGATGTACTTATATCCCACCATGATGTGTCTCATGGTTCACATACAATACATGTTACATGTACTTATATCCCACCATGATGTGTCTCATGGTACACATACAATACATACATGTTACATGTACTTGTATCCCACCATGATGTGTCTCATGGTACACATACAATACATACATGTTACATGTACTTATATCCCACCATGATGGGTCTCATGGTACACATACAATACATGCATGTTACATATACTTATGTCCCACCATGATGTGTCTCATGGTTCATATACAATACATGTTACATGTACTTGTATCCCACCATGATGTGTCTCATAGTACACATACAATACATGAATGTTACATGTACTTATATCCCACCATGATGTGTCTCATGGTACACATACAATACATGAATGTTACATGTACTTATATCCCACCATGATGTGTCTCATGGTACACATACAATACATGCATGTTACATGTACTTATATCACACCATGATGTGTCTCATGGTTCACATACAATACATGTTACATGTACTTATATCCCACCATGATGTGTCTCATGGTACACATACAATACATGCATGTTACATGTACTTATATCCTACCATGATGTGTCTCATGGTACACATACAATAAATGCATGTTACATGTACTTATATCCCACCATGATGTGTCTCATGGTTCACATACAATACATGTTACATGTACTTATATCCCACCATGATGTGTCTCATGGTACACATACAATGCATGTTACATGTACTTATATCCCACCATGATGTGTCTCATGGTACACATACAATGCATGTTACATGTACTTATATCCCACCATGATGTGTCTCATGGTACACATACAATACATGTTACATGTACTTATATCCCACCATGTGTCTAATGGTACACATACAATACATGCATGTTACATGTACTTATATCCCACCATGATGTGTCTCATGGTACACATACAATACATGTTACATGTACTTATATCCCACCATGTGTCTAATGGTACACATACAATACATGCATGTTACATGTACTTATATCCCACCATGATGTGTCTCATGGTACACATACAATACATGAATGTTACATGTACTTATATCCCACCATGATGTGTCTCATGGTACACATACAATACATGCATGTTACATGTACTTATATCCCACCATGATGTGTCTCATGGTACACATACAATACATACATGTTACATGTACTTATATCCCACCATGATGTGTCTCATGGTACACATACAATACATGCATGTTACATGTACTTATATCCCACCATGATGTGTCTCATGGTACACATACAATACATGCATGTTACATGTACTTATATCCCACCATGATGTGTCTCATGGTACACATACAATACATGTTACATGTACTTATATCCCACCATGATGTGTCTCATGGTTCACATACAATACATGCATGTTACATGTACTTATATCCCACCATGATGTGTCTCATGGTTCACATACAATACATACATGTTACATGTACTTATATCCCACCATGATGTGTCTCATGGTTCACATACAATACATACATGTTACATGTACTTATATCACACCATGATGTGTCTCATGGTACACATACAATACATGTTACATGTACTTATATCCCACCATGTGTCTCATGGTACACATACAATGCATGTTACATGTACTTATATCCCACCATGATGTGTCTCATGGTACACATACAATACATGTTACATGTACTTATATCCCACCATGTGTCTAATGGTACACATACAATACATGGATGTTACATGTACTTATATCCACCATGATGTGTCTCATGGTTCACATACAATACATGTTACATGTACTTATATCCCACCATGATGTGTCTCATGGTACACATACAATACATGTTACATGTACTTATATCCCACCATGATGTGTCTCATGGTACACATACAATACATGTTACATGTACTTATATCCCACCATGATGTGTCTCATGGTACACATACAATACATGCATGTTACATGTACTTATATCCCACCATGTGTCTCATGGTTCACATACAATACATGTATGTTACATGTACTTATATCCCACCATGATGTGTCTCATGGTACAAATACAATACATGTATGTTACATATACTTATATCCCACCATGTGTCTCATGGTTCACATACAATACATACATGTTACATGTACTTATATCCCACCATGATGTGTCTTATGGTTCACATACAATACATGCATGCTACATGTACTTATATCCCACCATGATGTGTCTCATGGTACACATACAATACATGCATGTTACATGTACTTGTATCACACCATGTGTCTCATGGTACACATACAATACATGCATGTTACATGTACTTATATCCCACCATGATGTGTGTCATGGTTCACATACAATACATGCATGTTACATGTACTTATATCCCACCATGATGTGTCTCATGATACACATACAATACATGCATGTTACATGTACTTATATCCCACCATGATGTGTCTCATGGTAAACATACAATACATGCATGTTACATGTACTTATATCCCACCATTATGTGTCTCATGGTACACATACAATACATGTTACATGTACTTATATCCCACCATGATGTGTCTCATGGTTAACATACAATACATACATGTTACATGTACTTATATCCCACCATGATGTGTCTCATGGTACACATACAATACATGCATGTTACATGTACTTATATCCCACCATGTGTCTCATGGTACACATACAATACATGCATGTTACATGTACTTATATCCCACCTTGATGTGTCTCATGGTACACATAAAATACATGTTACATGTACTTATATCCCACCATGTGTCTGATGGTACACATACAATACATGTTACATGTACTTTTATCACACCATGTGTCTCATGGTTCACATACAATACATGCATGTTACATGTACTTATATCCCACCATGATGTGTCTCCTGGTTCACATACAATACATGCATGTTACATGTACTTATATCCCACCATGATGTGTCTCATGGTACACATACAATACATGTTACATGTACTTATATCCCACCATGTGTCTCATGGTACACATACAATACATGCATGTTACATGTACTTATATCCCACCATGATGTGTCTCATGCTTCACATACAATACATGCATGTTACATGTACTTATATCCCACCACCATGTGTCTCATGGTACACATACAATACATGTTACATGTACTTATATCCCACCATGATGTGTCTCATGGTACACATACAATACATGCATGTTACATGTACTTATATCACACCATGTGTCTAATGGTACACATACAATACATGCATGTTACATGCACTTATATCACACCATGATGTGTCTCATGGTACACATACAATACATGTTACATGTACTTATATCCCACCACCATGTGTCTCATGGTACACATACAATACGTGCATGTTACATGTACTTATATCCCACCACCATGTGTCTCATGGTACATATACAATACATGCATGTTACATGTACTTATATCCCACCATGATGTGTCTCATGGTTCACATACAATACATGTTACATGTACTTATATTCCACCATGATTTGTCTCATGGTACACATACAATACATGCATGTTACATGTACTTATATTCCACCATGATGTGTCTCATGGTTCACATACAATACATGCATGTTACATGTACTTATATCCCACCATGATGTGTCTCATGGTACACATACAATACATGTTACATGTACTTATATCCCACCATGATGTGTCTCATGGTTCACATAGAATACAAGCATCTTACATGTACTTATATCCCACCATGATGTGTCTCATGGTACACATACAATACATGCATGTTACATGTACTTATATCCCACCATGATGTGTCTCATGGTACACATACAATACATGCATGTTACATGTACTTATATCCCACCATGATGTGTCTCATGCTTCACATACAATACATGCATGTTACATGTACTTATATCCACCACCATGATGTGTCTCATGGTACACATACAATACATAGATAGAACTAAACGACCGTGGTGTACGAGGTGGTCGATCCACCACGAGGGAGTTGTCTCCCCCGAGGGCGTTAGGCCGAGGGTGAGACAACTCCCGAGGGGTGGATCGGCCACCGAGGACACCAGGGGAGTTTAGTTCTATATTTATTTTATGTTTTTAGAGTCTTTAATTAACTGATAATTAGCGAAATCCGTTACCGTAGTCCCCCGTATGAGCGCCGGTCCGCCATTTTTAATGTTTACATGCACCCAGAACGAGGCTGCAGTGGTGGATCGGCCGCTGTGGTGGATCGGCACACGTTACGCCACTGAGGGTGTGTGGATCGGCCCTGCAATGCTATCTCTATGGGAAGAAGTTATTCACATGAAATAAATGCATGTTACATGTACTTATATCCCACCATGATGTGTCTCATGGTACACATACAATACATGCATGTTACATGTACTTATATCCCACCATGATGTGTCTCATGGTTCACATACAATACATGTTACATGTACTTGTATCCCACCATGTGTCTCATGGTACACATACAATACATGCATGTTACATGTACTTGTATCCCACCATGATGTGTCTCATGGTACACATACAATACATGCATGTTACATGTACTTATATCCCACCATGTGTCTCATGGTACACATACAATACATGCATATTACATGTACTTATATCCCACCATGATGTGTCTCATGGTACACATACAATACATGCATGTTACATGTACTTATATCCCACCATGATGTGTCTCATGGTTCACATACAATACATGTTACATGTACTTATATCCCACCATATGTCTCATGGTACACATACAATACATGCATGTTACATGTACTTGTATCCCACCATGATGTATCTCATGGTACACATACAGTACATGTTACATGTACTTATATCCCACCATGATGTGTCTCATGGTACACATACAATACATGCATGTTACATGTACTTATATCCCACCATGTGTCTCATGGTACACATACAATACATGCATGTTACATGTACTTGTATCCCACCATGATGTGTCTCATGGTTCACATACAATACATGCATGTTACATGTACTTATATCCCACCATGTGTCTCATGGTTCACATACAATACATGTTACATGTACTTATATCCCACCACCATGTGTCTCATGGTTCACATACAATACGTGCATGTTACATGTACTTATATCCCACCATGATGTGTCTCATGGTTCACATACAATACTTGCATGTTACATGTACTTATATCCCCCCACCATGTGTCTCATGGTACACATACAATACATGCATGTTACATGTACTTATATCCCACCATGAGTCTCATGGTACACAAACAATACATGCATGTTACATGTACTTATATCCCACCATGATGTGTCTCATGGTACACATAAAATACATGTTACATGTACTTATATCCCACCATGTGTCTCATGGTACACATACAATACATGTTACATGTACTTTTATCACACCATGTGTCTCATGGTTCACATACAATACATGCATGTTACATGTACTTATATCACACCATGATGTGTCTCATGGTACACATACAATACATGTTACATGTACTTATATCCCACCATGTGTCTCATGGTACACATACAATACATGCATGTTACATGTACTTATATCACACCATGTGTCTCATGGTACACATGCAATACAAGCATGTTACATGTACTTATATCCCACCACCATGTGTCTCATGGTACACATACAATAGATATTACATGTACTTATATCCCACCATGTGTCTCATGGTTCACATACAATACATGCATGTTACATGTACTTATATCCCACCATGATGTGTCTCATGGTTCACATACAATACATGCATGTTACATGTACTTATATCCCACCATGATGTGTCTCATGGTACACATACAATACATGTTACATGTACTTATATCCCACCACCATGTGTCTCATGGTACACATACAATACGTGCATGTTACATGTACTTATATCCCACCACCATGTGTCTCATGGTACACATACAATACATGTTACATGTACTTATATCCACCATGATTTGTCTCATGGTACACATACAATACATGCATGTTACATGTACTTATATTCAACCATGATGTGTCTCATGGTACACATACAATACAAGCATGTTAGATGTACTTATTTCCCACCATGATGTGTCTTATGGTTCACATACAATACATGTTACATGTACTTATATCCCACCATGATGTGTCTCATGGTACACATACAATACATGCATGTTACATGTACTTGTATCCCACCATGTGTCTCATGGTACACATACAATACATGCATCTTACATGTACTTATATCCCACCATGATGTGTCTCATGGTACACATACAATACATGCATGTTACATGTACTTATATCCCACCATGTGTCTCATGGTTCACATACAATACATGTATGTTACATGTACTTATATCCCACCATGATGTGTCTCATGGTACAAATACAATACATGTATGTTACATATACTTATATCCCACAATGTGTCTCATGGTTCACATACAATACATACATGTTACATGTACTTATATCCCACCATGATGTGTCTCATGGTTCACATACAATACATGCATGCTACATGTACTTATATCCCACCATGATGTGTCTCATGGTACACATACAATACATGCATGTTACATGTACTTGTATCACACCATGTGTCTCATGGTACACATACAATACATTCATGTTACATGTACTTATATCCCACCATGATGTGTGTCATGGTTCACATACAATACATGCATGTTACATGTACTTATATCCCACCATGATGTGTCTCATGGTACACATACAATACATGCATGTTACATGTACTTATATCCCACCATGATGTGTCTCATGGTAAACATACAATACATGCATGTTACATGTACTTATATCCCACCATTATGTGTCTCATGGTACACATACAATACATGTTACATGTACTTATATCCCACCATGATGTGTCTCATGGTTTACATACAATACATACATGTTACATGTACTTATATCCCACCATGATGTGTCTCATGGTACACATACAATACAAGCATGTTACATGTACTTATATCCCACCATGTGTCTCATGGTACACATACAATACATGCATGTTACATGTACTTATATCCCACCTTGATGTGTCTCATGGTACACATAAAATACATGTTACATGTACTTATATCCCACCATGTGTCTGATGGTACACATACAATACATGTTACATGTACTTTTATCACACCATGTGTCTCATGGTACACATACAATACATGTTACATGTACTTATATCCCACCATGATGTGTCTCATGGTACACATACAATACATGCATGTTACATGTACTTATATCACACCATGTGTCTAATGGTACACATACAATACATGCATGTTACATGCACTTATATCACACCATGATGTGTCTCATGGTACACATACAATACATGTTACATGTACTTATATCCCACCACCATGTGTCTCATGGTACACATACAATACGTGCATGTTACATGTACTTATATCCCACCACCATGTGTCTCATGGTACATATACAATACATGCATGTTACATGTACTTATATCCCACCATGATGTGTCTCATGGTTCACATACAATACATGTTACATGTACTTATATTCCACCATGATTTGTCTCATGGTACACATACAATACATGCATGTTACATGTACTTATATTCCACCATGATGTGTCTCATGGTTCACATACAATACATGCATGTTACATGTACTTATATCCTACCATGATGTGTCTCATGGTACACATACAATACATGTTACATGTACTTATATCCCACCATGATGTGTCTCATGGTTCACATAGAATACAAGCATGTTACATGTACTTATATCCCACCATGATGTGTCTCATGGTACACATACAATACATGTTACATGTACTTATATCCCACCATGATGTGTCTCATGGTACACATACAATACATGCATGTTACATTTACTTATATCCCACCATGATGTGTCTCATGGTTCACATACAATACATGCATGTTACATGTACTTATATCCACCACCATGATGTGTCTCATGGTACACATACAATACATAGATAGAACTAAACGACCGTGGTGTACGAGGTGGTCGATCCACCACGAGGGAGTTGTCTCCCCCGAGGGCGTTAGCCCGAGGGTGAGACAACTCCCGAGGGGTGGATCGGCCACCGAGGACACCAGGGGAGTTTAGTTCTATATTTATTTTATGTTTTTAGAGTCTTTAATTAACTGATAATTAGCGAAATCCGTTACCGTAGTCCCCCGTATGAGCGCCGGTCCGCCATTTTGAATGTTTACATGCACCCAGAACGAGGCTGCAGTGGTGGATCGGCCGCTGTGGTGGATCGGCACACGTTACGCCACTGAGGGTGTGTGGATCGGCCCTGCAATGCTATCTCTATGGGAAGAAGTTATTCACATAAAATAAATGCATGTTACATGTACTTATATCCCACCATGATGTGTCTCATGGTACACATACAATACATGCATGTTACATGTACTTATATCCCACCATGATGTGTCTCATGGTTCACATACAATACATGTTACATGTACTTGTATCCCACCATGTGTCTCATGGTACACATACAATACATGCATGTTACATGTACTTGTATCCCACCATGATGTGTCTCATGGTTCACATACAATACATGTTACATGTACTTGTATCCCACCATGTGTCTCATGGTACACATACAATACATGCATGTTACATGTACTTGTATCCCACCATGATGTGTCTCATGGTACACATACAATACATGCATGTTACATGTACTTATATCCCACCATGTGTCTCATGGTACACATACAATACATGCATATTACATGTACTTATATCCCACCATGATGTGTCTCATGGTACACATACAATACATGCATGTTACATGTACTTATATCCCACCATGATGTGTCTCATGGTTCACATACAATACATGTTACATGTACTTATATCCCACCATATGTCTCATGGTACACATACAATACATGCATGTTACATGTACTTGTATCCCACCATGATGTGTCTCATGGTACACATACAGTACATGTTACATGTACTTATATCCCACCATGATGTGTCTCATGGTACACATACAATACATGCATGTTACATGTACTTATATCCCACCATGTGTCTCATGGTACACATACAATACATGCATGTTACATGTACTTGTATCCCACCATGATGTGTCTCATGGTTCACATACAATACATGCATGTTACATGTACTTATATCCCACCATGTGTCTCATGGTTCACATACAATACATGTTACATGTACTTATATCCCACCACCATGTGTCTCATGGTTCACATACAATACGTGCATGTTACATGTACTTATATCCCACCATGATGTGTCTCATGGTTCACATACAATACTTGCATGTTACATGTACTTATATCCCCCCACCATGTGTCTCATGGTACACATACAATACATGCATGTTACATGTACTTATATCCCACCATGTGTCTCATGGTACACATACAATACATGCATGTTACATGTACTTATATCCCACCATGATGTGTCTCATGGTACACATAAAATACATGTTACATGTACTTATATCCCACCATGTGTCTCATGGTACACATACAATACATGTTACATGTACTTTTATCACACCATGTGTCTCATGGTTCACATACAATACATGCATGTTACATGTACTTATATCACACCATGATGTGTCTCATGGTACACATACAATACATGTTACATGTACTTATATCCCACCATGTGTCTCATGGTACACATACAATACATGCATGTTACATGTACTTATATCACACCATGTGTCTCATGGTACACATACAATACAAGCATGTTACATGTACTTATATCCCACCACCATGTGTCTCATGGTACACATACAATACATATTACATGTACTTATATCCCACCATGTGTCTCATGGTTCACATACAATACATGCATGTTACATGTACTTATATCCCACCATGATGTGTCTCATGGTTCACATACAACACATGCATGTTACATGTACTTATATCCCACCATGATGTGTCTCATGGTACACATACAGTACATGTTACATGTACTTATATCCCACCACCATGTGTCTCATGGTACACATACAATACGTGCATGTTACATGTACTTATATCCCACCACCATGTGTCTCATGGTACACATACAATACATGTTACATGTACTTATATCCACCATGATTTGTCTCATGGTACACATACAATACATGCATGTTACATGTACTTATATTCAACCATGATGTGTCTCATGGTACACATACAATACAAGCATGTTAGATGTACTTATTTCCCACCATGATGTGTCTTATGGTTCACATACAATACATGTTACATGTATTTATATCCCACCATGATGTGTCTCATGGTACACATACAATACATGCATGTTACATGTACTTGTATCCCACCATGTGTCTCATGGTACACATACAATACATGCATCTTACATGTACTTATATCCCACCATGATGTGTCTCATGGTACACATACAATACATGCATGTTACATGTACTTATATCCCACCATGATGTGTCTCATGGTACACATACAATACATGCATGTTACATGTACTTATATCCCACCATGATGTGTCTCATGGTTCACATACAATACATGCATGTTACATGTACTTATATCCACCACCATGATGTGTCTCATGGTACACATACAATACATAGATAGAACTAAACGACCGTGGTGTACGAGGTGGTCGATCCACCACGAGGGAGTTGTCTCCCCCGAGGGCGTTAGCCCGAGGGTGAGACAACTCCCGAGGGGTGGATCGGCCACCGAGGACACCAGGGGAGTTTAGTTCTATATTTATTTTATGTTTTTAGAGTCTTTAATTTACTGATAATTAGCGAAATCCGTTACCGTAGTCCCCTGTATGAGCGCCGGTCCGCCATTTTGAATGTTTACATGCACCCAGAACGAGGCTGCAGTGGTGGATCGGCCGCTGTGGTGGATCGGCACACGTTACGCCACTGGGGGTGTGTGGATCGGCCCTGCAATGCTATCTCTATGGGAAGAAGTTATTCACATAAAATAAATGCATGTTACATGTACTTATATCCCACCATGATGTGTCTCATGGTACACATACAATACATGCATGTTACATGTACTTATATCCCACCATGATGTGTCTCATGGTTCACATATAATACATGCATGTTACATGTACTTGTATCCCACCATGATGTGTCTCATGGTACACATACAATACCTGCATGTTACAAGTACTTATATCCCACCATCTGTCTCATGGTACACATACAATACATGCATGTTACATGTACTTATATCCCACCATGATGTGTCTTATGGTACACATACAATACATGCATGTTACATGTACTTGTATCCCACCATGATGTGTCTCATGGTACATATACAATACATGCATGTTACATGTACTTCTATCACACCATGTGTCTCATGGTTCACATACAGTACATACATGTTACATGTACTTATATCCCACCATGATGTGTCTCATGGTTCACATACAATACATGCATGTTACATGTACTTCTATCACACCATGTGTCTCATGGTTCACATAGAGTACATACATGTTACATGTACTTATATCCCACCATGATGTGTCTCATGGTACACATACAATACATGCATATTACATGTACTTATATCCCACCACCATGTGTCTCATGGTTCACATACAATACATGCATGTTACATGTACTTATATCCCACCATGATGTGTCTCATGGTACACATACAATACATGCATGTTACATGTACTTGTATCCCACCATGATGTGTCTCATGGTACATATACAATACATGCATGTTACATGTACTTCTATCACACCATGTGTCTCATGGTTCACATACAATACATGCATGTTACATGTACTTATATCCCACCATGATGTGTCTCATGGTACACATACAATACATGCATATTACATGTACTTATATCCCACCACCATGTGTCTCATGGTTCACATACAATACATGCATGTTACATGTACTTATATAACACCATGATGTGTCTCATGGTACACATACAATACATGCATTACATGTACTTATATCCCAACTTGATGTGTCTCATGGTACACATACAATACATGCATGTTACATGTACTTATATCCCACCATGATGTGTCTCATGGTACACATACAATACATGAATGTTACATGTTCTTATATCCCACCATGATGTGTCTCATGGTACACATACAATACATGCATGTTACATGTACTTATATCACACCATGATGTGTCTCATGGTTCACATACAATACATGTTACATGTACTTATATCCCACCATGATGTGTCTCATGGTACACATACAATACATGCATGTTACATGTACTTATATCCCACCATGATGTGTCTCATGGTACACATAAAATACATGTTACATGTACTTATATCCCACCATGTGTCTCATGGTACACATACAATACATGTTACATGTACTTTTATCACACCATGTGTCTCATGGTTCACATACAATACATGCATGTTACATGTACTTATATCACACCATGATGTGTCTCATGGTACACATACAATACATGTTACATGTACTTATATCCCACCATGTGTCTCATGGTACACATACAATACATGCATGTTACATGTACTTATATCACACCATGTGTCTCATGGTACACATACAATACAAGCATGTTACATGTACTTATATCCCACCACCATGTGTCTCATGGTACACATACAATACATATTACATGTACTTATATCCCACCATGTGTCTCATGGTTCACATACAATACATGCATGTTACATGTACTTATATCCCACCATGATGTGTCTCATGGTTCACATACAATACATGCATGTTACATGTACTTATATCCCACCATGATGTGTCTCATGGTACACATACAATACATGCATGTTACATGTACTTGTATCCCACCATGATGTGTCTCATGGTACATATACAATACATGCATGTTACATGTACTTCTATCACACCATGTGTCTCATGGTTCACATACAGTACATACATGTTACATGTACTTATTGCCGTTCATTCTTAAGAATGAACGGCTATAGGAGGGGACCCATTCTTAAATACAAGCTCTCATAGTGGTGCTTCCTCACTCTCCATGTATAATCCTCTCATAGGTACAGTATTGAGTATGCCTATACCTGGATTAAAATCTGCAAATCAGTCAAGCATAGAAGTGGTGGCAGTGGTGGTGTTGGTGGACCTGTTATTGTAGACCCTGGGGACAGTGGTGGTAGCCCTGGACACCAGGCAGAGCCATGGTATATAGTATATAGAGCCCCCCCCCACCCACCTCTGAATGGTGGTGGTGGCTGTGCTCCTGGGGTGGCCCCATACCTGCCTGGCACCACCTCCCCCAGCACCATGTGGTTCTCTTCTGCTGGTGGTGCGTTTCTCAGCACCACTGACTATTAACCCACTAAAGGCCACCTACATGTGTATTTATGTATACATGTACACATATATACATGTACACATAATGATGCACTTTTTTAGGAGTTTTAAGTGGCATGATGAATTGATGCACATTTAAACCTTTATGGATGGCATGATGCATTGATGCACACTTAGACCTTTATGGATAGCATGATGTATTGATGCACACTTAACCCCTTAGGGATGTATTGATGCACACTTAACCCTTTATAGATGGCATGATGCATTGATGCACACTTAACCCTTTAGGGATAGCATGATACATTGATGCACACTTAACCCCTTAGGGATGTATTGATGCACACTTAACCCTTTATAGATGGCATGATGCATTGATGCACACTTAACCTTTAGGGATAGCATGATGCATTGATGCACAATTAAACCTTTATGGATGGCATGATGCATTGGTGCACACTTAGACCTTTATGGATAGCATGATGCATTGATTCACACTTAACCCTTTATAGATGGCATGATGCATTGATGCACACTTAACCCTTTATGAATGGCATGATGCATTGATGCACACTTAACCCTTTATAGATGTATTGATGCACACTTAACCCTTTGTAGATTGCATGATGCATCGATGCACTCTTAACCCTTTATGGATGTATTGATGCACACTTAACCCTTTGTAGATTGCATGATGCATTGATGCACACTTAACCCTTTATGGATATCATGATGCATTGGTGCACACTTAGACCTTTATGGATAGCATGATGTATTGATGCACACTTAACCCCGTTAGGGATAGCATGATGCATTGATGCACACTTAACCCTTTATAGATGGCATGATGCATTGATGCACACTTAACCCTTCATGAATAGCATGATGCATTGATGCACACTTAACCCTTTAGGGATGTATTGATGCACACTTAACCCTTTATAGATGGCATGATGCATTGATGCACACTTAACCCTTGAGGGATGGCATAATGCATTGATGCACACTTAACCCTTTATAGATTGCATGATGCATTGATGCACATTTAACCCTTCATGGGTGGCATGATACATTGATTTACACTTAACCCTTTAGGGATGGCATGATGCATTGGTGCACAATTAACCCTTTATGGGTGACCTGCTACATTGATGCACACTTTAAGCATTATAATTAACCATGACAAAATAAATCACCACGGCTATGCCATGCTTAACTGATTTCCTTAATCCATCAAATACACGCCTCCTAGTTGTTTTCCATGTGTGTCGGCCATCTTTGTTTTAGGAAACACAGGGATCCAGCTCATATATTGTCAATTTTAATCTTCAAAAGTTATCAGATGGATGTTAGTGACCATTGGGACACCTCAACTAGCTAATTTTATTGTTCTCCATATATGTCGGCCATCTTTGTTTTAGGAAACACAGGGATCCAGGCCATATATGGTCAACTTCGATCTTCAAAAGTTATCAGATGGATGTTAGTGACCATTGGGACACCTCAAGTACCTAATTTTATTGTTTTCCATGTGTATCGGCCATCTTGGTTTTCGGAAACACAGGGCTCCAGGTTATATGTGGTCAATTTTGATCTTCAAAAGTTATAGATGGATGTTAGTGACCATTGGGACACCTCAACTACCCAATTTTGTTGTTTTCCATGTGTGTCGGCCATCTTTGTTTTAGGAAACACAGGGATCCAGGTCATACATGGTCAATTTTGATCTTAAAAAAAAAGTTATAGATGGATGTTAGTGACCATTGGGACACCTCAACTACCCAATTTTATTGTTTTCCATGTGTGTCGGCCATCTTTGTTTTAGGAAACACAGGGATCCAGGTCATATGTGGTCAATTTTGATCTTCAAAAGTTATCAGATGGATGTTACTGACCATTGGGAGACCTCAACTACCCAATTTTGTTGTTTTCCATGTGTGTCGGCCATCTTTGTTTTAGGAAACACAGGGATCCAGGTCATACATGGTCAATTTTGATCTTAAAAAAAAAAGTTATAGATGGATGTTAGTGACCATTGGGACACCTCAACTACCCAATTTTATTGTTTTCCATGTGTGTCGGCCATCTTTGTTTTAGGAAACACAGGGATCCAGGTCATATGTGATCAATTTTGATCTTCAAAAGTTATCAGATGGATGTTACTGACCATTGGGAGACCTCAACTACCCAATTTTGTTGTTTTCCATGTGTGTCGGCCATCTTTGTTTTAGGAAACACAGGGATCCAGGTCATGCATGGTCAATTTTGATCTTAAAAAAAAAAGTTATAGATGGATGTTAGTGACCATTGGGACACCTCAACTACCCAATTTTATTGTTTTCCATGTGTGTCGGCCATCTTTGTTTTAGGAAACACAGGGATCCAGGTCATATGTGGTCAATTTTGATCTTCAAAAGTTATCAGATGGATGTTAGTGACCATTGAAAGACCTCAACTACCTAATTCTATTTTTTTCAATATGTGTCAGCCATCTTTGTTTTAGAAAACACAGGGATCCAGGCCATATATGGTCAACTTTGATCTTCAAAAATTATCAGATGGATGTTAGTGACCATTGGGAAACCTCAACTACCCAATTTTATTGTTTTCCATGTGTGTCGGCCATCTTGGTTTTAGGAAACACAGGGATCTAGGTCATATGTGGTCAATTTTGATCTTCAAAAGATATCAGATGGATGTTAGTGGCCATTGGGACACCTCAACTACCTAATTCTATTGTTTTCCTTGTGTGTCTGCCATCTTGGTTTTAGGAAACACAGGGATCCAGGTCATATGTGGTCAATTTTAATCTTCAAAAGATATCAGATGGATGTTAGTGACCATTGGGACACCTCAACTACCTAATTCTATTGTTTTCCTTGTGTGTCGGCCATCTTGGTTTTAGGAAACACAGGGATCCAGGTCATATGTGGTCAATTTCAATCTTGAAATGTTATCAGATGGATGTTAGTGACCATTGAAAGACCTCAACTACCTAATTCTATTGTTCTCCATATGTGTCGGCCATCTTTGTTTTAGGAAACACAGGGGTCCAGGTCATATATGGTCAACTTCGATCTTCAAAAGTTATCAGATGGATGTTAGTGACCATTGGAAGACCTCAACTACCTAATTCTTTTGTTTTCCTTGTGTGTCGGCCATCTTGGTTTCAGGATCACAGGGATCCAGGTCATATGTGGTCAATTTTGATCTTCAAAAGTTATGAGATGGATGTTAGTGACCATTGAAAGACCTCAACTACCTAATTCTATTGTTTTTCATATGTGTCGGCCATCTTGGTTTTAGAAAACACAGGGATCCAGCTCAAATATGGTCAAATTTGATCTTTCAAAGTTATGAGGTGGATGTTAGTAGTCATTGGGATACCTCAACTACCTAATTCTATTGTTTTCCATATGTGTTGTCCATCTTGGTTTTCAGAAACACAGGGGTCCAGGTCATATATGGTCAATTTTGATCTTCAAAAGATATCAGATGGATGTTAGTGACCATTTGGACACCTCAATTACCCAATTTTATTGTTTTCCATGTGTGTCGGCCATCTTGGTTTTAGGAAACACAGGGATCCAGGTCATATGTGGTCAATTTTGATCTTCAAAAGTTATCAGATGGATGTTAGTGACCATTGGGACACCTCAACTACCTAATTCTTTTGTTTTCCTTGTGTGTCGGCCATCTTGGTTTCAGGAATCACAGGGATCCAGGTCATATGTGGTCAATTTTGATCTTCAAAAGTTATCAGATGGATGTTAGTGACCATTGGGACACCTCAACTACCTAATTCTTTTGTTTTCCTTGTGTGTCGGCCATCTTGGTTTCAGGAATCACAGGGTCCAGGTCATATGTGGTCAATTTTGATCTTCAAAAGTTATCAGATGGATGTTAGTGACCATTGTGACACCACCACCACCAATACCACCACCACACTACTCCCAACCCTCACACACATTCCTTATTTGCATATTTTAATCCAGGCATAGGTTTACTCCATACTATAGCAATGGGACAGGATTTTACATGGAGAGCGAGGAAGCACCACAATCAGAGCATATATTTAAGTATAGGTCCATTCCAAAGGCCATAGAGTTCATATATAATGATCTTTTTTCCTTGGATCATAATAGGAATATGCACGGCATTACAGCATTGCTGTGTTTACTTTCCTGAAAGTATGTTATAGATTAATAAATTGCAAAACACACAACATATGAAGGGCTTTTATATTCCGTATTAAAATAATATTTGTTCTGAAAATTTTGATCTAAGATCATATTAAAAATGTTGTAAATCAATTCTATACTTCTTAGAACATGATATGAATATGCACGGCATTACAGCTTTGCTGTGTTTACTTTGCCGAAAATATGGGATAAATTTCTAATCCGGGAAACGCACTGCAATTTAACTGCTTTTAGAATTGATATTAAACTCAGAATTGATCGTCAAATTTAAATATGAAATCCTAATATCTTGATCATAGATGACAGATCCTAAATTCAATCCTCTCAATTGCATCCTTAACACGGGCCTCTTGATCATAGATCTTAGATCCTAAATTTTCAATTGAATCCTTAACATAATCTCCTAACCATTGACCCCTTGTATCCCACCATGATGTGTCTCATGGTTCACATACAATACATGCATGTTACATGTACTTCTATCACACCATGTGTCTCATGGTTCACATACAGTACATACATGTTACATGTACTTATATCCCACCATGATGTGTCTCATGGTACACATACAATACATGCATATTACATGTACTTATATCCCACCACCATGTGTCTCATGGTTCACATACAATACATGCATGTTACATGTACTTATATAACACCATGATGTGTCTCATGGTACACATACAATACATGCATTACATGTACTTATATCCCAACTTGATGTGTCTCATGGTACACATACAATACATGCATGTTACATGTACTTATATCCCACCATGATGTGTCTCATGGTACACATACAATACATGAATGTTACATGTACTTATATCCCACCATGATGTGTCTCATGGTACACATACAATACATGCATGTTACATGTACTTATATCACACCATGATGTGTCTCATGGTTCACATACAATACATGTTACATGTACTTATATCCCACCATGATGTGTCTCATGGTACACATACAATACATGCATGTTACATGTACTTATATCCCACCATGATGTGTCTCATGGTACACATACAATACATGCATATTACATGTACTTATATCCCACCATGATGTGTCTCATGGTACACATACAATACATGCATGTTACATGTACTTATATCACACCATGATGTGTCTCATGGTACACATACAATAAATGCATATTACATGTACTTATATCCACCATGATGTGTCTCATGGTACACATACAATACATGCATGTTACATATACTTGTATCCCAACATGATGTGTCTCATGGTTCACATACAATACATGCATCTTACATGTACTTATATAATATCCCACCATGATGTGTCTTATTGTACACATACAATACATGCATGTTACATGTACTTCTATACCACCATGTGTCTCATGGTTCACATACAATACATACATGTTACATGTACTTGTATTCCACCATGGTGCGTGTTATGGTACACATACAATACATACATGTTACATGTACTTGTATTCCACCATGGTGCGTGTTATGGTACACATACAATACATACATGTTACATGTACTTGTATTCCACCATGATGCGTGTTATGGTACACATACAATACATACATGTTACATGTACTTGTATTCCACCATGATGCGTGTTATGGTTCACATACAATACGTGCATGTTACATGTACTTATATCCCACCATGATGTGTCACATGGTTCACATACAATACATGCATGTTACAGGTACTTATATCCCACCATGATGTGTCTCATGGTTCACATACAATACATGTTACATGTACTTATATCCCACCATGATGTGTCTTATGGTTCACATACAATACATGCATGTTACATGTACTTATATCCCACCATGATGTGTCTCATGGTACACATACAATACATGCATGTTACATGTACTTGTATCCCACCATGATGTGTCTTATGGTTCACATACAATACATGCATGTTACATGTACTTATATCCCACAATGATGTGTCTCATGGTTCACATACAATACGTGCATGTTACATGTACTTATATCCCACAATGATGTGTCTCATGGTTCACATACAATACGTGCATGTTACATGTACTTATATCCCACAATGATGTGTCTCATGGTTCACATACAATACGTGCATGTTACAAGTACTTGTATCCCACCATGATGCGTGTTATCGTACACATACAATACGTGCATGTTACATACACTGATAGTTACTACACATACCTCACTACCACCCGTGAGGACAGGGTGTAAATTTGCACATTTCACCTTTCAGTGACAACACTATGAAGAGGATTATAGTAGACTATGATGTGCCCTCTCCCTAACCTGTCATATAAAAACATATGTACTCACACTGCAGTGTTCCACCATGTAATCCATCTGCTTAATCCTATTGGCTGCTACAGAGGCATTACTTAATACCTGCAGTGTGCCCCATAATGTGTACTTGGAGCTGGTACAACCTGAACAATGCTTGCTGCAATAGGGGAGGGGGGTAGGTTGGGGTAACTGCCAAGTGTACTTCTTACATGCTAATCGAGGGGAAGGGAACTGCCAAATGTACTTCTTACATGCTAATGGAGGGGCAGGGAACTGCCAAGTTTACTTCTCACATGCTAATGGAGGGGCAGGGAACTGCCAAGTGTACTTCCTATATGCTAATGGAGGGGAAGGGATCTGCCAAGTGTACTTCCTACATGCTAATAGAGGGGATGGGAACTGCCAAGTGTACTCCATACATGCTAATGGAGGGGACGGGAACTGCCAAGTGTACTTCCTACATGCTGATGGAGGGGAAGGGAACTGTTAATGGAGGGGAAGGTAACTGCCAAGTATACCTGTTATATGCTAATGGAGGGGAAGGGAACTGCCAAGTATACCTTTTACATATATGCTAATGGAGGGGAAGGTAACTGCAAAGTAAACCTCTAACCTGTATGCTAATGGAGGGGAAGGTAACCGCCAAGTATGAGTGTGAACCAAGAGTTCTACCATACGGTGGCATATGTTAAGGACAAGTGGAGCCGGGATCACCCAGAAGCCACTGTTGAGGAGCATGCATCCCTGTTCTGGTACGGGATACAGCCATCACGAAACCCACCGAGCCCTGTTAAGATTGATTCAGGATCGGACCATATGGATGTCGACGATGGAGGTGAAGCTGTGGGAGGGGCTACTGCTAGGCCTACCCGCAGGAAATCCTCCGTCTCATCTGACACACTTTCTAAAACTGAGCTGCGAGCTGAAGACAGCCGGATTGAGAAAGAAGTCGTAAGAATGCAGTCAGAAGCCGAGGAGAAGTTGGAACAATAGGAAGAAGTGTTAAGAAAACAAAAAGAACAGTTAACTGAAATAAGTACCGGGCTAAGTGCTTCAGTAGAAGAGACCAAAGCCCGGATGCAGGCCCGATGTAAGTACGAAGGGTACTGTTAAGGAAAAAGAAGGTTGGAAACAGAGTTTAAGTAAAAAGGCGAAAGCCCTGATTAAGAAAAAGGAGAAAGAGGAGAGGGAGAAGCTTAAGAAGAAGGAAAAGATGGATAAGAAGGTGGAGGAGGAAGAAGCCGGAAACGAGGCAACTCGGTTTGCGGCGGCCACAAGTCCGAAGCCAACTGGTGCTATTCCGAAGACTGCTGTCGTTCCGAAACCTGTGGCTTCCGGCTCACGGGATACCACGGAGTTGGATACGTGGGATTGGTCTACGGACATAGACCATCCCGAGCTATATGATGACGAGGAAGCACCCACCCTCGATGAGAAGAAGATCTGGAACAATGTTAGGTGTGGATTCATGCACATGATTCCCAAATCTCTGGAGGAGTGTAAGCGAAACACTCGTTATTATAGCTGCCCTCTGTTCATTAACATGGATGGGGAGCAGGATGATGAAGAGTGGATGAGGTACACTCGTCACGACCGGAATCCGAATTACTTCTATGTGAACTGGGTTGAACAGACTATCGACAACCGGAATAAGGAGTATTACGATTTCGATGCCTACTGTAAGATCAAGTGGGCCATCGATAGTTGGGATAAGGATAACAACACCACCTGTCCGTTTATTATCTGTGCTAGGGGAAGCGATGAACCCGAAAAGTTCAGCTCCCATATGAGATTCATCCGTCACATTGTTGAGGAACATATGCACCATCACCCGGTGTATATGTGTTATATGAATAAAGGAAGGAATAGCACCATCTGCTCGGGACTATCCACGTTCCGAAAGAGCGAGCTAGTCCGACATCTGAAGGATGAACACCAGATCGGTGTGAAATCAGCTCTGAAGGCAGCCTTAGATCTGCACAAACTTCTGATTGATAAGTGGGACTCCTGGAAGAAAACCAACTTCCTGAGTCTGAATTCCAAAGTCAGTAGATTGTGCGAAGTTGAAACGCACGTCAACTCCAAACTGGAGGCGGCGTTTCAGCTGAATTACACTGCGGGAAGGTTAAGGATTACCAATGAACAGTTTGGAGAAATGAGGGAGTACCGGGGCGACAGCGCCTATCGGGACTCCAGTAAGGCCACATCCGCAAAACGGGTAAGATCTCATTCCGTGGGATCCAACGCCCGGCACCTGATCGTAGGGATCGCAGTCTGGAAGCATCGTCTCCTCTGTCTTCATTGAGAGGCGCTGCCCCACCTGTGTTCGATGTGAATAAGGACAAAGATAAGGACTTTCCGGAAATGGGACCATCCGGACCTGAGAGCCAGACCCTTAACCAACGGGGTAGGGAACGGCCCGCTGGTATCGGACGGGGAACACCCAGGTCTGCATCATCTGGAAACCGTACCGTCGGAAACTGGGCTAAGCCAGCCCCACCACCTGTCGGAAATGGCAGGGGAGTCACAATCTCCACCCCCCAGGGAGATGTGACAACCTCCTCTGTAGCATCCGGAAGCCTGTCTGAGAACCCCAGTCGTCGGAAACACTCTGGATCCTCAGACTATTCCGAACGCGAACCACTGCCTATGCGGGGTTCGTATATTCAGGACCCAGTCAACTATGACATTGTGAACATCTCTCCGGAAAGCTTTCAGATTCAAAAGAGCTGCATGATTGACTGGCAGAGACGCCATCATGCTATGTCCGTAGAATACCTGCAAAACGTTGTAGGTTCTGTGATGCATCTGACTGAATCAGTCCAATCTCTGGAAATAAGTCGGATCGAATCAGAGCGAGACGCAGAACATAAGGAGAAAATGAAAGTATTGGAAGCCCAGGAGGCACGTCAGAAGAAAGCATCCGAATTCTGGACTGTTGAGGTAGCTAAGGCCAGGAGTGAGGTTGACTTCCTGAATCAGAAATTTTTTGAAGCCTTCGGAAAGAGACTATCAGATTGGGATGGCACTCGCCGTGAGGCCAAAGATATGATTGACGAACAGATTGCTCTGTATGGGTTAGAACCAGAAAAACCCAAAGATTCCGGAAGCAAATAAGTTTGATAAGATTAATCTGTAGAATTTTATTTGTAATATGTTCTGACATGAATCTGAATGGTATGATGAGTGCTGACACCTGGAATGGATACGAGGGCCGGCAGCAGACGGTTACAATACATAGGACTCACTTATAAGCAGTTGAATACGACCGGAATGGACATTCCAGAACCTAGGAGATGGACGACCCTGTACTCAGACTCTGAAAGGTCCCGAGAGGCCCTGAGCTAGTACCGTTACACAACCATATCGAGATGAGGGGACGACCATGCATACGGAAAACTCCAAGGGTGATATGAAAACTACGTTACTACTTAATTCTATATGTTTGTACAGTCTCCTGCTACACTGGTAGGTTACTATCTAATTAAACTGCATATATCTGGCAATTGTTAAGACCAGATCTTTATCACCACTAAGTGTTCAAGGTCGTATACGTGTTTTTCCGGTGCTATAAATGTATAAAACTATTTAAAATGTATTTAAAATGTTATTAATAGTATTCACATATCATACTTACCAAGGTGTCCTAGGTTATTCGTATAATACATGTATCCTAAACTAGAATCTGTATTATAAATATCAGGTTCATAGCTAAAATTCCTTCCATTCCGAACCTAAGGGTTATATATGTTATTTATACCATCCCGTATAGGTTCGACACTAAAAATATGGTATCAACTTATCAACCTAGTTCGGATAGTCAAATAAATACTCCAGGTTAACATGGTATATACGGAAGCAGCTGTATTAAGTCTTCCATCTCTTACTGTATAAACTATGATGATTAACACCATAAACGCTATATGTACTGTGTAAATGACAACACTGAAACAAACATCTGATTAGATGTATTTATTACACTTATAACGTACATACTATGATGTAAATGCGTTTATATAACCATATCAATACTCATCATATTTCCATGTTTATACTTTAATGTAGAGTCAGACAACCTGTAAGTCAGCCGTGCGCCCTTTATAATATATTGTTGTTGTAAATACTATAACTTAGTTTCTACCCATTATGTAACACCTTGTTATAGTCTTGGTGGGGGTAGTGTAGGGGAACGGTTTAGTAGTAGTGTTTATGGCTTACGGGTTGCCTAGGTTCCGAGCGGAGCGGCCTTTCGGGTTGAGAGCCTGGTACGCCTGGCAGGCGGTGGCAGCACCACCCTCCGGGCTGTGTGGGTTAAACACGAGAGGTCGCCACCCAACCCCTGTGGCTATATAATAGTCGGGTCGGAACCTAGGACGAGGAGAATCCTACCGGATTCCCTAGGAATACCATCTGAACTTTACTGACTCCGAAGCCTTACCTGGTAGTTGTAAATCCGAGCTTTCCAAACAGTCCCTTTACCATACGGAATCTATTTAGCTCCCTGTAACTTAGGACATCCACCTCTTGTTCCAAGGTTTCCGTGGTACATTCTAACAATCCCTTACTCTTACGTAGGCCCCCAATTTCGTCTAAGAGATCTTCGACCTCCCTTTCTAACTCTTTTACCTTATTCTGTTTCCGCTCGGTCTCTTTCTTCTGATATTCCAGCAGCTTTTCACCCCTGGACTTTTCCTGATCGCTCATCCGCTTCCATTCCGCATGAGCTGTCCTTTCTGATTCATACTTATTCCTTTCCTCCCGGTATCTATCCATGTGTGCCCCACTCACAGGAGCCGGTTGACTGGACCCACCGGGATTGAAAACGGAGTCAGAAAGGGATGCCGAATTTAGGTGGTTCAAAAAAAAACCTTGACCAGCCAAGGGCACAAGGTGGATCGGATCTCTCCCCCGTCCTCGTGGCTCAGTACCATGGACTTGGGCCAAGGTGATGGGACTACTAAAATCCCCATCTCTCAATAAATCCGATGATCTTATATTGGGCGCGGTTTGGTTAGCCGGCGCGATCAGATGGTCGTCAGTTGTAGCGTCCAACGCTATCGTAGACACTTCACTCCCGGAATCCAATGTCTCTGCCTCATTCTGAGATGGATCCCTATATTCCTGATAGGCTAGGCCCGGGGCACCATGGCTTCCCGGAAACCCACCTTCCGGACACTGATTCTCGCCTTGTTCAGACAGGGCTGCGCACTTCCGAAAACCGAATCCTGGTCACGGCACCAGTGTAATGTATGACCGTTGATGGTTCGGAAAGGATCACGAATACAAGGATATCCGGTTTCAAAAGGCAACAAGTCTTTATTCAGTATCCTAAGTTACAGGGAGCTAAATAGATTCCGTATGGTAAAGGGACTGTTCGGAAAGCTCAGATTTAGGACTACCAGGTAAGGCTTCGGAGTCAGTAAAGTTCAGATGGTATTCCTAGGGAATCCGGTAGGATTCTCCTCGTCCTAAGTTCCGACCCGACTATTATATAGCCACAGGGGTTGGGTGGCGACCTCTCGTGTTTAACCCACGCAGCCCGGAGGGTGGTGCTCCCACCGCCCGCCAGGCATACCAGGCTCTCAACCCGAAAGGCCGCTCCGCTCGGAACCTAGGCAACCCGTAAGCCATAAACACTACTACTAAACCGTGCCCCTACACGTCTTACCTCTATGCTAATGGAGGGGAAGGTAACTGCCAAGTGTATGTTCTTCTTACATGTATGCTAATGGATGGGAAGGTAACTGCCAAGTATACCTCTTACATGTATGCTAATGGAGGGGAAGGTAACTGCCAAGTATACCTCTTACATATATGCTAATGGAGGGGAAGGTAACTGCAAAGTATACCTCTTACATGTATGATAATGGAGGGAAGGTAACCACCAAGTATACCTCTTACATATATGCTAATAGAGGGGAAGGTAACCGCCAAGTATACCTCTTACATGTATGCTAATGGAGGGGAAGGTAACTGGCAAGTATACCTCTTACATATATGCTAATAGAGGGGAAGGTAACTGCCAAGTGTATGTACTTCTTACATGTATGCTAATAGAGGGGAAGGTAACTGCCAAGTATACCTCTTACATGTATGCTAATGGAGGGGAAGGTAACTGCCAAGTGTATGTACTTCTTACATGTATGCTAATGGAGGGGAAGGTAACTGCCAAGTGTATGTACTTCTTACATGCTAATGGAGGGGAAGGTAACTGCCAAGTGTATGTACTTCTTACATGTATGCTAATGGAGGGGAAGGTAACTGCCAAGTGTATGTACTTCTTACATGCTAATGGAGGGGAAGGTAACTGCCAAGTGTATGTACTTCTTACATGCTAATGGAGGGGAAGGTAACTGCCAAGTGTATGTACTTCTTACATGCTAATGGAGGGGAAGGTAACTGCCAAGTGTATGTACTTCTTACATGCTAATGGAGGGGAAGGTAACTGCCAAGTGTATGTACAACTTACATGCTAATGGAGGGCAAGGTAACTGCCAAGTGTATGTACTTCTTACATGCTAATGGAGGGGAAGGTAACTGCCAGGTGTATGTACTTCTTACATGCTAATGGAGGGGAAGGTAACTGCCAAGTATACCTCTTACATGTATGCTAATGGAGGGGAAGGTAACCGCCAAGTGTATGTACTTCTTACATGCTAATGGAGGGGAAGGTAACTGCCAAGTGTATGTACTTCGTACATGCTAATGGAGGGGAAGGTAACTGCCTATACTGTACACTTTAAGAGTCACGCATATCATAATTATATCATCTGCTAGGGAAAGCAGTCCCTCATGAGTGAAATAGCATGAGGCTGGACCAAGCACTTTGGCAGGCTTTCACTGTTGTATTCACTTGAGTTGCCCTCCTGGATTAAATATATCATCATCAAAGATCAAAGGTGGCATCATAAAGCACAATTTGTATAATCCCTAGAGATTACTATATATTGGTTATTATTTGCCATCTTCATTTTGACCCAAGACGTTATAGCTATTAGTGCCAGTATCAAGGCACATACAAGCTCCCTGCTGCTTGGGCCTCTTAAACAAAGACCAGTGCAGAGGAAACTACAGGAAATAATCTGTAGCAAGGAACAATATTTATCAGTAGTCTAAAATAAGAACTATACTATTCAGGTTATGTGTGAATGTCCCTGCTTCTATGAACTACTAGTGAATCTTATATAAGGCAAGACATTTTTCCTCCTCATTCAAGGGTAGGAGAATGTAGTTATGATGATTATCAATCATGTCAATGCTTTTCCGCTATGTTGATGACATGTATTGGCCATTTTACTGAAAATAATGATGAAAAGTGACTTTCATGCTATATATATAACTAGTATCAATTGGCTGTTTTATTGCATTTCATCCATCTAAAATTTCTGAAAATGAGCCAGCTATTTCATTGTATTCCTTGAATTCAGCAGCCCTTTTCATGAAATAACCAAGTGGTTTGACAGCTGCACATCGTTTATTGAACACCCCCCTGTAGAATCTTACAGCTGTACATTATGGAACACCCCCTATACAATCTTACAGTTGTACATTATGGAACACCCCCTGTACAATCTTACAGCTATACATTATGGAACACCCCTGTACAATCTTACAGCTGTACATTATGGAACACCCCTGTACAATCTTACAGCTATACATTATGGAACAACCCCTGTACAATCTTACAGTTGTACATTATGGAACACCCCCCTATACAATCTTACAGTTGTACATTATGGAACCCCCCTGTACAATATTACAGCTGTACATTATGGAACCCCTGCTGTACAATCTTACAGCTGTACATTATGGAACACCCCCCTGTACAATCTTACAGCTGTACATTATGGAACCCCCTGTACAACCTTACAGCTGTACATTATGGAACACCCCCTATACAATCTTACAGTTGTACATTATGGAACACCCCCTGTAGAATCTTACAGCTGTACATTATGGAACACCCCCTATACAATCTTACAGTTGTACATTATGGAACACCCCCTGTACAATCTTACAGCTGTACATTATGGAACCCCCCTGTACAATCTTACAGCTGTATATTATGGAACCCCTGCTGTACAATCTTACAGCTGTACATTATGGAACACACCCTGTACAATCTTACAGCTGTACATTATGGAACCCCCCTGTACAATCTTACAGCTGTACATTATGGAACCCCTGCTGTACAATCTTACAGCTGTACATTATGGAACACCCCCATGTACAATCTTACAGCTGTACATTATGGAACCCCCCTGTACAATATTACAGCTGTACATTATGGAACCCCTGCTGTACAATCTTACAGCTTTACATTATGGAACACGCCCATGTACAATCTTACAGCTGTTCATTATTCAGCACCCCCTGTACAATCTTACAGCTGTACATTATGGAACACCCCCTGTACAATCTTACAGCTGTACATTATGGAACACCCCCTGTACAATCTTACAGCTGTACATTATGGAACACCCCCTGTACAATCTTACAGCTGTACATTATGGAACACCCCCTGTACAATCTTACAGCTGTACATTATGGAACACCCCCCTGTACAATCTTACAGCTGTACATTATGGAACCCCCCTGTACAATCTTACAGCTGTACATTATGGAA
Organism: Acholoe squamosa; assembly: GCA_949317995.1. Classification (NCBI taxonomy): domain Eukaryota; kingdom Metazoa; phylum Annelida; class Polychaeta; order Phyllodocida; family Polynoidae; genus Acholoe; species Acholoe squamosa. The sequence goes on along the minus strand of OX439040.1, from coordinate 259,984 downwards.
CACCCCCTGTACAATCTTACAGCTGTACATTATGGAACACCCCCTGTACAATCTTACAGCTGTACATTATAGAACACCCCCCTGTACAACCTTACAGCTGTACATTATGGAACAACCCCCTGTACAATCTTACAGCTGTACATTATGGAACCCCTGCTGTACAATCCTACAGCTGTACATTATGGAACACCCCCATGTACAATCTTACAGCTGTACATTATGGAACACCCCCCTGTACAATCTTACAGCTGTACATTATGGAACACCCCATGTACAATCTTACAGCTGTACATTATTAAACACCCCCTGTACAATCTTACAGCTGTACATTATGGAACACCCCCTGTACAATCTTACAGCTGTACATTATTAAACACCCCCTGTACAATCTTACAGCTGTACATTATTGAACACCCCCTGTACAATCTTACAGTTGTACATTATGGAACACCCCCTGTACAATCTTACAGCTGTACATTATAGAACACCCCCCTGTACAACCTTACAGCTGTACATTATGGAACAACCCCCTGTACAATCTTACAGCTGTACATTATGGAACACCCCCTGTACAACCTTACAGCTGTACATCATGGAACACCCCCCTGTACAATCTTACAGCTGTACATTATGGAACACCCCCTGTACAATCTTACAGCTGTATATTATGGAACACCCCCCTGTACAATCTTACAGCTGTACATTATGGAACACACCCCTGTACAATCTTACAGCTGTACATTATGGAACACACCCCTGTACAATCTTACAGCTGTACATTATGGAACACACCCTGTACAATCTTACAGCTGTACATTATGGAACACACCCCTGTACAATCTTACAGCTGTACATTATGGAACACACCCCTGTACATTCTTACAGCTGTACATTATGGAACACACCCCTGTACAATCTTACAGGTGTATATTATGGAACACCCCCCTGTACAATCTTACAGCTGTACATTATGGAACACACCCCTGTACAATCTTACAGCTGTACATTATGGAACACCCCCTGTACAATCTTACAGCTGTACATTATGGAACACCCCCTGTACAATCTTACAGCTGTACATTATGGAACACCCCCTGTACAATCTTACAGCTGTACATTATGGAACACACCCCTGTACAATCTTACAGCTGTACATTATGGAACACACCCTGTACAATCTTACAGCTGTACATTATGGAACACCCCCTGTACAATCTTACAGTTGTACATTATGGAACCCCTGCTGTACAATCTTACAGCTGTACATTATGGAACACCCCCATGTACAATCTTACAGCTGTACATTATGGAACACCCCCTGTACAATCTTACAGCTGTACATTATGGAACACACCCCTGTACAATCTTACAGTTGTACATTATGGTACCCCCTGTACAATCTTACAGCTGTACATTAGGGAACCCCCCTGTACAATCTTACAGCTGTACATTATTCAACACCCCCTGTACAATCTTACAGCTGTACATTATGGAACACCCCCTGTACAATATTACAGCTGTACATTATGGAACACCCCCTGTACAATCTTACAGCTGTACATTATGGAACACCCGCTTTACAATCTTACAGCTGTACATTATGGAACACCCCCTGTACATTCTTACAGCTGTACATTAGGGAACACCCCTGTACAATCTTACAGCTGTACATTATGGAACCCCCCCTGTACAATCTTACAGCTGTACATTATGGAACACCCCCTGTACAATCTTACAGCTGTACATTATGGAACACACCCATGTACAATCTAACAGCTGTACATTATTCAACACCCGCTGTACAATCTTAAAGCTGTACATTATTCAACACCCCCCTGTACAATCTTACAGCTGTACATTATTCAACACCCCCATGTACAATCTTACAGCTGTACATTATTCAACACCCCCCTGTACAATCTTACAGCTGTACATTATTCAACACCCCCATGTACAATCTTACAGCTGTACATTATGGAACCCCCCTGTACAATCTTACAGCTGTACATTATGGAACACCCCCCTGTACAATCTTACAGTTGTACATTATGGAACACCCCCTGTACATTCTTACAGCTGTACATTATGGAACCCCCTGAACAATCTTACAGTTGTACATTATGGAACACCGCCTGTACAATCTTACAGCTGTACATTATGGAACACCCCCTGTACAATCTTACAGCTGTACATTATGGAACACCCCCTGTACAATCTTACAGCTGTACATTATTCAGCACCCCCCTGTACAACCTTACAGCTGTACATTATGGAACCCCCATGTACAATCTTACAGCTGTACATTATGGAACACCCCCTGTACAATCTTACAGCTGTACATTATGGAACACCCCCCTGTACAATCTTACAGCTGTACATTATGGAGCCCCCTGTACAATCTTACAGCTGTACATTATGGAACCCCCCTGTACAATCTTACAGCTGTACATTATGGAACACACCCCTGTACAATCTTACAGCTGTACATTATGGTACCCCCCTGTACAATCTTACAGCTGTACATTATGGAACACCCCCCTGTACAATCTTACAGCTGTACATTATGGAACCCCCCTGTACAATCTTACAGCTGTACATTATGGAACACCCCCCTGTACAATCTTACAGCTGTACATTATGGAACACCCCCTGTACAATCTCACAGCTGTACATTATGGAACCCCCCCTGTACAATCTTACAGCTGTACATTATGGAACACCCCCTGTACAATCTTACAGCTGTACATTATGGAACACCCCCCTGTACAATCTTACAGCTGTACATTATGGAACCCCCCTGTACAATCTTACAGCTGTACATTATGGAACACCCCCCTGTACAATCTTACAGCTGTACATTATGGTACCCCCCTGTACAATCTTACAGCTGTACATTATGGAACACCCCCTGTACAATCTTACAGCTGGACATTATGGAACACCCCCCTGTACAATCTTACAGCTGTACATTATGGAACCCCCCTGTACAATCTTACAGCTGTACATTATGGAACACCCGCTTTACAATCATACAGCTGTACATTATGGAACACCCCCTGTACAATCTTACAGCTGTACATTATGGAACACCCCCTGTACAATCTTACAGCTGTACATTATGGAACACCCCCCTGTACAATCTTACAGCTGTACATTATGGAACAACCCCCTGTACAATCTTACAGCTGTACATTATGGAACCCCCCTGTACAATCTTACAGCTGTACATTATGGAACACCCCCCTGTACAATCTTACAGCTGTACATTATGGAACACCCCCTGTACAATCTTACAGCTGTACATTATGGAACACCCCCTGTACAATCTTACAGCTGTACATTATGGAACACCCCCTGTACATTCTTACAGCTGTACATTAGGGAACACCCCCTGTACAATCTTACAGCTGTACATTATGGAACACCCCCCTGTACAATCTTACAGCTGTACATTAGGGAACACCCCCTGTACAATCTTACAGCTGTACATTATGGAACACCCCCCTGTAAATCTTACAGCTGTACATTATGGAACACACCCATGTACAATCTAACAGCTGTACATTATTCAACACCCGCTGTACAACCTTACAGCTGTACATTATGGAACACCCCCTGTACAATCTTACAGCTGTACATTATGGAACACCCCCTGTACAATCTTACAGCTGTACATTATTCAACACCCCCATGTACAATCTTACAGCTTTACATTATGGAACACCCCCCTGTACAAAGATCAATCTCTATGTCTGTAAAAGCTTCACCATCCCCCAGCACCAATTACATGGGGATTGGCGACAGCCTCTTTACTCATCCTTAATCCTTCTGCATGAGGCATGGTAAGGCCCCTCGATAAAGATGCAGGGTGAAGGTAGAAATCTGACGCTGCCCTGTCTGAGAACTACTCATTGTTGTAGGATATTTTTTTAAACTAATTATTACTTTTTGAGAATTGCATTTAAAGGTTGAGTGCATTAGTAAACTTTGCTGATGCCTATCAGGGTGCTCTGGTTTGTCAAACTCACCTTGTTACACACCTTTTTTCCCCCTGCATTTTGCAGCCTAACTAACAATAGGTTTCAAGGCCAGGAGGCACATTAATATACATGATAATGAAGCGCCCCGTGGACAGGTCCGTATGTGTGACTGGCCCTCTCTCCCTGACTGCCCCAACAGTTACCTGTGCAGCAATAATGCTGATGGTGACTGGTGAAGGTCAAACATGGCAAAGGTCAAAATTGGCAGAACACCTCTTTAATCATTATTTCCAGCAGCGCCAGGAGAAAATGGTTGCCATGGGAACTGGAAGCCAGGTAAAGCCAATGTTCATGGGTGCAGTGGTGCCCTCTGTGAGAGAGTGATGTCATAATGATGGAGGTGACAGGCCATGATGGAAGGCTGGTACACAGGGCGGTGGGGGATATGTATGTATATAAGGCTGGTACAGGGTGGTAGGGGATATGTATGTATATAAGGCTGGTACAGGATGGTGGGGGATATGTATGTATATAAGGCTGGTACAGGGTGGTGGGGGATATGTATGTATATAAGGCTAGTACAGGGTGGTGGGGGATATGTATGTATATAAGGCTGGTACAGGGTGGTAGGGGATATGTATGTATATAAGGCTGGTACGGGGTGGTAGGGGATATGTATGTATATAAGGCTGGTACACAGGGTGGTGGGGGATATGTATGTATATAAGGCTGGTACAGGGTGGTGGGGGATATGTATGTATATAAGGCTGGTACAGGGTGGTGGGGGATATGTATGTATATAAGGCTGGTACACAGGGTGGTGGGGGATATGTATTTATATAAGGCTGGTACAGGGTGGTATAGGATATGTATGTATATGTAGAGGTACGCATTGTTAAACGATAGAGTTGGGTACCGTCTGACGTGGCGGGTGAGTCGAGTTGTCGGACGTTCCTCAGGTTCCGGATAGGTGGCAGCACCGATCCGGGTCTGTGGGGACATCTGACGACGAACACCTGGGTCCTTATATAAAGCCCAGGGCTCAGCCGCTACGTCAGAGGCCCTTCTGGCCTCCGCACCATGTAGACCATTATCCATCAATATTAGCTGCCTCTTCCATACCATTCGGCAGCCGTGAGTGTGCACTAAGTAATAAAATTAACCGTTGGCATACACTTGAAATACTGTCTTACTCTTTCTTTCCGAATCGTAAGACCCGAACCCCCAGGTCCGTAAGGCCACAAACCCTTACACTGGTGCCATGACCAGTTAATTCTGGTGTATAGCCCGGACGTTATAACGTCCGAACGGCTAGTACATGGGTTAGATAGCCTCGCGGAAGCTAACCCAGCAGGGCAATTTATTGCCCAGGAGAATGGAAATGGATCATTAGTGCTCCAAACCCATTCGAACTCCCAAGATGCGGAATCTGTATCTTGGAGAGATCCCGAACCCCACTATAATGATAGTGAGGAAAATCTACCAGACTCTGTACGACGCGAACAGTCTATACAGAGACAGAGTAACTTAATAGGCCAATAATCACTTGTTGGCGAGTTAAGTAATTCGATGTTCGAAGTTGGTGGTAGTACTAATCCAGAACATCCGGCACCAATGCCAAAGAGGGTAACATTCAGAGAACTACCTTATAGATTACCCAGACCCGGACTACCAATATTAGATTACAGCGCTATAGATGGCGACTTAACCTATGCGGTACCGGAAGGTGAGGAATTTAAACGACCGGATGTCCTGTTGTTAAATGAAACTTATGTAACTTTGAACGAGAACCTAAATACCTTGGTCAAAGCTAAAGATGAAGTATTCCATGAAAAACATCAGCTGGAAGAAGACCTAACTGGCATGCGGAAGGAATTCGAAGCCAGAAGGAGTGAGTACATGAAGGAACTCGAGAATGAAGAATTAAAACTTCAGGAAATGAGAGAGTCATTCAATAAGGAATATGACAATAGACACATTCGTATCCAAACATACATAGATACGAACGATCAACTAAATCTTGATAAGGCAAAATTCAAATCCGAAATATGCCATTATCAGAGCGAGTTAGAGAAATTGAAACTTCAGTGTAGTAAACAAGCTGAAGACAATGAAACCATCCGGGTAGGCATTATAGCTTACAATAAACAACTGGAAGAAGATAGACAGAAACTCACGAATGAGCTTCAGGAATTGCAGACTACTGCAATAACCTTAGACAAATATGTAGAAGCCGCCCAGTTGACTATAGGTGATATAGATCCAGCTGTGGTGTCTACAATGTTGGGAAAAACATCCAAAGATGCAACCCCAATTAGATACAACCCATTTGTTGATGATGGGGCTGATAAGAATGTGTTTCTACAAGAAACCGGATAATACCGCAGGTAATGGAACCGCACCTACACCAGCAACTCCTGTGCTGGATACAATAGGTCCGGCACCACCAATACCAGATTTGAGTCACAAAATTAAAGCGACTCATGATAGTGCTACTGGAACTGACAATAATACACCCGTGGCACAATCAAGAGTACCGGGACCACCGAGGCATATGTTAACACCACCTTCATATTTCTCCCAACCCGGCCACAGTACACCAGCAGGTCCGAGACTACCGAACCCACCTCCGGGTCCCGGTAATGGTCGTACTGATGGACGTTTTCCAAGACCAAATCTGCCACAAAACAATGTTAACAGCGGTACGTATCAACCAAGAACATCCTATGGATATAGATATAATTATAATCCATCAGGAAGTGGTAATTATCAAAATGGTAATAACTATAACCAGGGATGGAATCAAAATAATTCTTACCCTAGGTATGCGTCTTCTGGAAACGCCGGTTACAATGGTGGATGCCCTGGCGGTTCATCCGGAAACTATCATAATAATGGTCCACCAGGAGGGAACCCTCCAGGCGGCCCAGGAGGATCCGGATCAGGAGGATCAGGATCAGGAGGAGATGGCAGGAAGCCAAATAGAAGAACTTCCATGCCTGCAGGGATGCAAACCATCTTTGATAGGAGCCATTGTATCCAAAACCTTGGCATTGACTGCTACCGAAAGGGAGCAGATGGCATGGAAGTCATGAACTGGAGCATGCAAGAAGCAGATAGACTACGCGGATGTAATAATCCGGCACGTAGACAGGCACGGATAACCCCTCCATATGATTCTAATGATCGATGGAAGGACAGGTATCATGCTTTTGTTGACGAAGTCAATTGCAGTGGCTGGACAAAAGAAGAAGCTCTGCCGTATTTGATCTGTTGGTTGAATAAAGGTGGAAAAGTAGCTCTCAACCAATGGAGAGCAGCTTACGGATTATACGGCACCTATAATCAATTGGTCGAATGTGCCGCATACCTATTTGGATCAATCGTTAGGGAAGATCCATGGGTAAGCTTCAAGAAAAGGACACAGAAACCTAAAGAATCTCACAAGGTCTTTGGTTTGGAGCTACAGGACCTGCTATCAAAAGCGCGTCCGAATTGGGCTCATGACGATGACAGTTACCTACAAGAGTTGTTTATACAATTCTACAATGGATTGCGGGATCCGGATCACAAACAAGTAGTTTGGGATTCTTGGAAAGATGATACTTCCTTCAGTGACCTGTTCATATCAATAGATGGACATGACATGAAGAAACGATTGGTAGGTCTAGGACCTAACCCGGTAAGAGCAGCTCCGCTTCAATACGAAAGTACACCTGCTCCGATATATGAAAATTCCCAATTAGCCCCGGTCGATTCGTATGAGGCTGATGAGGGGGATGAATATGTCTCCGATGAAAACGGAGAATATATTGGATCAGTCCAGGTAGCTGGAAAGTATTACCAACAGAAACGGTATAGGAAGGTACATTCGAGAGGGAGGGGAGGATCTGTTACTGGTAAAACAGCTTCCGGATCAACTCAACCTGGCAATGTAGCCTCTACGGCGAAGCCAACTGTGGCAGCCACTGTTGCTCCTACTAATGTGATGGAAACATTAATAGCCGGACTAACAGAAGCTCTAAAGAGACCGAGAGTTGATAAATCTCAAAGGAGATGTTTCAGATGCCAGAAACTGGGGCACTACGCTCCTGAATGTATGGCTGAGAAACCTGTCCCCCGTAGACAGGAAGGTGTCTCTGGAATAAGTACAGAGGAAAACTAGGGAGGGGTCTCCCGAGGGGCAAAGAAGGGGATCCCAGTGACAAATCTTGCCATGATATCACCATCCTTGATGATAGTTCGCATGTAGTAGCAAACTCGCCTAGCACCGAGGTGGTTGTAGACACCCGGAAGGTTAGGGAAGCTGATATAACAGGTGCCACGGGAGCACAGGGGAAACCCGATATCAGTAACGAGGCAGGCGGCTACGAGTTAGCCAGGGTTGGTAGTGCCCACCTGCCCCCGGGTCATCCTTGTCTGGAATACCTGAAAGGATGTGGATCGACTCCTGGTGTGAACAATGACGTTCCGATCATCACGGATATGCCCTCTGTTTTAAACGGAAGGCGGTGGTATGTTTGCCTCACTGTTAACGGAAGATCTGCCGAATTTCTCATGGATACGGGAGCTAGCCACTCCTGTATCTCCAAGGAGTTCTATGATCTTATACCGGATGAACATGATACTCTCAAATTGGGAGGAAGTGCTCAGACGGCCGATGGCAGTACCTTGCAAACATATGGTAGAACTTGTGTGAAGTTACAATTAGATGGAGTACATGACTATGTCATGAGCGCCACCGTTGCGGATATAGCAGATGAAGGGATACTCGGGTTGGATTTCGCATCCCTGTATGGAGTTGTGTTGGAACCCCAATCAGGAGTGTTGAGTGTGAAATACCCGTATCCTGTAAAGGTTAGGTGTGTACTGAGACAAGTGAGCAGTATGGCTAGTGTAGCACACACTGTGCGAATCCCTCCGGGAGTAGCCTGTGATGTGCTAGTGAGAAGTGATCCTGCAATGCGCAATAAGCCTGCAGTGATAGAACCGGATGTAGCTACTCTGTCAAGTATCGGATTAGTATCCGCAGACACTATTGTAGCAAATGCATCCTGGTCGGTAGTACCTGTCTCCAATACTGGAAACAGTACTATCTACTTAAAAAAGGGACAAGTTTTTGGAAACGTGACCCTTTCGGAAACTGTAACGGATAGTAAGTTAAACTTACAAAAGGTAACAGGAAATGATGAAGTTTCGGAAGACTTACTCAAGTTGTATGAAGAAACTTCATTAGAAAATCCGGAAGACCGGAAAGAGTTCTATGATTTGCTCTGTCAGTACAGGACTGCCTTTGCCAAACCTGGTGAAAAACTAGGTACGACAAACAAGGTAGTACATAAAATAGATACTGGAGATGCGGAACCCTTTAAAATACCATATAGGCGGTTACCTTTAGCGAAAAAGAGAGTAGCTGAAGAGGAAATAAACAAGATGTTGGAACAGGATGTAATAGTCCCTTCCAATAGTCCATGGAGTAGTCCTGTGTGTATGGTAACAAAGAAAGACGGTACTATCCGCTTTTGCATAGACTACAGGAAATTGAATGGAGTGACGAAAAAGAATTCGTATCCATTACCGAGAATAGACGAAACCATTGACTCCTTAGGAGGAAACAGTTGGTTTTGTACCCTAGACTTGCAATCAGGTTACTGGCAAGTGGGAATGAACCCTTCAGATATGGAGAAAACTGCATTTTCGAGTCATATTGGGCTATTCCAATATAACGTAATGCCGTTTGGTTTGCGCAATGCACCAGCAACATTTGTAGCAATGATGGAAACAATCCTAAGTGATTTATTGTGGAAAAGATGTCTTGTATATCTTGACGATGTCATAGTCTTCGGAAAAACATTGGAAGAGTGTTCTAATAACCTAAAAATGGTACTAGAACATATTATTTCTAATGGTCTCAAATTGAAACCTAAGAAATGCCACATGTTTAGAAAGTCCATAAATTATTTGGGCCGCATCATTAGTGATGAAGGAATAAAAGCTGATCCGGAGAAAATCGAATCAGTTACGAATTGGAATAGACCTAGAACACCCAAAGAAGTGAGGTCCTTTTTAGGATTCTGTTCCTATTATAGGGAATTTATTCCGAATTATTCTAGAGTCAGTTATCCATTACAAGCAATAGCTAACTGGACTCCAGGAAGTACCAAGGAAAAATTTCCTTGGACGCATGAACAGGAATTTGCTTTTCAAAAGCTAAAAGACCTGTTCATAATACTCCGGTATTACAATATCCGAATGAAACGGATCATTTTATACTGGATACTGATGCTAGTAATGATAGCATTGGTGCAGCTCTCTCGCAAGTCCAAAATGGGAGAGAAGTACCGATTGCCTTTGCCGGCAATACACTGAGCAAAACTCAGCGCAATTACTGCACAACCAAAAGAGAGTTGTTAGCAGTAGTCGTATATACCAAGAAGTTCAAACATTTTCTATGGGGAACGAACTTTACATTATGTACGGATCATTCCTCTTTAAGATGGCTACTGAACTTCCGAGATGCTGAAGGAATGTTAGGCCGATGGTTAGCTCATCTATCAGAATATGGGCTTGAACATCACCAGATTCAGCATAGACCTGGAGTGAAGCATTTGAATGCTGATGCCTTGTCTCGAATACCAATCCGGAAATGTGATAATCTGGATTGTACTGATTGTGGAGCTCATAGGGCAGTGTTAGCAGGGATTCGAAGACCATTCGAACCCCTAGTTGCCAGTATACTGGATTGGTCTATGGATCACATACGACGTTTCCAGGAAGCTGACTCGATAACTGCGCAGCTATTGCAATTAGTACCAAAGGGTATACGTCCAGTTAGAGCCGAGGTCTCTCTGGAAAATCGAGAAATGAGAAGGTTTCTTGCTCAATGGACTGAGCTTGAAGTCCGGAAAGGCGTGTTATACCGTTGGAAGCCATGTAAAAATGGTGAGAAAATCATGCAAGTGGTAATACTATGATATACCATTTTATTATTCCATAAATTGTAACATATTTTGTATTAATCAAAGGATATCTATGAAATTAATACATAGGTTGGTTCTAAGAGCTATAAGAGCGCTCAAACTTTGTATAAGAGCGTTCATGCCCCACTGCACACCAGCCAGGTCAGTTACAAACACTCTCTCTGACATCAAAGGCTCCGACCTAATGGTTCACTGCACAATATAATAAAAATGAGGGTCTCAGTGTGCGACCTCATGGTTCAATGCACAAATTAATAACTTGTAAGTGAATGCAACCGGCCGTCACGGGTGCCTGAGCACCGCTGACGCCGTCATGAGTGTCTGAGCACTCTAATAACTGAACAATGGGTTACATAAGCACGACGCCATAACCGTCCGGTCGCTCTAGCGTCGCTCCTGAGCAAGCTAGGTCAAATATCAAAGTATTTATGGAAAGCCCATAATTAGACGGTCAAAATGAGCCCAAGATCAAGGCGGAACTCCCATTATTAAGGAAGTTATGCCATGGAGACTGAAAGAAGCTCCGAGTTCCATACAGACAGGGAGTTACGCGCCTATCCAGCGGGCATTATAATCTTGGCACATTCAGCTCCGCGCATGCCCAAAATGGCGGTTATACACGCATAAACGACCGAGTTATGAGGGTTTGAAGATGCAGAACCGACCAAGACAATGGGGGGCATAGCGGCGTCCATGGGGGTCCTTTGTCCCCCTGTGACACATGAAAGACACCCCTCAAACAATTGTAGAGTTAGGCAGATGCTGCTGGCTCCAGTCAGTCTGGAGGTGCTTTTCCAAGATTTGCTACAAATAGCCTGTCTGCACCTCCAGGAAGACAGATCACCAAGAACCGCTCTAGAGGTAACATCTCCAGTCATCTCCTGCTACCTGCTATACCACTGCACTATGGTGAAACTATGCTAGACAGGCATTGGTTTCTATCATTAGTGGCCAGGGGCTATCTCCTTCAAGACTTCCACCAGAGGGTAAAGTTATTCATTATTACATTATTCCTCTAAGCAGCAGGTCAGGAGCTAGGTGTGGGAACCCACCTAGAAATATGCTGGACACTGTATTATTATTACCTCACAGGTGGAGTGGAACCGAACATTGTACCTTATAAATTACTGTATGTTTACTGTATGTACAAATTACCTACATACTAACTACTGTATGATTGATATTTCTTACATGTTGCCTAAAGCTGAATAAACCAGTGACAACTGGAAATAACACTATTTATTATGAGCCTGATGTATTTACTCCATACACCACTAGCCATATGATATTTCTCATATGACAACTTGATCATGCCAATCACTAGTATGACAATACCACATGCCATGAGACATGACATTATATACTTCTGTCATGGACATCGGACCAGTGGTCATTTTGGAAGGAAACGTTCGTTGGCACGACTTTCCAAAAAATATTACTGGCCTCGCATGACCAGAGACTTGCAAAGATGGGTAATCACCTGTCCGGATTGTTGTAAAAACAAACCCGGACCCGGGATGGGTAAACTTCCCCTATCCCAAGAACTTTTCGGAGTTAGATTCGCAAGAATCGGGGTAGATATCATTAGTGGATTGAATACAACCGCTAATGATAATACCTGTATGATGGTAGTGTGTGATTATTACACAAAATACACTAAAGTATTTCCACTACCGGACCACAAAGCAGTTACTTGTGCCGAAGCCTTTGTAAAAGGCTGGGTACTAAGTTTCGGTGTACCACTAATGCTACACAGCGACCAAGGCAGAGAATTCGAATCAAATCTCTGGCAGGGTATGTGCGAATACTTAGCTATTTGTAAGACTAGAACCAATCCGTATAGACCACAAAGCGACGGATTGGTAGAAAGGTTCAATAGAACCCTTATCCAAGTTCTAAAATCACTCGTCAATGAACATATGGATGACTGGGATGAGCAATGTCATTTCGTGACACATGCTTATAACAGTACGGTACATTCAAGTACAAATTGTACTCCGAACCTCTTAGTATTCGGAGAGGATCTGATAATGCCTGCTGACTTAGTATTTGGAGTCGTAGGGATGGACCCGGAACTACCTTGCCATGTAGTTTTTGTGGAATGTTTAAGAGACAGATTTAAAAAAGCATATGAGTCTGTCCGAATTGATTTGGAAAAAAGTGCCAAATGGCAGAAAGTTGGATATGATACCGATCTAAAGCATCGGAAATTCCGATCCGGAGACAGAGTTCTCAGATTACATGAACCACTTAGACACATAAAATTAGTGTCTAATTGGGATGGTCCCTTCACGGTAACACAAGTTATCAGTGATTGTACCGTAACTATTAAATCTGACCTTGGTCGACTCTATAAGTCGAATGTGGCTAGATTAAGGAAATGGTCTGGGAGGGAGACCTCCACAGAAATGTATGGTGAAGGTTCCGGGAAGATCCTGAACCAGAATCGCATAATAGACCAGGTAAAGAACACTACAGTGAAGCGAGGCCGTGGTAGGCCTAAAAAGTGTTCCGAATCAGTGACACCCACGCCAACACCGATTAAGTGTGGGGGAGTTAAAAAAGTCTCGGCAGGTGAAGACAAAAAGAAGAGGAAAGGTGTCTCTAAGGCTAAGAAACACCTAGAAAAGGCTCTTCAGACTGTTAGGTCCGATAAAGAACTATCCGAGAAGGGGAGATACGTTCGTCGCAGCCCTCGAATTGCCCAGAGGACTGCAGTGACCTAACCTGTATACACAACGGGTGTAATGTTTACATTTAGAGGAACGGATGACAACTGACCCGAAAGGCTTATTTGTCGCCACCGCATGATGTACCAATGGGTAGTGGACAGATAATCCGGTGGATTTGCTTAAGCTTTCCATAATCTCCACTTAAATCCCCAGACGAGTCATCGGCGTGAGCGATAATTACCTAAAAACAATCAGTTTGTTGATGTTCCGCTTGTAGCATGTGCGTTTCCGCATGACGTCACCGCGTCCAGTCTCGGCTGACCTCTCGTGACCTCGCGGGCTGCGGGGAAATGACGTCACGAAAGCTGGCCTGTCGCCATATTGTTTTTTGGTAGCGTTTAGGACAGTCGGGTCACCCCTTCTCTCTTAAATTCAACCATCTAGCAAACCTCTTGTGCGTCCTCAGAGTCTGTCTCTCAGCAGGCAGACTCCGTCCGTGTCGGCCCCGGCGCCGTAAAAGCCGGAAAAAGGAGTAGTTTACTCCCGTGGGCGATTCCCCAGTCATGGCTGAGGAATCCGTAGCTGCAGCCAAGCTATCCGGTGACCCGGATAAGCTGACTCCGTCCGCAGAAGCTTTTCCGGAAGCTTTGTCACCTGTAACACAGGAAGAGAGCGAGATGATGGACGTGGAGGAATCCACGGATCGCTCGTTCGAGGAGAAGCTGGCTTCATTTTCACTAAATGAGCCAGAGAAGATACTATCTCCACTCCCACCCGAGGGATCCAGAGGGGCTGCAAGTGCTGAACCCGCAGCGACTGAGTCCGAGACCACACAAGTCGACGGACCGAAGGATCAGTGGAAGCCAGCAGTGGCTGACCCGTTCCCAGTAGATTACGATGGTCGCTATCTGTATGTCCACCCGGAACTGCAGGCACAAGTGACCTACGCGGACGGTACACCAGTCAGGTTGGACCCGAAAGTAAGGATGGCTATCGAGGGCGTCATGGTTCCCGAACAGCTGACCAGGACGCCTCCCGAATGGCTTCGAGACTGGCCGTGGTTCCAACGGGGACTTATGGTAGATGCTGGTTTCCGTGAAACAGTGTATGAAGCCAACCGAGCCTTCGAGCTCGGAGCGTACCAGAAGCCTGACAAGTCCCTGTGGAACGTCAAGGCTACAAATATTGATTGGGTAGGCTGCGTCTCGGATCCCGAGGGGCAGACTTACCCACGTCCTTGTGCTACCCGGCCCCAGTACCGGACCACAAAGGAGTTCCGGGAAGCCGCTGCTAACTTCGAGCAGTGGGACGACGGTTTTTACATAACCGAGCAAGAGTTAGTGGATGTCCAGAACAATTCACTAACCGGCATGGACCGAGGTGCAGCTCTTCGGACGGTTCTCGTCCGCCGAATGACTGCCGAACAGGAGGCCCAGGAAGAGGCTAAGAGGGCCGCGGAAGTACCCGCACCTCCTATCGCCGACCTGAAGCTTGCCACCAGGAGCTCAGCCAGTGCTACACCAGCCACCGGCAGTACTACCTCCAGCGCATCCGGAACCCAGGAACCGGAGGAAGACTGGAAGGTCAGTAAGAACAGGAGGTCCGCTGCTCGGAAGCTCAAGAATCTCCCGGATTCTGCTAGAGCCGAGCCGAAACCCAGCACCTCAGCCACTGGTAGTACTGCCATGGAGGTTGAGTCGTCAGACGAGGAGTCTGTACACGAATCCTCGTTTGAGTATGATGAGAAGGCCACTCCATCAACTCAAACCGAGGCCGAGCGATGGGCTAACGCCAAATCCGGATTCAAAACCCGGATTCCGACGTGTTTCTCCGACTGTGCCTACGGAGTAAAAAAGGACGGCTCTACCCTCTATGCCTGCCCGGACTCAGTCAACAAGAATGATGAGTCAGATGATGAAGATTGGATGCGTCTTTCGGATGAAGATCCCAATCCGAGCAAAGCCTATCGAAAGATGTGGCTTATGCTAAACCACACCGAAGGGTATTACACTTATACCCAGAGGAGGAAGCTGCGTTGGGCTCTAGAGAAGTGGTACGGTGACGACCAGAAGTCCTGTCCCTTCTCTGTCTGCCAGGATGCGAGTGATGTCTCGGTCCGGACCTGGAGTACTCCAGCCCGGTTCCAAAGGCATCTGGTAGAGGCCCACTTCCACCATCACCCGGTTTACATTTGTGATCCGAGTTATGGTAAGAAGGGCAAGAAGTGTACTACGAAGGTGCAATATAGCCGACGTAGTGATCTGGCGAGACACCAGAAGAAATGCCACGCAGAAGGTTTAGACGGGGCTCGGAAGCGCATCATGGAGCTTCATCAGGAACTCATGAAGGAGTTCGATAGTCTGAGTGAGGATGCTTGGTCTAAGATCCGACCAGGGGACCAAGTCCTCTGCGAGGTTCCGAAGACCAAGGATTCGAAACTCCGCGCAAAGATAGTCCTGACTCCTGGAAAGGGTAAGCTGGACATGCACGAGTCTCTCTGGCAAAAATGCGAGGAATCCGGTAAGGAGGGAAAGAGAGCTCGTGAAAGGAGCAGAAGAGACCAGAACCGTGGTGGCAACGGCAACGGTAATGGTCAGACCACCACTGCTAAAGTCAGAGCAGACGACCGCTCCAGGTCTCCTCTGGCTCGGCACCCCCACGAGCAGGTTCAGGGCACTCCGGTGTTCAAGAAACCCGAACCTGCCGGATACGCTGGCACCGTATCGAAGCCTGGGAAAGTTAATCCCCGTAACTTTCCGTCCTTGACCCAGGGACCTGGACCTGAGAGCCAGACCTTGGTCGTAGGAAAGGGTGGTCGTCTTGTCCCTAAGAAGACCTCAGCACCTGCTGCCACCGGATCCACATCCGCTCCAGCCGCCCTGCCAACCAACTTCACCCAGGAGCAGTTAAGCCTCTACCTGCACATGGGATTGAAGCAGAATCAGCCTCCTGCCTACTGTGTACCAACAGCAGGTGTGTCCGGAAGCCCCACACCTGGAAGTGGTCCTCATGCCGCATCGACTCCCCCCAAGGCTGTCGCTGCACCTGCGAAACCAAAAGACGCCATTACCATTAAAACCGGTAATGCGGAAGTTTGGTTCGAGAAGTCTCGCCAGGGGGAGGCAGATGTCCAGAAGGCCATCTACACCCACTGGGAGAAACGTGTCCGTGAGAAGGCAACAGAATTCCATCAGGGTCTTCTTAACGATACCCTGTTGTGTATGAAGGAGGTTGCGGATGCTGAAAAGCAGCGCCTCGAGACCCTCATTCGGGACGATGTAAAGTCCCAGGAGGAGGCTGCCGCAGCTGCCCAAGAAAAGGCAGCTATGGACGTACACGTCTTGGAGAAATGTGTAAAAGAGGAGATTACCCGGAATACCAATTTGAACACTAAGTTCATGAGGGTATTCGGAGTCGACCTCGATGAGTGGGACGGCACTCCCGAGTCGGCTCTAGCTCTTCTTAAGAAGAAGCATGCGAAGAAATCCGCCTAAGCATGCTACGGGTTATTTTCCATAATTTTTTTTTTTCTCCACCACTAAATAACCAGATATAGTCTTTGCGGAACCCTACAGGTCTGCGAATGTTTTCTTCATTAGTATATGAACACCTGTTGTATGTGTTCCGGGTTCCTTCTATGACCAGCTTATTGTACAATTCAGGCCGTATAATTCTTATTGTACCCTGAATAGTCTATTCGGATTGAGAACTTCACTTACAAACAATCCGATAGTAGACTTGCTGCTGTTAAACGTATCCGGATGCCGGTTCCAGACTTCTGCTGCTACCTGTGCTAACCACTTATTAGGATGGACTTTACGATTTACCTCTACAATTCATCTATACTCCCGAATGGACTAATACTATATGTTACTACTATTTCCGGACCAGCCTATATTGGACTTTTTTACCTATGTCAACAATACTTAACGGATTACGATTCTACACTGTTGACTAAACCGGATCTACACCTTACTTCTACACTCTACACCATTCGGATATACTTATGAACTATAGCACTTCTAGAGGATTGTGGGTAGCTGCCCCAAAATTCATCTACCGTGTTCACTCTATAAAAGGAAATCATAGACTTTAGCACGTCCATCCCATGGTTAGCTGACCACACTTACCTCCTAGTATCCGGAAAACTACAGCAGAAGACTCCAGCAGCATCTACCATTACCATATTGTATATAATATTATATGTCTATTTTTCTATTATACTATTTGTATGTGCATATCCACTACACTGGTCATAACTTACTATATATTATGATACGGATATCTATATATCTGTTGGTACGGATCTCAAATTGCTGTTCATATTTATAATATAAGATCCGGTAAACTACACCAGAACATACGTATTATTGTCCTGCGAGACATGTTGTATCATAAATATATTAATCTGGTGTTATAAAGGTTATTTGGTACACGGTGATATCATATATATTATTATATTCATTACTACACCGTGATTTTTTTCTTTTCAAGTGTATAATATAAATGGTTCTATTCGTACTACTCACGGAATCTTTAACGGATTCATAAGGTTATATCATATGATGATGTTACAAGATTATATGTCATTAGATAGTGTAGTTACTCTTACAGTCTTTTTCAAGACTATATAATCAAATGTGGTATTAATAACTACAAACGCATATGAATGTTATTACGTGATGTATTTAATGTTAACAGTTCCGTTACACATAACTGTTACTATCACATGTATACGAATTATGATACTTGTCCTATTACTTATACCGTAAACATGATATGTTATCCTATGGTATAATAAGCTAATTAACAGTTTTGATACGTACAACTGTTATTAATTCAAGTAATTCGTATCATATTCCAACATTCAACTTGCTATTATTTAACTACATACACTATCAAATATATGTATGTGACATCCAAATCATACTTAATCTGGTGTTAACGTTATATCTATGGTTGTACCTCTATTACTAATGGTTTAGACATATAGATATGTTATCCTAGTAATATTACTATAACTATAACACCCTCCTAAATGTCTGGGGGAGTGGTGTAGAGGTACGCATTGTTAAACCATAGAGTTGGGTACCGTCTGACGTGGCGGGTGAGTCGAGTCGTCGGACGTTCCTCAGGTTCCGAATAGGTGGCAGCACCGATCCGGGTCTGTGGGGACATCTGACGACGAACACCTGGGTCCTTATATAAAGCCCAGGGCTCAGCCGCTACGTCAGAGGCCCTTCTGGCCTCCGCACCATGTAGACCATTATCCATCAATATTAGCTGCCTCTTCCATACCATTCGGCAGCCGTGAGTGTGCACTAAGTAATAAAATTAACCGTTGGCATACACTTGAAATACTGTCTTACTCTTTCTTTCCGAATCGTAAGACCCAAACCCCCAGGTCCGTAAGGCCACAAACCCTTACATATATAAGGCTGGTACAGGGTGGTAGGGGATATGTATGTATATAAGACTGGTACAGGGTGGTGGGGGAAATGTATGTATATAAGGCTGGTACACAGGGTGGTAGGGGATATGTATGTATATAAGGCTGGTACACAGTGTGGTGGGGGATATGTATGTATATAAGGCTGGTACAGGGTGGTATAGGATATGTATGTATATAAGGCTGGTACATGGTGGTATAGGATATGTATGTATATAAGGCTGGTACAGGATGGTGGGGGATATGTATGTATATAAGGCTGGTACACGGTGGTATAGGATATGTATATAAGGCTGGTACAGGGTGGTGGGGGATATGTATGTATATAAGGCTGGTACACAGGGTGGTGGGGTATATGTATGTATATAAGGCTGGTACAGGGTGGTGGGGGATATGTATGTATATAAGGCTGGTACACAGTGTGGTAGGGGATATGTATGTATATAAGGCTAGTACAGTGTGGTGGGAGATATGTATGTATATAAGGCAGGTACAGGGTGGTGGGGTATATGTATGTATATAAGGCTGGTACACAGGGTGGTAGGGGATATGTATGTATATAAGGCTGGTACAGGATGGTGGGGGATA
Source organism: Acholoe squamosa (assembly GCA_949317995.1). Classification (NCBI taxonomy): domain Eukaryota; kingdom Metazoa; phylum Annelida; class Polychaeta; order Phyllodocida; family Polynoidae; genus Acholoe; species Acholoe squamosa. The sequence continues at coordinate 240,315 of OX439040.1, read as the reverse complement.
TGTATGTATATAAGGCTGGTACACAGGGTGGTAGGGGATATGTATGTATATAAGGCTAGTACAGGGTGGTGGGGGAATATGTATGTATATAAGGCTGGTACACAGGGTGGTAGGGGATATGTATGTATATAAGGCTGGTACAGGTTGTAGGGGATATGTATGTATATATGGCTGGTACACAGGGTGGTAGGGGATATGTATGTATATAAGGCTGGTACTGGGTGGTAGGGGATATGTATGTATATAAGGCTGGTACACAGTGTGGTGGGGGATATGTATGTATATAAGGCTGGTACACAGGGTGGTAGGGGATATGTATGTATATAAGGCTGGTACTGGGTGGTAGGGGATATGTATGTATATAAGGCTGGTACACAGTGTGGTGGGGGATATGTATGTATATAAGGCTGGTACACAGGGTGGTAGGGGAGATTTATGTATATAAGGCTGGTACAGGGTGGTAGGGGATATGTATGTATATAAGGCTGGTACACAGTGTGGTGGGGGATATGTATGTATATAAGGCTGGTAAACAGGGTGGTGGGGGATATGTTTGTATATAAGGCTGGTACACAGGGTGGTAGGGGATATGTATGTATATCAGGCTGGTACAGGGTGGTATAGGATATGTATGTATATAAGGCTGGTACAGGGTGGTATAGGATATGTATGTATATAAGGCTGGTACACAGTCTGGAGGGGGATATGTATGTATATAAGGCTGGTACACAGTGTGGTAGGGGATATGTATGTATATAAGGCTGGTACACAGGGTGGTAGGGGATATGTATGTATATAAGGCTGGTGCACAGTGTGGTAGGTGATATGTATGTATATAAGGCTGGTACAGGGTGGTAGGGGATATGTATGTATATAAGGCTGGTACACAGGGTGGTGGGGGATATGTATGTATATAAGGCTGGTACACAGGGTGGTAGGGGATATATATGTATATAAGGCTGGTACACAGGGTGGTAGGGGATATGTATGTATGTAAGGCTGGTACAGGGTGGTGGGGGATATGTATGTATATAAGGCTGGTACAGTGTGGTGGGGATATGTATGTATATAAGGCTGGTACAGGGTGGTATAGGATATGTATGTATATAAGGCTGGTACAGTGTGGTGGGGATATGTATGTATATAAGGCGGGTACACAGTGTGGTAGGGGATATGTATGTATATCAGGCTGGTACAGGGTGGTATAGGATATGTATGTATATGAGGCTGGTACAGGGTGGTATAGGATATGTATGTATATGAGGCTGGTACACAGGATGGTGGGGGATATGTATGTATATAAGGCTGGTACACAGAGTGGTGGGGGATATGTATGTATATAAGGCTGGTGCACAGTGTGGTAGGGGATATGTATGTATATAAGGCTGGTACACAGTGTGGTAGGGGATATGTATGTATATAAGGCTGGTACACAGGGTTGTGGGGGATATGTATGTATATAAGGCTGGTACACAGGGTGGTGGGGATATGTATGTATATAAGGCTGGTACACAGGGTGGTAGGGGATATGTATGTATATAAGGCTGGTGCACAGTGTGGTAGGGTATATGTATGTATATAAGGCTGGTACAGGGTGGTAGGGGATATGTATGTATATAAGGCTGGTACACAGGGTGGTGGGGGATATGTATGTATATAAGGCTGGTACACAGGGTGGTAGGGGATATATATGTATATAAGGCTGGTACACAGGGTGGTAGGGGATATGTATGTATATAAGGCTGGTACAGGGTGGTGGGGGATATGTATGTATATAAGGCTGGTACAGTGTGGTGGGGGATATGTATGTATATAAGGCAGGTACAGGGTGGTAGGGGATATGTATGTATATAAGGCTGGTACACAGTGTGGAGGGGGATATGTATGTATACAAGGCTGGTACAGGGTGGTAGGGGATATGTATGTATATAAGGCTGGTACACAGGGTGGTGGGGGATATGTATGTATATAAGGCTGGTACACAGGGTGGTGGGGGATATGTATGTATATAAGGCTGGTACAGTGTGGTGGGGGATATGTATGTATATAAGGCTGGTACAGGGTGGTGGGGGTATGGATGTATATAAGGCTGGTACAGGGTTGTAGGGGATATGTATGTATATAAGGCTGGTACACAGGGTGGTGGGGGATATGTATGTATATAAGGCTAGTACAGGGTGGTGGGAGATATGTGTGTATATGAGGCTGGCACACAGGGTGGTGGGGGATATGTATGTATATAAGGCTAGTACAGGGTGGTGGGAGATATGTATGTATATAAGGCTGGTACAGGGTGGTGGGGGATATGTATGTATATAAGGCTGGTACACAGGGTGGTGGGGTATATGTATGTATATAAGGCTGGTACACAGAGTGGTGGGGTATATGTATGTATATAAGGCTGGTACAGGGTGGTGGGGGATATGTATGTATATAAGGCTGGTACACAGGGTGGTAGGGGATATGTATGTATATAAGGCTGGTTAAGGGTGGTGGGGGATATGTATGTATATAAGGCTGGTACAGGGTGGTGGGGGATATGTATGTATATAAGGCTGGTACAGGGTGGTGGGGGATATGTATGTATATAAGGCAGGTACAGGGTGGTAGGGGATATGTATGTATATAAGGCTGGTACACAGGGTGGTGGGGGATATGTATGTATATAAGTCTGGTACACAGGGTGGTAGGGGATATGTATGTATATAAGGCTGGTACAGGGTGGTGGGGGATATGTATGTATATAAGGCTTGTACACAGGGTGGTGGGGGATATGTATGTATATAAGTCTGGTACACAGGGTGGTAGGGGATATGTATGTATATAAGGCTGGTACACAGTGTGGAGGGGGATATGTATGTATATAAGGCTGGTACAGGGTGGTGGGGGATATGTATGTATATAAGGCTGGTACAGGGTGGTGGGGGATATGTATGTATATAAGGCTGGTACAGGGTGGTAGGGGATATGTATGTATATAAGGCTGGTACACAGGATGGTGGGGGATATGTATGTATATAAGGCTGGTACACAGTGTGGAGGGGGATATGTATGTATATAAGGCTGGTACCCATGGTGGTGGGGGATATGTATGTGTATAAGGCTGGTACACAGTGTGGAGGGGAATATGTATGTATATAAGGCTGGTACACAGGGTGGTGGGAGATATGTATGTGTATAAGGCTGGTACAGTGTGGTGGGGGATATGTATGTATATAAGGCTGGTACATTGTGGTGGGGGATATGTATGTTTATAAGGCAGGTACAGGGTGGTAGGGGATATGTATGTATATAAGGCTGGTACACAGGGTGGTGGGGGATATGTATGTATATAAGGCTGGTACACAGGGTGGTGGGGGATATGTATGTATATAAGGCTGGTACACAGGGTGGTAGGGAATATGTTTGTATATAAGGCTGGTACAGGGTGGTAGGGGATATGTATGTATATAAGGCTGGTACACAGGGTGGTAGGGGATATGTATGTATATAAGGCTAGTACAGGGTGGTGGGGGATATGTATGCATATAAGGCTGGTACAGTGTGGTAGGGGATATGTATGTATATAAGGCTGATACAGGGTGGTGGGGGATATGTATGTATATAAGGCTGGTACAGGGTGGTGGGGGATATGTATGTATATAAGGCTGGTACACAGTGTGGAGGGGGATATGTATGTATATAAGGCTGGTACAGGGTGGTAGGGGATATGTATGCATATAAGGCTGGTACACAGGGTGGTAGGGGATATGTATGTATATAAGGCTGGTACAGGGTGGTGGGGGATATGTATGTATATAAGGCTGGTACAGGGTGGTAGGGGATATGTATGTATATAAGGCAGGTACAGGGTGGTAGGGGATATGTATGTATATAAGGCTGGTACACAGGGTGGTGGGGGATATGTATGTATATAAGTCTGGTACACAGGGTGGTAGGGGATATGTATGTATATAAGGCTGGTACAGGGTGGTGGGGGATATGTATGTATATAAGGCTTGTACTCAGGGTGGTGGGGGATATGTATGTATAAAAGTCTGGTACACAGGGTGGCATGGGATATGTATGTATATAAGGCTGGTAAACAGTGTGGAGGGGGATATGTATGTATATAAGGCTGGTACAGGGTGGTGGGGGATATGTATGTATATAAGGCTGGTACAGGGTGGTGGGGGATATGTATGTATATAAGGCTGGTACAGGGTGGTAGGGGATATGTATGTATATAAGGCTGGTACACAGGATGGTGGGGGATATGTATGTATATAAGGCTGGTACACAGTGTGGAGGGGGATATGTATGTATATAAGGCTGGTACACAGGGTGGTGGGGGATATGTATGTGTATAAGGCTGGTACACAGTGTGGAGGGGGATATGTATGTATATAAGGCTGGTACACAGGGTGGTGGGAGATATGTATGTGTATAAGGCTGGTACAGTGTGGTGGGGGATATGTATGTATATAAGGCTGGTACATTGTGGTGGGGGATATGTATGTATATAAGGCAGGTACAGGGTGGTAGGGGATATGTATGTATATAAGGCTGGTACACAGGGTGGTGGGGGATATGTATGTATATAAGGCTGGTACACAGTGTGGTGGGGGATATGTATGTATATAAGGCTGGTACACAGGGTGGGAGGGAATATGTTTGTATACAAGGCTGGTACAGGGTGGTAGGGGATATGTATGTATATAAGGCTGGTACACAGGGTGGTAGGGGATATGTATGTATATAAGGCTAGTACAGGGTGGTGGGGGATATGTATGTATATAAGGCTGGTACAGTGTGGTAGGGGATATGTATGTATATAAGGCTGGTACACAGTGTGGAGGGGGATATGTATGTATATAAGGGTGGTACAGGGTGGTGGGGGATATGTATGTACATAAGGCTGGTACAGGGTGGTGGGGGATATGTATGTATATAAGGCTGGTACACAGTGTGGAGGGGGATATGTATGTATATAAGGCTGGTACAGGGTGGTAGGGGATATGTATGTATATAAGGCTGGTACACAGTGTGGTGGGGATATGTATGTATATAAGGCTGGTACACAGGGTGGTAGGGGATATGTATGTATATAAGGCTGGTACACAGGGTGGTAGGGGATATTTATGTATATAAGGCTGGTACACAGGGTGGTGGGGGATATGTATGTATATAAGGCTGGTACACAGGGTGGTATAGGATATGTATGTACATAAGGCTGGTACAGGGTGGTAGTGGATATGTATGTATATAAGGCTGGTACAGGGTGGTAGGGGATATGTATGTATATAAGGCTGGTACACAGTGTGGTAGGGGATATGTATGTGTATAAGGCTGGTACACAGGGTGGTGGGGGATATGTATGTATATAAGGCTGGTACACAGGGTGGTGGGAGATATGTATGTATATAAGGCTGGTAAACAGGGTGGTAGGGGATATGTATGTATATAAGGCTAGTACAGGGTGGTAGGGGATATGTATGTATATAAGGCTGGTACAGGGTGGTAGGGGATATGTATGTATAAAAGGCTGGTACACAGGGTGGTGGGGGATATGTATGTATATAAGGCTGGTACAGGGTGGTGGGGGATATGTATGTATATAAGGCTGCTACACAGGGTGGTGGGGGATATGTATGTACATAAGGCTGGTACAGGATGGTGGGGGATATGTATGTATATAAGGCTTGTACACAGGGTGGTGGGGGATATGTATGTATATAAGGCTGGTACACAGGGTGGTGGGGGATATGTATGTATATAAGGCTGGTACAGGGTGGTGGGGGATATGTATGTATATAAGGCTGGTACACAGTGTGGAGGGGGATATGTATGTATATAAGGCTGGTACACAGGGTGGTGGGGGATATGTATGTGTATAAGGCTGGTACACAGTGTGGAGGGGGATATGTATGTATATAAGGCTGGTACACAGGGTGGTGGGAGATATGTATGTATATAAGGCTGGTACACAGGGTGGTGGGGGATATGTATGTATATAAGGCTGGTACAGGGTGGTAGGGGATATGTATGTATATAAGGCTGGTACAGTGTGGTGGGGGATATGTATGTATATAAGGCAGGTACAGGGTGGTAGGGGATATGTATGTATATAAGGCTGGTACACAGGGTGGTGGGGGATATGTATGTATATAAGGCTGGTACACAGGGTGGTGGGGGATAGGTATGTATCTAAGGCTGGTACAGGGTGGTAGGGGATATGTATGTATACAAGGCTGGTTCACAGTGTGGTAGGGGATATGTATGTATATAAGGCTGGTACACAGTGTGGAGGGGGATATGTATGTATATAAGGCTGGTACACAGTGTGGTAGGGGATATGTATGTATATAAGGCTGGTACACAGGGTGGTGGGGATATGTATGTATATAAGGCTGGTACACAGTGTGGTAGGGGATATGTATGTATACAAGGCTGGTACACAGGGTGGTGGGAGATATGTATGTATACAAGGCTCGTACACAGGGTGGTGGGGGATATGTATGTATATAAGGCTGGTACAGGGTGGTAGGGGATATGTATGTATATAAGGCTGGTACACAGGGTGGTGGGGGATATGTATGTATATATAAGGCTAGTACACAGTGTGGAGGGGGATATGTATGTATATAAGGCTGGTACAGGGTGGTGGGGGATATGTATGTATATAAGGCTGGTACAGGGTGGTAGGGGATATGTATGTATATAAGGGTGGTACACAGGGTGGTAGGGGGATATGTATGTATATAAGGCTGGTACAGTGTGGAGGGGGATATGTATGTATATAAGGCTGGTACAGGGTGGTGGGGTATATGTATGTATATAAGGCTGGTACACAGTGTGGAGGGGGATATGTATGTATATAAGGCTGGTACAGGGTGGTGGGGGATATGTATGTATATAAGGCTGGTACACAGAGTGGTGGGGGATATGTATGTATATAAGGCTGGTACACAGTGTGGAGGGGGATATGTATGTATATAAGGCTGGTACAGGGTGGTGGGGGTATGTATGTATAAAAGGCTGGTACACAGGGTGGTAGGGAATATGTTTGTATATAAGGCTGGTACAGGGTGTTAGGGGATATGTATGTATATAAGGCTGGTACAGGGTGGTGGGGTATATGTATGTATATAAGGCTGGTACAGGGCGGTGGGGGATATGTATGTATATAAGGGTGGTACAGGGTGGTGGGGGATATGTATGTATATAATGCTGGTACACAGGGTGGTGGGGGTATGTATGTATATAAGGATGGTACACAGGGTGGTGGGGGATATGTATGTATATAAGGCTGGTGCACAGTGTGGTAGGGGATATGTATGTATATAAGGCTGGTACAGGGTGGTGGGGGATACGTATGTATATAAGGCTGGTACAGGATGGTGGGGGATATGTATGTATATAAGGCTGGTACAGGGTGGTAGGGGATATGTATGTATATAAGGCTGGTACACAGGATGGTAGGGGATATGTATGTATATAAGGCTGGTACAGGGTGGTGGGGGATATGTGTCTATATAAGGCTGGTACAGGGTGGTAGGGGATATGTATGTATATAAGGCTGGTACACAGGGTGGTGGGGGATATGTATGTATATAAGGCTGGTACAGGGTGCTGGGGGGATATGTATGTATATAAGGCTGGTACAGGGTGGTGGGGGATATGTATGTATATAAGGCTGGTACACAGTGTGGAGGGGGATATGTATGTATACAAGGCTGGTACAGGGTGGTGGGGGTATGTATGTATATAAGGCTGTTACACAGGGTGGTGGGGGATATGTATGTATATAAGGCTGGTACAGGGGTGGTAGGGGATATGTATGTATATAAGGCTGGTACACAGGGTGGTGGGGGGTATGTATGTATATAAGGCTGGTACAGGGTGGTGGGGGATATGTATGTATATAAGGCTGGTACACAGGGTGGTGGGGGATATGTATATAAGTCTGGTACAGTGTGGTGGGGGATATGTATGTATATAAGGCTGGTACAGGGTGGTGGGGGATATGTGTGTATATAAGGCTGGTACAGGGTGGTAGGGGATATGTATGTATATAAGGCTGGTACACAGGGTGGTGGGGGATACGTATGTATATAAGGCTGGTACACAGGGTGGTGGGGGATATGTATGTATATAAGGCTGGTACAGGGTGGTGGGGGGATATGTATGTATATAAGGCTGGTACAGGGTGGTAGGGGATATGTATGTATATAAGGCTGGTACACAGGGTGGTAGGGGATATGTATGTATATAAGGCTGGTACACAGGGTGCTGGGGGATATGTATGTATATAAGGCTGGTACACAGTGTGGAAGGGGATATGTATGTATATAAGGCTGGTACAGGGTGGTGGGGGTATGTATGTATATAAGGCTGATACACAGGGTGGTAGGGGATATGTATGTATATAAGGCTGGTACACAGGGTGGTGGGGGATATGTATGTATATAAGGCTGGTACACAGGGTGGTAGGGGATATGTATGTATATAAGGCTGGTACACAGGGTGGTGGGGGATATGTATGTATATAAGGCTGGTACACAGGGTGCTGGGGGATATGTATGTATATAAGGCTGGTACAAGGTGGTAGGGAATATGTATGTATATAAGGCTGGTACAAGGTGGTAGGGAATATGTATGTATTTAAGGGTTCATCTATAGTTTTTCTACATAAAACTGTCCCTATACGTAACACATTTACTGATATTAAAGTCCTAGTCTATAGTTCATCCATAGTTTTTCTACATATAACTGTCCTTAAGTCACTGTCCACAGCCAGGGCCATACATGTTTGTGTGCATCAGGATATTGATTCATTAGTTATCAATATCGTAATGCGTCAATTTAGTGCTAAAATCCATTGAATTTAATAGTGAATCACTTTAATTGAAAGAAATAGTGATATCCCCTAAAATGACAGTGTTTCACCCTAAGAAGGTCCACTGACATCTCTTTATGGTGCAACGTAGTTTGTTTTGATGTCAGTAGGTCGAACACAATGACCACATGGAGAATTAAGATATTTCAATTCTCTGATAACATAGAAAAATCATTGAAATGGGTAGGATCAAACTTGATTAATCATACACACTGCCTATTCATAGACATGTAGCTTGTAGAGAGTTAGAAATACGATTATAGACTGGGCCCATATCAGGAATCTTTCAAAATGGGAATTTGCAACACCATTCCTAGTGATATTTACAAACATACACCCAGATCGGTCTATGATCAGCAGAACAAGGACTTGAGCACTTGGTCTACAGTCCCCTAATGATGTCTAGTCCTGGACACTCCAAAGTATAAGGGAATAAGTATAGGCTTATTCTTAATCTCTAATCTGAATGTAGAAACCTGTTTTGAAATCTAAACATCTGACTGGAATGATGGATCAGATCTATACTGTAAACAGTGTATAGTGATACAAGGATATATGAGAGGTTGCCTAAACAAGCCTAACATTATACTAATGAAACAGCAATCACAGTAAAAATATATTGAATCCCCGTTCACTGTATGGTGAATCTAGAAGCAACGGTAAACTCTAAAACAACAGGGAACATCCAGCACCACATTGCCAGTGAAACACCATTTTTTGAAGGAGTTATTTTTACTGTGTACATGAACTAAAGCTGTAACATGTCAAACCCCACATGTACATCATAGTATGTGAACTCATGGTGCAGCTTACATGTACACAAACCCCACATGTACATCATAGTATGTGAACTCAGGGTGCAGCTTACATGTACACAAACCCCACATGTACATCATAGTATGTGAACTCAGGGTGCAGCTTACATGTACATAAACCCCACATGTACATCATAGTATGTGAACTCAGGGTGCGGCTTACATGTACACAAACCCCACATGTACATCATAGTATGTAAACTCAGGGTGAAGCTTACATGTACATAAACCCCACATGTACATCACAGTATGTGAACTCAGGGTGCGGCTTACATGTACCCCACATGTACAGCATAGTATGTGAACTCAGGGTGCAGCTTACATGTACCCCACATGTACATCATAGTATGTGAACTCAGGGTGCAGCTTATATGTACACAAACCCCACATCTACATCATAGTATGTGAACTCAGGGTGCGGTTTATATGTACATAAACCCCACATATACATCATAGTATGTGAACTCAGGGTGCAGCTTACATGTACCCCACATGTACATCATAGTGTGTGAACTCAGGGTGCAGCTTACATGTACCCCACATGTACATCATAGTGTGTGAACTCAGGGTGCAGCTTACATGTACCCCACATGTACATCATAGTATGTGAACTCATGGTGCAGCTTACATGTACATAAACCCCACATGTACATCATAGTATGTGAACTCAGGGTGCAGCTTACATGTACACAAACCCCACATCTACATAATAGTATGTGAACTAAGGGTGTAGCTTACATGTACACAAACCCCACATGTACATCATAGTATGTGAACTAAGGGTCTAGCTTACATGTACACAAACCCCACATCTACATCATAGTATGTGAAATAAGGGTGTAGCTTACATGTACACAAACCCCATATGTACATCATAGTATGTGAACACAGGGTGCGGCTTACATGAACCCCACATGTACATCATAGTATGTGAACTCAGGGTGCAGCTTACATGTACACAAACCCCACATCTACATCATAGTATGTGAAATAAGGGTGTAGCTTACATGTACACAAACCCCATATGTACATCATAGTATGTGAACACAGGGTGCGGCTTACATGTACCCCACATGTACATCATAGTATGTGAACTCAGGGTGCAGCTTACATGTACACAAACCCCACATCTACATCATAGTATGTGAACTCAGGGTGCGGCTTACATGTACCGCACATGTACATCATAGTATGTGAACTCAGGGTGCAGCTTACATGTACCCCACATGTACATCATAGTATGTGAACTCAGGGTGCAGCTTACATGTACCCCACATGTACATCATAGTATGTCAACTCAGGGTGTACCTTACATGTACATAAACCCCACATGTACATCATAGTATGTGAACTCAGGGTGCGATTGTACACAAACCCCACATGTACATCATAGTATGTGAACTCAGGGTGCAGCTTACATGTACATAAACCCCACATGTACATCATAGTATGTGAACTCAGGGTGCAGCTTACATGTACCCCACATGTACATCATAGTATGTGAACTCAGGGTGTACCTTACATGTACACAAACCCAACATGTACATCATACTATGTGAGCTCAGGGTGCAGCTTACATGTACACAAACCCCACATGTACATCATAGTATGTGAACTCAGGGAGCAGCTTACATGTACCCCACATGTACATCATAGTATGTGAACTCAGGGTGCAGCTTACATGTACCCCACATGTACATCATAGTATGTGAACTCAGGGTGCAGCTTACATGTACATAACCCCCACATGTACATCATAGTATGTGAACTCAGGGTGCAGCTTACATGTACATAACCCCCACATGTACATCATAGTATGTGAACTCAGGGTGTGGCTTACATGTACATAAACCCCACATCTACATCATAGTATGTGAACTCAGGGTGCAGCTTACATGTACCCCACATGTACATCATAGTATGTGAAATCAGGGTGCAGCTTACATGTACACAAACCCCACATCTACATCATAGTATGTGAACTCAGGGTGTACCTTACATGTACACAAACCCCATATGTACATCATAGTATGTGAACTCAGGGTGTACCTTACATGTACATAAACCCCACATGTACATCATAGTATGTGAACTCAGGGTGCGATTGTACACAAACCCCACATGTACATCATAGTATGTGAACTCAGGGTGCGGCTTACATGTACACAAACCCCACATGTACATCATAGTATGTGAACTCATGGTGCAGCTTACATGTACATAAACCCCACATCTACATCATAGTATGTGAACTCATGGTGCAGCTTACATGTACACAAACCCCACATGTACATCATAGTATGTGAACTCAGGGTGCGGCTTACATGTACACAAACCCCACATGTACATCATAGTATGTGAACTCAGGGTGCAGCTTACATGTACCCCACATGTACATCATAGTATGTGAACTCAGGGTGCAGCTTACATGTACCCCACATGTACATCATAGTATGTGAACTCATGGTGCAGCTTACATGTACATAAACCCCACATAAACATCATAGTATGTGAACTCAGGGTGCAGCTTACATGTACCCCACATGTACATCATAGTATGTGAACTCAGGGTGCAGCTTACATGTACCCCACATGTACATCATAGTATGTGAACTCAGGGTGCGGCTTACATGTACATAAACCCCACATGTACATCATAGTATGTCAACTCAGGGTGCGGCTTACATGTACCCCACATGTACATCATAGTATGTGAACTCAGGGTGCAGCTTACATGTACACAAACCCCATATGTACATCATAGTGTGTGAACTCAGGGTGCAGCTTACATGTACATAAACCCCACATGTACATCATAGTATGTGAACTCAGGGTGCAGCTTACATGTACACAAACCCCACATGTACATCATAGTATGTGAACTCAGGGTGCGGCTTACATGTACATAAACCCCACATGTACATCATAGTATGTGAACTCAGGGTGCAGCTTACATGTACACAAACCCCATATGTACATCATAGTGTGTGAACTCAGGGTGCAGCTTACATGTACATAAACCCCATATGTACATCATAGTATGTGAACTCAGGGTGCGGCTTACATGTACATAAACCCCACATGTACATCATAGTATGTGAACTCAGGGTGCAGCTTACATGTACACAAACCCCACATGTACATCATAGTATGTGAACTCAGGGTGCAGCTTACATGTACATAAACCCCACATGTACATCATAGTATGTGAACGCAGGGTGCGGCTTACATGTACCCCACATGTACATCATAGTATGTGAACTCAGGGTGCAGCTTACATGTACACAAACCCCACATGTACATCATAGTATGTGAACTCAGGGTGCGGTTTACATGTACATAAACCCAACATGTACATCATAGTATGTGAACTCAGGGTGCAGTTTACATGTAACCCACATCTACATCATAGTATGTGAACTCAGGGTGCAGCTTACATGTACATAAACCCCACATGTACATCACAGTATGTGAACTCAGGGTGCAGCTTCCATGTACAGAAACCCCACATGTACATCATAGTATGTGAACTCAGGGTGTACCTTACATGTACACAAACCCCATATGTACATCATAGTATGTGAACTCAGGGTGCAGCTTACATGTACATAAACCCCACATGTACATCATAGTATGTGAACTCAGGGTGCGATTGTACACAAACCCCACATGTATATCATAGTATGTTAACTCAGGTTGCGGCTTACATACACAAACCCCACATGTACATCATAGTATGTGAACTCAGGGTGCGGCTTACATGTACATAAACCCCACATGTACATCATAGTATGTGAACTCATGGTGCAGCTTACATGTACATAAACCCCACATGTACATCATAGTATGTGAACTCAGGGTGCAGCTTACATGTACATAAACCCCACATGTACATCATAGTATGTGAACTCATGGTGCAGCTTACATGTACATAAACCCCACATGTACATCATAGTATGTGAACTCAGGGTGTAGCTTACATGTACATAAACCCCACATCTACATCATAGTATGTGAACTCAGGGTGCAGCTTACATGTACACAAACCCCACATGTACATCATAGTACGTGAACTCAGGGTGCAGCTTCCATGTACACAAACCCCACATGTACATCATAGTATGTGAACTCAGGGTTCGGCTTACATGTACACAAACCCCACATGTACATCATAGTATGTGAACTCAGGGTGTGGCTTACATGTACAAAAAACCCCACATGTACATCATAGTATGTGAACTCAGGGTGCGGCTTACATGTAAACAAACCCCACATGTACATCATATTATGTGAACCTAGGGTGCGGCTTACCTGTACATAAACCCCACATGTACATCATAGTATGTGAACTCAGGGTGCGGCTTACATGTACACAAACCCCACATGTACATCATATTATGTGAACTTAGGGTGCGGCTTACCTGTACATAAACCCCACATGTACATCATAGTATGTGAACTCAGGGTGCGGCTTACATGTACCCCACATGTACATCATAGTATGTGAACTCAGGGTGCAGCTTATATGTACACAAACCCCACATCTACATCATAGTATGTGAACTCAGGGTGCGGTTTATATGTACATAAACCCCACATATACATCATAGTATGTGAACTCAGGGTGCAACTTACATGTACCCCACATGTACATCATAGTGTGTGAACTCAGGGTGCAGCTTACATGTACCCCACATGTACATCATAGTGTGTGAACTCAGGGTGCAGCTTACATGCACACAAACCCCACATGTACATCATAGTATGTGAACTCAGGGTGTACCTTACATGTACACAAACCCCATATGTACATCATAGTATGTGAACTCAGGGTGCAGCTTACATGTACATAAACCCCACATGTACATCATAGTATGTGAACTCAGGGTGCAGCTTACATGTACACAAACCCCACATGTACATCATAGTATGTGAACTCAGGGTGCGATTGTACACAAACCCCACATGTACATCATAGTATGTGAACTCAGGGTGCGGCTTACATACACAAACCCCACATGTACATCATAGTATGTGAACTCAGGGTGCGGCTTACATGTACACAAACCCCACATGTACATCATAGTATGTGAACTCATGGTGCAGCTTACATGTACCCCACATGTACAGCATAGTATGTGAACTCAGGGTGCGGCTTACATGTACACAAACCCCACATGTACATCATAGTATGTGAACTCATGGTGCAGCTTACATGAACATAAACCCCACATGTACATCATAGTATGTGAACTCAGGGTGCAGCTTACATGTACACAAACCCCACATGTACATCATAGTATGTGAACTCAGGGTGCAGCTTACATGTACATAAACCCCACATGTACATCATAGTATGTGAACTCATGGTGCAGCTTACATGTACATAAACCCCACATGTACATCATAGTATGTGAACTCAGGGTGTAGTTTACATGTACATAAACCCCACATCTACATCATAGTATGTGAACTCAGGGTGTAGCTTACATGTACATAAACACCACATGTACATCATAGTACGTGAACTCAGGGTGCAGCTTCCATGTACACAAACCCCACATGTACATCATAGTATGTGAACTCAGGGTTCGGCTTACATGTACACAAACCCCACATGTACATCATAGTATGTGAACTCAGGGTGTGGCTTACATGTACAACAAACCCCACATGTACATCATAGTATGTGAACTCAGGGTGCGGCTTACATGTACACAAACCCCACATGTACATCATATTATGTGAACCTAGGGTGCGGCTTACCTGTACATAAACCCCACATGTACATCATAGTATGTGAACTCAGGGTGCGGCTTACATGTACACAAACCCCACATGTACATCATATTATGTGAACTTAGGGTGCGGCTTACCTGTACATAAACCCCACATGTACATCATAGTATGTGAACTCAGGGTGCGGCTTACATGTACCCCACATGTACATCATAGTATGTGAACTCAGGGTGCAGCTTATATGTACACAAACCCCACATCTACATCATAGTATGTGAACTCAGGGTGCGGTTTATATGTACATAAACCCCACATATACATCATAGTATGTGAACTCAGGGTGCAGCTTACATGTACCCCACATGTACATCATAGTGTGTGAACTCAGGGTGCAGCTTACATGTACCCCACATGTACATCATAGTGTGTGAACTCAGGGTGCAGCTTACATGTACACAAACCCCACATGTACATCATAGTATGTGAACTCAGGGTGCAGCTTACATGTACACAAACCCCACATGTACATCATAGTGTGTGAACTCAGGGTGCAGCTTACATGTACCCCACATGTACATCATAGTGTGTGAACTCAGGGTGCAGCTTACATGTACCCCACATGTACATCATAGTATGTGAACTCATGGTGCAGCTTACATGTACATAAACCCCACATGTACATCATAGTATGTGAACTCATGGTGCAGCTTACATGTACATAAACCCCACATGTACATCATAGTATGTGAACTCATGGTGCAGCTTACATGTACATAAACCCCACATGTACATCATAGTATGTGAACTCAGGGTGCAGCTTACATGTACACAAACCCCACATCTACATAATAGTATGTGAACTAAGGGTGTAGCTTACATGTACACAAACCCCACATGTACATCATAGTATGTGAACTAAGGGTCTAGCTTACATGTACACAAACCCCACATCTACATCATAGTATGTGAAATAAGGGTGTAGCTTACATGTAAACAAACCCCATATGTACATCATAGTATGTGAACACAGGGTGCGGCTTACATGAACCCCACATGTACATCATAGTATGTGAACTCAGGGTGCAGCTTACATGTACACAAACCCCACATCTACATCATAGTATGTGAAATAAGGGTGTAGCTTACATGTACACAAACCCCATATGTACATCATAGTATGTGAACACAGGGTGCGGCTTACATGTACCCCACATGTACATCATAGTATGTGAACTCAGGGTGCAGCTTACATGTACACAAACCCCACATCTACATCATAGTATGTGAAATAAGGGTGTAGCTTACATGTACACAAACCCCATATGTACATCATAGTATGTGAACACAGGGTGCGGCTTACATGTACCCCACATGTACATCATAGTATGTGAACTCAGGGTGCAGCTTACATGTACACAAACCCCACATCTACATCATAGTATGTGAACTCAGGGTGCGGCTTGCATGTACCCCACATGTACATCATAGTATGTGAACTCAGGGTGCAGCTTACATGTACCCCACATGTACATCATAGTATGTCAACTCAGGGTGTACCTTACATGTACATAAACCCCACATGTACATCATAGTATGTGAACTCAGGGTGCGATTGTACACAAACCCCACATGTACATCATAGTATGTGAACTCAGGGTGCAGCTTACATGTACATAAACCCCACATGTACATCATAGTATGTGAACTCAGGGTGCGGCTTACATGTACATAAACCCCACATGTACATCATAGTATGTGAACTCAGGTTGCGGCTTACATACACAAACCCGACATGTACATCATAGTATGTGAACTCAGGGTGCGGCTTACATGTACACAAACCCCACATGTACATCATAGTATGTCAACTCAGGGTGCGGCTTACATGTACCCCACATGTACATCATAGTATGTGAACTCAGGGTGCGGCTTACATGTACATAAACCCCACATGTACATCATAGTATGTGAACTCAGGGTGCAGCTTACATGTACCCCACATGTACATAATAGTATGTGAACTCAGGGAGCAGCTTACATGTACACAAACCCCACATCTACATCATAGTATGTGAACTCAGGGTGCAGCTTACATGTACCCGACATTTACATCATAGTGTGTGAACACAGGGTGCAGCTTACATGTACACAAACCCCACATCTACATCATAGTATGTGAACTCAGGGTGTACCTTACATGTACACAAACCCCATATGTACATCATAGTATGTGAACTCAGGGTGTACCTTACATGTACATAAACCCCACATGTACATCATAGTATGTGAACTCAGGGTGCGATTGTACACAAACCCCACATGTACATCATAGTATGTGAACTCAGGGTGTACCTTACATGTACACAAACCCCACATGTACATCATAGTATGTGAACTCAGGGTGCGGCTTACATGTACACAAATCCCACATGTACATCATAGTATGTGAACTCAGGGTGTACCTTACATGTACATAAACCCCACATGTACATCATAGTATGTGAACTCAGGGTGCGATTGTACACAAACCCCACAGGTACATCATAGTATGTGAACTCAGGGTGCGGCTTACATGTACCCCACATGTACATCATAGTATGTGAACTCAGGGTGCAGCTTACATGTACCCCACATGTACATCATAGTATGTGAACTCAGGGTGCAGCTTACATGTACCCCACATGTACATCATAGTATGTGAACTCAGGGTGCGGCTTACATGTACATAAACCCCACATGTACATCATAGTATGTGAACTCAGGGTGCAGCTTACATGTACCCCACATGTACATCATAGTATGTGAACTCAGGGTGCAGCTTACATGTACCCCACATGTACATCATAGTATGTGAACTCAGGGTGCAGCTTACATGTACATAAACCCCACATCTACATCATAGTATGTGAACTCAGGGTGCGGCTTACATGTACATAAACCCCACATGTACATCATAGTATGTGAACTCATGGTGCAGCTTACATGTACATAAACCCCACATGTACATCATAGTATGTGAACTCAGGGTGCAGCTTACATGTACATAAACCCCACATGTACATCATAGTATGTGAACTCAGGGTGCGGCTTACATGTACCCCACATGTACATCATAGTATGTGAACTCAGGGTGCAGCTTACATGTACACAAACCCCACATGTACATCATAGTATGTGAACTCAGGGTGCAGCTTACATGTACATAAACCCCACATGTACATCATAGTATGTGAACTCAGGGTGCGGTTTACATGTACATAAACCCCACATATACATCATAGCATGTGAACTCAGGGTGCAGCTTACATGTACCCCACATGTACATCATAGTATGTGAACTCAAGGTGCGGCTTACATGTACATAAACCCCACATGTACATCATAGTATGTGAACTCAGGGTGCAGCTTACATGTACACAAACCCCACATCTACATAATAGTATGTGAACTAAGGGTGTAGCTTACATGTACACAAACCCCACATGTACATCATAGTATGTGAACTAAGGGTCTAGCTTACATGTACACAAACCCCACATCTACATCATAGTATGTGAAATAAGGGTGTAGCTTACATGTAAACAAACCCCATATGTACATCATAGTATGTGAACACAGGGTGCGGCTTACATGAACCCCACATGTACATCATAGTATGTGAACTCAGGGTGCAGCTTACATGTACACAAACCCCACATCTACATCATAGTATGTGAAATAAGGGTGTAGCTTACATGTACACAAACCCCATATGTACATCATAGTATGTGAACACAGGGTGCGGCTTACATGTACCCCACATGTACATCATAGTATGTGAACTCAGGGTGCAGCTTACATGTACACAAACCCCACATCTACATCATAGTATGTGAACTCAGGGTGCGGCTTACATGTACCCCACATGTACATCATAGTATGTGAACTCAGGGTGCAGCTTACATGTACCCCACATGTACATCATAGTATGTCAACTCAGGGTGTACCTTACATGTACATAAACCCCACATGTACATCATAGTATGTGAACTCAGGGTGCGATTGTACACAAACCCCACATGTACATCATAGTATGTGAACTCAGGGTGCAGCTTACATGTACATAAACCCCACATGTACATCATAGTATGTGAACTCAGGGTGCGGCTTACATGTACATAAACCCCACATGTACATCATAGTATGTGAACTCAGGTTGCGGCTTACATACACAAACCCGACATGTACATCATAGTATGTGAACTCAGGGTGCGGCTTACATGTACACAAACCCCACATGTACATCATAGTATGTCAACTCAGGGTGCGGCTTACATTTACCCCACATGTACATCATAGTATGTGAACTCAGGGTGCGGCTTACATGTACATAAACCCCACATGTACATCAAAGTATGTGAACTCAGGGTGCAGCTTACATGTACCCCACATGTACATAATAGTATGTGAACTCAGGGAGCAGCTTACATGTACACAAACCCCACATCTACATCATAGTATGTGAACTCAGGGTGCAGCTTACATGTACCCGACATTTACATCATAGTGTGTGAACACAGGGTGCAGCTTACATATACACAAACCCCACATCTACATCATAGTATGTGAACTCAGGGTGTACCTTACATGTACACAAACCCCATATGTACATCATAGTATGTGAACTCAGGGTGTACCTTACATGTACATAAACCCCACATGTACATCATAGTATGTGAACTCAGGGTGCGATTGTACACAAACCCCACATGTACATCATAGTATGTGAACTCAGGGTGTACCTTACATGTACACAAACCCCACATGTACATCATAGTATGTGAACTCAGGGTGCGGCTTACATGTACACAAATCCCACATGTACATCATAGTATGTGAACTCAGGGTGCGGTTTACATGTACATAAACCCCACATATACATCATAGCATGTGAACTCAGGGTGCAGCTTACATGTACCCCACATGTACATCATAGTATGTGAACTCAAGGTGCGGCTTACATGTACATAAACCCGACATGTACATCATAGTATGTGAACTCAGGGTGCGATTGTACACAAACCCCACATGTACATCATAGTATGTGAACTCAGGGTGCGGCTTACATGTACACAAACCCCACATGTACATCATAGTATGTGAACTCATGGTGCAGCTTACATGTACATAAACCCCACATCTACATCATAGTATGTGAACTCATGGTGCAGCTTACATGTACACAAACCCCACATGTACATCATAGTATGTGAACTCAGGGTGCGGCTTACATGTACATAAACCCCACATCTACATCATAGTATGTGAACTCATGGTGCAGCTTACATGTACACAAACCCCACATGTACATCATAGTATGTGAACTGAGGGTGCAGCTTACATGTACATAAACCCCACATGTACATCATAGTATGTGAACTCAGGGTGCAGCTTACATGTACATAAACCCCACATGTACTTCATAGTATGTGAACTCAGGGTGCGGCTTACATGTACCCCACATGTACATCATAGTATGTGAACTCAGGGTGCAGCTTACATGTACACAAACCCCACATGTACATCATAGTATGTGAACTCAGGGTGCGGTTTACATGTACATAAACCCAACATGTACATCATAGTATGTGAACTCAGGGTGCAGCTTACATGTACACAAACCCCACATGTACATCATAGTATGTGAACTCAGGGTGCGGTTTACATGTACATAAACCCCACATATACATCATAGCATGTGAACTCAGGGTGCAGCTTACATGTACCCCACATGTACATCATAGTATGTGAACTCAAGGTGCGGCTTACATGTACATAAACCCGACATGTACATCATAGTATGTGAACTCAGGGTGCGGCTTACATGTACAGAAACCCCACATGTACATCATAGTATGTGAACTCAGGGTGCAGCTTACATGTACCCCACATGTACATCATAGTATGTGAACTCAAGGTGCAGCTTACATGTACACAAACCCCACATCTACATCATAGTATGTGAACTCAGGGTGCAGCTTACATGTACAGAAACCCCACATGTACATCATAGTATGTGAACTCAGGGTGTACCTTACATGTACACAAACCCCATATGTACATCATAGTATGTGAACTCAGGGTGTACCTTACATGTACACAAACCCCATATGTACATCATAGTATGTGAACTCAGGGTGCAGCTTACATGTACATAAACCCCACATGTACATCATAGTATGTGAACTCAGGGTGCGATTGTACACAAACCCCACATGTACATCATAGTATGTGAACTCAGGGTGCGGCTTACATACACAAACCCCACATGTACATCATAGTATGTGAACTCAGGGTGCGGCTTACATGTACACAAACCCCACATGTACATCATAGTATGTGAACTCATTTTGCAGCTTACATGTACCCCACATGTACAGCATAGTATGTGAACTCAGGGTGCGGCTTACATGTACACAAACCCCACATGTACATCATAGTATGTGAACTCATGGTGCAGCTTACATGTACATAAACCCCACATGTACATCATAGTATGTGAACTCAGGGTGTAGCTTACATGTACATAAACACCACATGTACATCATAGTACGTGAACTCAGGGTGCAGCTTCCATGTACACAAACCCCACATGTACATCATAGTATGTGAACTCAGGGTTCGGCTTACATGTACACAAACCCCACATGTACATCATAGTATGTGAACTCAGGGTGTGGCTTACATGTACAAAAAACCCCACATGTACATCATAGTATGTGAACTCAGGGTGCGGCTTACATGTACACAAACCCCACATGTACATCATATTATGTGAACCTAGGGTGCGGCTTACCTGTACATAAACCCCACATGTACATCATAGTATGTGAACTCAGGGTGCGGCTTACATGTACCCAAACCCCACATGTACATCATATTATGTGAACTTAGGGTGCGGCTTACCTGTACATAAACCCCACATGTACATCATAGTATGTGAACTCAGGGTGCAGCTTACCTGTACATAAACCCAACATGTACATCATATTATGTGAAATCAGGGTGCAGCTTACATGTACATAAAACCACATGTACATCACAGTATGTAAACTCAGGGTGTAGCTTACATGTACATGAACCCCACATGTACATCATAGTATGTGAACTCAGGGTGCGGCTTACCTGTACATAAACCCCACATGTACATCATAGTATGTGAACTCAGGGTGCGGTTTACATGTACATAAACCCCACATATACATCATAGTATGTGAACTCAGGGTGCAGCTTACATGTACCCCACATGTACATCATAGTATGTGAACTCAAGGTGCAGCTTACATGTACACAAACCCCACATCTACATCATAGTATGTGAACTCAGGGTGTACCTTACATGTACACAAACCCCATATGTACATCATAGTATGTGAACACAGGGTGCGGCTTACATGTACATAAACCCCACATGTACATCATAGTATGTGAACTCAGGGTGCAGCTTACATGTACATGAACCCCACATGTACATCATAGTACGTGAACTCAGGGTGCAGCTTACATGTACACAAACCCCACATGTACATCATAGTATGTGAACTCAGGGTGCGGCTTACATGTACACAAACCCCACATCTACATCATAGTATGTGAACTCAGGGTGCAGCTTACATGTAAACAAACCCCACATTTACATCATAGTATGTGAACTCAGGGTGCGGCTTACATGTACATAAACCCCACATGTACATCATAGTATGTGAACTCAGGGTGCAGCTTACATGTACCCCACATGTACATCATAGTATGTGAACTCAAGGTGCAGCTTACATGTACATAAACCCCACATGTACATCATAGTATGTGAACTCAGGGTGCGGCTTACATGTACCCCACATGTACATCATAGTATGTGAACTCAGGGTGTGGCTTACATGTACACAAACCCCACATGTACATCATAGTATGTGAACTCAGGGTGCAGCTTACATGTACATAAACCCCACATGTACATCATAGTATGTGAACTCAGGGTGCAGCTTACATGTACACAAACCCCACATGTACATCATAGTATGTGAACTCAGGGTGCAGCTTACATGTACATAAACCCCACATGTACATCATAGTATGTGAACTCAGGGTGCAGCTTACATGTACATAAACCCCACATGTACATCATAGTATGTGAACTCAGGGTGCGGCTTACATGTACCCCACATGTACATCATAGTATGTGAACTCAGGGTGCGGCTTACATGTACATAAACCCCACATGTACATCATAGTATGTGAACTCACGGTGCAGCTTACATGTACCCCACATGTACATCATAGTATGCGAACTCAGGGTGCAGCTAACATGTACATAAACCCCACATGTACATCATAGTATGTGACCTCAGGGTGTGGCTTACATGTACATAAACCCCACATGTACATCATACTATATGAACTCAGGGTGCGGCTTACATGTACACAAACCCCACATGTACATCATATTATGTGAACTTAGGGTGCGGCTTACCTGTACATAAACCCCACATGTACATCACAGTACTTGAACTCAGGGTGCAGCTTACATGTACATAAACCCCACATGTACATCATAGTGTGTGAACTCAGGGTGCTGTTGTACATAAACCCCACATGTACATCACAGTATGTGAACTCAGGGTGCAGCTTACATGTACCCCACATGTACATCATAGTATGTGAACTCAGGGTGCAGCTTACATGTACCCCACATGTACATCATAGTATGTGAACTTAGGGTGCGGTTTGCATGTACTTAGGGCTGCCTTGTCCATGGGCTACATCCTGTATACTTGTGAATCTTCCTACATTCATTGTGTTTAAAGGCAGGAAAAATATAATTGGTTGCTACAGAACCACCCTTACCTTTGTCCCGTACGGTGCAGCCCATGTTACACTGTTTTAGCTCGTATTTCTTAATTACAAAGTCAGGAGCCATATGGAATCAAACATTGAGAAGAACAGTTCATGTCTGCAGGAATCAATGTTCTGAGGCAGATTGAAAAGACTTCTTTCATGCTGCAAATTAACGCCTTCTTTGTGTTTCTCAGCAGCTCATCTTGTCATTGATTTTGACATGCAAGGAATGTCCACTGATATTAAATGGCTCTATTTGTTCTTGTTAGTTGTTGGTACCTCTACCCCAACATCTCTGTTCACATGAGGTATGAAGGATATTTACATTTCACCCATTTTGAGTTGTAGTGTTTAAGGAACTTTAGGCAACGTTAAGCATTTTCCGACTTAAAGCTGATGAAAGCTGCATAAAGAGGGCCATTGAGCACATTTAAGCAACTTTACATCCAGATTTCAGCACTTTTACTTGACACTGCTTAAATCTGAATGTTCATGCAGTGTGGGCGAAATACTGTGACACTTGTAAAGGTAACTGTGCAGACTTGTGGAGGTCGTTTTAGAAATATCCTCCTTCCCTACACTGTAAAAAATAACTGTTAAATCTACCAGGGATCCTTGTAAAACTGAACAGTGAACCACCATATTGATACAACAGTCGGCCAGTGTAGTTTTTACAAGAAACTGCAGGTGGGAGTGCAGTGGAACAGGGAATCTCTGTGAAAATAAAGACTTTTGGACAAGGATTTTACTGATATTTCAGCAACATTTGTTTAGAGTGTGGTTACATGTTTGGAAGTTGACTGCAGGGGAATTATAGGTGGAAACATCAGTTTCTTGTGGTTCATAGCTATCCTATGAACCATCGGAATATTTTTGCATCGCATTCCCCGGGGTGGCATTGGTGGCATTGGTGGTAATCACTGCCTGACTGGCCACCGGTAATCACTGGCTGCCAGTAATCACTGCCTGACCAGCCGCCGGTAATCACTGCCTAACCGGCCGCCCGTAATCACTGCCTGACTGGCCACAGGTAATCACTGCCTGACCAGCTGCCAGTAATCACTGCCTCACTGGCCACCAGCAATCGTATCATCACCACCTATGAAGGAAGTGACAACTTGTTCACAGGTGTTTTCTTCAGCAGTCTGGATAGACCACACTTAAAATAGCTGAAGGATGAAGAAATTTGTCAAATGTGAAATCCTAATTAATTACAGGTATAGAATAAGCTCTAAATAACTGCAGCACGGGAAGGGTGTAATTAGTTGGTGCTACGCATGGAGGATTTTGTTCCATGGCTCATTTTAGGTGAACACTGATAATTGCTAACATTTTAGATTTAAGATTAAAGAACTGACTTTGCACCTTCCAATACAAAGCCACTTTACTACATGATTAATCAGGCCATCTACCTTACACCTTTATTATGAAGTAATCCAGTCTTGCACCTGGGTTAAGTGAATGAAGAATTTATAAGGAACAAGCATCCTGCATTCTTCTTTATCACCAACCTGTACTAAACTATAAGACGGTGATGTTTATAACTAGAATATAACACCAATGTGTCGCGTCCACTCTCCACCTGCCAGTATTTCTGACCACAGAGCACACATCTGGTGCTCCATCACAGCAATGTCTAATGTCCACTCTCCACCTGTCAGTATTTCTGACCACAGAGAACACATCTGGTGCTCTTTAGCCCCAGAGTGTCACGTCCACTCTCCACCTGTCAGTATTTCTGACCACAGAGCACATATATGGTGCTCCATCACACCAATGCGTCACCTCCACTCTCCACCTGTCAGTATTTCTGACCACAGAGCACATATATGGTGCTCCATCACACCAATGTGTCACCTCCACTCTCCACCTGTCGGTATTTCTGACCACAGACCACACATCTGGTGCTCCATCACAGCAATGTCTAATGTCCACTCTCCACCTGTCAGTATTTCTGACCACAGAGCACATATATGGTGCTCTATCACACCAATGTGTCACGTCCACTCTCCACCTGTCAGTATTTCTGACCACAGAGCACATATATGGTGCTCTATCACACCAATGTGTCACGTCCACTCTCCACCTGTCAGTATTTCTGACCACAGAGCACACATCTGGTGCTCCATCGCCCCAATGTCTAAAGTCCACTCTCCACCTGTCAGTATTTCTGACCACAGAGCTCACATCTGGTGCTCCATCACCCAAAAGTGTCACTTCCTCTCTCCACCTGTCAGTATTTCTTACCACAAAGCACACATCTGGTGCTCCATCACAGCAATGTCTAATGTCCACTCTCCACCTGTCAGTATTTCAGACCACAGAGCACATATATGGTGCTCCATCACACCAATGTGTCACGTCCACTCTCCACCTGTCAGTATTTCTGACCACAGAGCACACATCTGGTCCTCCATCGCCCCAATGTGTCATGTCCACTCTCCACCTGTCAGTATTTCTTACCACAGAGCACACATCTGGTGCTCCATCAATTGTCGTTTGTCAACTGTCATTAACGTTTTTGATGTGCCAGCATTCATACAAACATCTATCAACATATCACCTTGTATCAGTTCTGGGCTCACTGTAAAATAGGACTGTTGGATCCGCAGAGATCCTCATAATACTGAGCAGTGGACCACCATAGTTGTAAATCAATGGAACAGTGTAGTCTTTGCAAGAAGCCCCAGTTGGCTGTATGATGGAAAACAAATGTACAAGGAATCTCTGAAAATAACGGCGGATCTGTGGCACTTTTGGGACAAGGAATGCGCTGTTATTTTGACTTTTTTTTTACAGTGAATTATGGATGTGAAGGTTATCCATCAATAACAGTCAGATGACATGACATTCCAGTTGACAGCTTCATCCTGGGGTACACGATAGATATAACCCCAAAAGTTTTGAGGAGGTGACATTGTTTATTGATATCGTGTATAGAGGTGTACAAAGCTAGTATTGAACGATCATGACATATGCCACCAGAGCCATATGGCAATTATGAGTCTTTTTCTACAATATTTATTTCACGATCAGAAGACATTATTCTACCCATTCTATCATGTTTTGATGTTGCATTGGCTCTTTTGAAGTTGAAACGGCCCTTTTTTGATGTTGAATCGGCAAAGTTGTTGTTGTTTACGCCCCCATTGCCCTATCACATGATCAGAGCATGCTGTGCTCTGATTGGTCAACAGAGAAAAGGGGGTGTGGCTGACCTAGAAAACTGACTTCTCATTGGTATAGAGCTTTTAAAACCATACCAGATGATCGTTTTATACGTACTGATGTACCATACAAAATAGGGCCTCTTTGTTCTTATAAAAATCTCGATGTTTATCTTTGTTCCAGGTGACATCTTCATGAAGTTGTTTTTTGATATAGTATACCATTATATTTACACATAAGGTCCTTACTGGTGTCTCTCTCTTTGTTTTAGGTGACATCTTTATTCTGGTGTACTCGATAGATAACCGGGATAGCTTTGAGGAGGTGAAGCGCCTGCAGCAGCAGGTGTGGGAGTCCAAGGGCTGGTCTCCTCACGCACGGCCTCGCAGGAAGCCCTCTGTCCCCATCATGGTGGTCGGTAACAAGTGTGACCGGGAACAACACCGAGAGATTGTCACTGAGGAACTTAAGGTACAATCTATAAACTATTATACTCAATGAAACAGATTGTCACTGAGGAACTAAATTCTGGGAGGCATTGTGTGATACGGACATGCCTCATCTCGGAGAATACGATGCAAAAATATTTCACAGTCATGGACATTTGCTTATATACTGAATGAAACAGCATTTTTAATCAACTAAAGGTATGAACTAATCATATCCAAAATTACACATATATGCTCTGAAGTCCATATGTGTTATTAACAAACTAAATGTATGAACTGATAATATCGTTAATAACCATAATCACAAGGTGAGTTAGACAGTGTCTTAAGGTGGGTCGCTACCATTGAATTAAAGATCCTAGAGATTTTTTTGTCAGGTGTACTTTATAACTTCTGGAATATGATATTGGAAAGAAAAGTAGGTACCATTACTTTTGAAAATTCAATATTAAAAAAAGTATTTTCATTTTCATGTAAAAATTAGAAAGAAATGTCTCAAATTTGAAAGTTTTTCTGTAATGATCATCAAACATAAAGATATGACACATCTCATGATGAAGGATCTAATATTGGTATTTGCTAAGAATTTTTGTTTGTACCTCCGTTACAAGGCATTCTGGGTAATTTTCTCACATTTTGGTAAATTGTCTCATGAATTTCCTATTTTTTTCACAACTAAAACCATCAAAATTCTTATTTTCAACCACTAGATTTACCTTAAACCTTTTCTAAATATTTTTCAGATAATTTGCCTTTAAATGGCAATAATTTTGATATGGCGTCGAATGCATAATTTTGTAGTTCTGGTAATCTGAAGTAAAAATTGTAAGGTCCAAAAGAATGTCAGAGAATAAATAAAATAATACAGATGTAAATATGTCATAAAATGGACAATTCTGATCAGAATCCCGCGAATTCTTTTGTAGACATTTGGGGCATGTATGAGTATATGTCTCCGAAAGATGATCTCATTCTGATGAAAATAATCTATATGCGCAGGAACCTGTGCAGTAGGCTCAATGTCAATGGTGCGTCCCACCTTAAAGGAAAACAAATTGTACTGGATAATATTGCATAATTTAGAGTAAAATGTTTAAATCAATTTTACCCTCCTACTCCAAAAAGGTTTGATGTCCTTTTTAAATATAGACAGGCTGTAATAGAGAGAGGTGGAGCAGTTTAGGTATATGTTAAATGTCCTATTATGTCAGGCACTAATAGAGAGGGGTGTGGAGGAATTTAGGTATATGTTTAATGTCCTACTATGTCAGGCACTAATAGAGAGGGGTGTGGAGGAATTTAGGTATATGTTAAATGTCCTATTATGTCAGGC
This sequence comes from Acholoe squamosa, assembly GCA_949317995.1. NCBI lineage: Eukaryota > Metazoa > Annelida > Polychaeta > Phyllodocida > Polynoidae > Acholoe > Acholoe squamosa. The sequence goes on along the minus strand of OX439040.1, from coordinate 211,059 downwards.
ACTAATAGAGAGGGGTGTGGAGAAGTTTAGGTATATGTTTTATGTCCTATTATGTCAGGCACTAATAGAGAGGAGTGGAGGAGTTTAGGTATATGTTAAATGTCCCATTATGTCAGGCACTAATAGAGAGGGGTGTGGAGGAATTTAGGTATATGTTAAATGTCCCATTATGTCAGGCACTAATAGAGAGGGGTGTGGAGGAATTTAGGTATATGTTTAATGTCCCATTATGTCAGGCACTAATAGAGAGGGGTGTGGAGGAATTTAGGTATATGTTAAATGTCCTATTATGTCCTAACAGGCAATAATAATACATCATAAATTATAGTTATGATGTATTATATTTATGTATAAGTAATGATCTATGTTGTACTAATAGGCACTAATAGAAGGCGTGCCCGGTTGTGCAGCAGTTGAAACGTCAGCAAAGAAGAACATCAACATAGAGGAAGTGTTCCTGAAGCTGTTCATGCTGGCACAGTTACCAACCGAGATGAGCCCGTCTCTACATAGAAAGGTGAGAAATTTATATGTACCCTACACACTGACATAATGGTATTTACAGTAAAATAGGCGCAGTAACTCACAGAGATGAGCGTGTCTTTTCACAGGAAGATGAGAAATGTACATATACCAGTGTTACATGTGTTACATAAGGGCAGTGACACACAGGTTGATCTTTGTAAGTGAGCAATATGCACTGGTTTAATGTTAGATTACTGCTAGGATATTACTGTACCTTAAAAAGTTTAACAGAGACCATTTCATCATTCATCATAAATATCATAAAAGCAAAGTTTGTAAGAAGAGTAGATAATAGGAACGATGTCTATACTCTCCTTCCACTTTTACAAATATTTTGGTGAACAGAAATGTTTTTTTTACATAAATGACCTACCACCTGAACTTAAGCTTGCCAATACTAAAACTATTGTGACAGATGAATATGTTGGTTATCATGGCGATCTGTCTCCCCTGTCCAACTTCTATCCTTGTGACATTGAAAAGGATGGACTTTGTTACAAGAGTGTTGAACAGGCTTTCGCTCACACAAAAGCACTCTTTGCCAGAAAACCTGACAAAGCTGCCAAAATACTGGAAGCTGATACTGCGTTGGGTACAAAGAAGATAGCAAAATTTGACTGTGATGGTTGGAAAAACATAAATGAAAATCAGTTATTAGCCTTGAATATACTAAAATTTGAGCAAAATCCCCAACTGCATAATATCCTGTTAAGTACAGGTACACGTAAACTGTTGGAGTGCGTTGGCTGCCCTCTGGGGAACAGCAGCTGGGATTAATTCAAAACATGTGAAAAATGGAACCTACAAAGGCAAGAATAGAGGAGGAATAGTTCTGATGGAGACTAGGAGAATCCTTAGGGAGAAGTACCAACCACCTCCTACAACTGCCCCTCCTACATCACCCAGGACCACACCAGTAACACCTGTGCGAGCTACAACATCGGAGGCTGAAGTGACCATACCAGTACTGGTATCAACCCCAACAGCTCCAACAACTGCAACGACAGCTGCAACATCAGCAATAACAGTGGTATCTGCAACTACATCAGCTCCGTTGTCCCCCACTATACCAACTACGAGTCTATCTGGTACAACATGTAATGCCTAAAAATAATCTGCTCAAATACAAGATCAATCTTTAGTAAACGCGCTGCTGTTTTTAAAAATGATATCCTTAGTTGATATTGCTGGCATAGTAGAATCTTGGCTAACACCATCAATAAAACATGTTGATATGTATATTCCATGTTACCAATATGTGCGACTGGATAGATATCCAAACAGAGATAAAAAAGCTGGTGGGTTAATGCTATACCTAAGGGACCACTATATTGCTATCTCAGACTTACATAACAGTTTCATAACTGAGGAATATGAAATTTTATATGTCGAAGTAGAAATCGGAGTCATAAAATATAAAATCATTGTATGCTATCGTCTTCCTGATGCACATATTGATAAAAATGTTATCTACAAAAAACTTGGTGAAATTAGGAAAAAATGTTACAAGAAATAGAAAACTAATTTTCATGGGGGATTTCAATGTTAACCTCCTAAGTAAAAAAGATGTGGAGGAATCTAAAGTAGATGATTTTTGTACTGAAAACGAAGTCTTCCAGTTAATAAACTCTGTAACAAGACCGGTATCTGGTACCCTACTTGATCATATCTACACTAATGTACACAATATGGCCTGCCAAGGGTTAATTGACCTTTATATATCAGATCACTCTCCTATTTATATGGTTTTAAAATGTGATAGAACAAAAATCAAGAAAAAGAGAGTTATGGCAAGGTCTTATAGAAAATATGACTTATTAACTTTTAAAAACATATTGACCAGGTACAATTGGGAAGATGTAGTGCATATGCAAAATCCAAATGATATGTGGGCGACTATTTCAAAGGTTATAACTGACACTCTCGATACTATGTGCCCTATAAAGTCCATCACCATTCCAGAATACACTCCCCCCTGGCTTATAGACATGATAGAATAAGTGAATTTAGAGGAGGAGGCCTGATTGCACATATACTTGACACTGTTACATGTTCTGCCACTACATACCAGCATTTGAATAGAGGTAACCCTAATATTGAAACTCAATGGCTTCTTATACAAAAGGGCATGGCAAAGAAAACTCTAGTCTGCAATGTATATAGACCACCAAACGGAAACCTAGCCTCATTCTGTGATACAATGCTTGCAACTTTGCTACAGATTGAAAATTTTGATGAAATTGATATTATTTGTATAGGTGATTTCAACGTCGATATACTTACAGAGGATAACGACAAAACCATGTTATATGAAATGATGGAAAATTTTAACCTGACACAACTTATAAACTGTGTTACTACTACCGTAATCTCCCGCGTAGAAGGCGCAGCTCGCGTAGAAGGCGCCCCCCCAACTCAGAGAAGGCCTTTTCACGTAGAAGGCGCACGTACCTCTTCTGGATCGATTTCCGGAAAAACCCGCATATAAGGCGCCCCCCCTCCCCACCCCCCCCCTTCCCCACCCCCCTATTGTACACCGACCGGGCTGCCGCGCTGCTGGCGCTATGAGTTCAAGCTGTCATCGGCACACGGTCAGCGTATTGCCCGCCGAGCAAATCTACAGCGACCAGGCTGCCGCGCTGCTGGCGCTTTAAGTTCAAGCTGTCATCGGCACACGGTGTGACGGTCGGCGTCAAACCCGCCGAGCAAATCTACAGCGACCGGGCTGCCACGCTGCTGGCTATATGAGTTCAAACTGTCATCGGCACACGGTTGGCGTCAAACCCGCCGAGCAAATCTACACCGACCGGGCTGCCGCGCTGCTGGCTATATGAGTTCAAGCTGTCATCGGCGCATGGTGGGCCTTATCCCCGGCGAGCGCGTCGACATCTCCCGGTCTGCCGCGGTGCTGGCGCTATGAGTTCAAGCTGTCATCGGCGCATTTTCCCAAATGAGATGTTGGAAAAACCCACGTATAAGGCGCACCCCCAACTCAAGGCAATTACCCTCCCGCGTATAAGACCCAGCAGCATTTTGTTTGGCGTAGAAGACGCGCCTTCTACGCGGGAGATTACGGTACTGCAGGCTATAACACGTGTTTGGATTTAATTTTCACAAACTGCAACAATATCTTATCTTATGGTCCACTAAATATTCACTTAAGTGACCATCTTCCTATCTATATAATACGGAAAAATGCATTGGTAAAGGCTGGTCATAGATATTTCACTGGAAGGTCCTATAAAAAACAGTACAGCTTTTCTTGATAGACTCAAGAACTTAGACTGGACCAATTTTGAAAATTCACAATCCTCCGAAGCTTGTTGGAATATCTATGAAAAAAACTATAAGATACTTTAGACAGTATGTGTCCTATTAGAGAATTTAAAATCAAAGACAAAAGCTTGCCTTGGATGACAAATTATTTATTAGAACGGATTAATGATAAAAATGAAATGCTAAAAACAGCTAGGAAGTCTGGGTCTGTCCTCGATTGGCACAGAGCTAGAACTATTAGAAACCAGGTTAACATGGAGAAAGAGACTGCAAGGCAAAATTTCTTTAGAAAAGAATGTGATGATAATATCAAAGAAACCAAAGCATTTTGGAGAAGTATAAAAAAGGTTATTCCATCAAACCAATCGGACAATTGTATAATAAATTTGATAAATGAAAACAAGAACCCAGTAGAAATACCTGACACTGCCTCATTTATTAATGAATTTTTTGTCAATATAGGACCAAGCCTAGCCAGCAAACATACCGATCCATGGTCTTTCGATGGTACAACATGCATAGCTGATATGCCTGACCTAGAGGTATCCAGAGATGAAATAATTAAATGCTTTAAAGACATCGATACATCGAAATCTTCTTGTCTCAACTATATACCTACAAATATATTTAAGGAAGCAACTCTGTGTATGATTGAAAAATTTGAAAAAATAATCAAATTATGTATCGAAACTAGTAAAATTCCTAGCAGCTGGAAAATTGCTGTAGTCACCCCCCTACCAAAAGGCGGAGACAATACAAATGTATCTAATTATCGTTCAATCAGTGTTCTTCCTGTTCCAGGTAAAATTTTCGAAAGGTTAATACATAATGCAATCTCCCAGCATATAACCACAAACTCAATATTAACTGAACGCCAAGGAGGATACCAGAAAGACAAATCTACTACTGACTCCATAAGTTTCTTTGTAAGCGATTTATTAAGAAATCGAAATATTGGATATATAACTTTAGCAGCATTTATTGACATCAAGAAGGCTTTTGACTCAGTTACTTATCAAATATTACTGGAAAAACTTGAACGCTATGGTATAAGGAGAAGAAACTTAGAATTAATTAGGAATTACTTGACAAATAGAAAACAATGTACCATGGCAAATAATATTAAGTCAGCAGAATTACCCCTAACCTGTGGAGTACCCCAAGGATCAATTTTGGGTCCTTTATTTTTCTTACTGTACATAAATGACTGTATACAAATAGATGATGCACATAAAACCATGTTATATGCAGATGATAGTGTACTATACATGTCTGGACCTAACATCGATATATTAGAAATAACTCTGCAACATGCCTTAAATAAATTTATAACATGGGCTAATAAAAATAAATTAACCATCAATGAGAGCAAAACTAAAATTATGATTTTCTCCACAGCCCAAACTCTAAAAAATCTACGTAGGCCAAACATTGAAATAAGTGGGTCAGTACTTCTGTGTGTCAATTCATATAAATATTTAGGAGTACTGATAGACCAAGAAAGGAATTTTAACTTACATGTGAAAGCTTTAATGAAAAATGTCCGCTACAAATCATTTCTATTGTACAAAATACGTCATATGCTATCACATACAGTGCTCCTACGTGTATATAAAACCTATGTATTACCAATAATCGATTATGCTGATATTTTCTATGATACTGCCAATGGAACTTTACTCGATGAACTCCAATGACTGCAAAACAAATGTATTAAAACTTGTCTTGGTTTGAATATATTAACATCAACTGATAGAGTTCATCATGTAGCAAATCTCCCTAAACTTCTATATAGAAGACAATACCACTGTAAGATGTTTGCACACAAAATGGTCAGACAAGGAGTGAATGTTAGAGTTGCAAATAGACAAACTCGCCTACATGATGCTCCAGTACTTTTTTATAGTAATATAAACTGTGTCTGGTTTTGTGTGTTCCCCCCCTTTTTTCTACAAAGTAATATAAACTGTAAAGCTTACGAAAAAGGTCCCGAAGTAAAATGTGCCCAATTGTGGAATGCCTTACCTACAAATACTAGAAATATAAGAGAAATAGGTACTTTCAAAAACCTGATGAAATTGGATTTAATGGATACCATCCCATGAAAAGAAATGTGTAAAATTCTTATTTATATATGGTTATTCATATCTATGCAACACTGTTGATTAGTATTAACAATTCTTTTTTTAAACACACTCACTATTGTTTAAATACAATCATATACACCGCCATGTACCATATCACAAGGTCAAACTAATTCTCAGGAATCTATACATGTAATGATACATACCATGGGGAGAGGCATAATAATATCTCTTGATACACCTCGACCCATGAACTTATTGGTATCTATACACACGATGGAATATTTTCTATTACATAGCTCTGTATCATCTGCTCGTTAACTCATATGTCTATGACCAATAAAGTTCAAAGTTGTTAAAAAAAAACAAAAAAAAAACAGATGAGGTTCTAGAATTAATGCGTACCAGAGATAAGATATAGAGAAAAAGCAAGAAATGCAAACACTGAATACAATTGAAGATTGTATATTCCTAATGTTATTTTATGTTTGTATAATATGTGTTTACGACATAGCATTTTTCCTAATGTATGGAAGAAGGGGACAATCATCCCCCTACACAAGAAACCGAACTCGTTAGATGTTAATGATTTAAGACCGATTAGTCTTTTACAGCTCCCTGGTAAAATTTTAGAAAGAAATTGTATGTCATAGGTTTCAAAACTACATGGAAGACAATGGTCTTTTGTGTCCTACGCAGCATGGATATAGAAAGGGACGTTCAACCCTAAGCGCAGTCACTGAGAAACCAATACTGTACATATCTTGATTACAAAAAGGCTTTTGATACTGTCTCACATTCAAAATTATTAGGAAAATTATCACTTTTAGGACTGGATACAAGGACTTGCAACTTTTTCCAGAACTACCTATCAAATAGAAACCAAATGACTATAGCTAATTACAACTGTTCAAGTTCTAAAATCATCACAAATGGGGTGCCTCAAGGCTCCGTTTTGGGTTCTGTCCTTTTTTCTATATATGTTAACTCTTTATCTAAAGCCTGTGAATGTACATCCCCGGATGAAATGCAAATAGCACTGAAAAGAGTTAAAGAATTGTGCCTACAAAATTCTCTAACAATTAATGAAAAGAAAACCAAATGGATGTTGTATAATGATGTCCACCGCGAAAATAGTGTCTTTACTCTAAATGATTCAAATTCAAAACATAATTAGGTCAAACTGGGATCTCATGCTAAAAGCAAAATCAACAAGGGAACACCATGGTGCAAAACTCATATTTGGGAAACGTCGAAATAAATCACTAGGTGATGAACTGGTCCGAGCCTCCACCAGCACCACACCTGAACGTCCCAAATTACCACATATGATTCGCAATCCTTGCAAACGCCCCAACACGTGCAATTATTGCCCAAAACTCGATAAGAGTGGTTATATCTATTCTCTACGTGACGGCAAGAGATATAGAACATTATTTAATGTCAACTGCCAAACTGCCAACCTAATTTATGCCATAACATGTAAACACTGTGGCATCCAATACGTAGGCCAGACAGAGAATAAGCTGCTTGTGAGATTTAAAGGCCACATGTTTGATATTAAAAATGTAGGCCAGGATACCACAGTAGCACGACATTTTAGATCCTGCCCAGACAACACTAGAACACCAGAAGAATGCTGGGAGGATGGCCCCATAATATCCATTCTTAGCTTCATCAAAAACCCTCAAGACTCAAGGGAGGGGAAGCTTGAAAGGAATCAAGAGGAAAGAAGATGGATGCATCGTCTTTGCACCATCACTCCTCTGGGTTTAAACCTACTTGACTAAAAAATCAGAGAGCCAATCTGGTCAAAAAACAACCGCTCTGATAAACAAAGCTATTAGCAGACCAGATCCGCCTTCTGATCGCGGAATTAATTAACACTATTGTTATTTGGACATTGTCCTACCACACTAAGACCACTGCTGTAGAAAGTATAAGCCCTGCCCTTAAGGTGGGCTTGAACCCCCGGAGTACTACCCCCAGGAGTCAACCATACCCCCAGAAAACTGAACAACCTAGGGTTTTTTTTTCACAAAAAACATTTTAAGTTGAAAAATTACTTTCTCCAAAAACCCTAAATATCACAGCCCATACCATCACACATTTCAGAATTAAAAAAATTCACAGACACAATGAATCTATTGGAATTGGTCAAATAAATTGATTTTGATAATTATTATTAAATCTGATCAAACCAAATAAATCACATTAACCCAAAATAATGGCCATTAAGAGGTAATAACACCATATTGGCCTTTATATTATCACGCCTGATGAGACACTCAGCTTGAAACCACACACGAACTCCCCATTAATGGGCCCATTGATCTGTGAAATCCACCCATACAAAATCCATATGGCTAAACCTCAGCTTGGTAACTTTACCAATGAGATAGTCACTCTCCAATCATAATATAGGAGTAGAGCCTCCATCTGGATATTTGTATAAGTCACATGAACAATGAGCTGCCCTCTGATTGGCCAGCTCATTGGTTGTCATGGTACCTACAGTGGATGCTTAAAGTCAAACTAGACACTTTGTGGTAGCGAACAGAAGGGCGCACAACACACCGCTCCTCCCTGTAATTTACTCTAAATGAGGTTATCTTGGAAAGGGTATACAGTTTTCCTTACCTTGGATTAATTTTAGACACTGACTTCAAATTTATAGAGCACAGAAATAATACTATCAGAACTATCAAGCACAGAATATACCAATTATCTAGGATCAGAAAGTATATAAACCCTGATACTGCTGTTGATATTCATAAATCGATGATACTACCATGCTTTGATTTTGGAGATTTTATATGGGACAGGGACTATAGAGGTGAAACAAAAGAACTTGAACTTCTACAAAATTGGGCCTTAAGAATTGCCCACATGGTAAAACTTGAAGAAAATCCTCCTATGACTACTGTGGAGATGAGACATGCAAGCAATTGTTCTGAGCTTTATGTAAGAAGAGATTTACATTTGCTTTTCTATGCTTTTAAATTGGCACAAAAAGTAGAACATATTGATAATAGACAACTACCAACTCAACTACACACAGGGAAAAGATTGATAATTCCACATTTACTAAAACCTGTTGTACTAAGAAGTGCCTACTATAAATCCAGAGTAAGATGGAATCAATTAAAAGCTCAGTACACTCATATACCTACTTTGGAAAAATTCAAGAGTAAGATAACACGTGACTATCCAAACTGCTTTATCTAAAAACCCCTTTGTACTTTTCTTCTGTGTTGTTCCTAGACCATCATCCCTCATCTCATCTCATCATCATTAATTCTTAAGTAAGATGTTTGTTGACTGTTTTATTCTTATATGAATTATAGAACTTGTGATATTATTATGATGCGGACACCATGTCTTTAATATTCAACTGAACTGAAAAATGTATATGAGTAATACAGGGGGCCTAGGGGAGGTACCACAATGCGTGGATGCTAGGTATAAATACCGGTTACAATGTACTCAGTATTTTCCCAATAAAACACTTTAAAAAAAAAAGGTGATAAATCATAGTTTTCCACCCCAACCAGTCATTGCCCAGTTATTCTCCATGTACATAGTAGCATATTTTTCCTCCCTCCCCAGGTCCAGCCGTCCTATGTAGGAGGGATGCCCAGTGGTGGAGGCAGTTTCCGTCGTGGAGTCACCATTCGGCGGAGACTGAGTGATGCTTGTGGTGCCATTGCACCAAATGCTCGCCGGCCGAGCATCAGGACTGACCTCTTGCAGCTACAAACAGCACGGAGCTCCAGCACGCCTGATACTGAGCCACGTAAGGTCATGGCAGAGGCCGGGCGCTGCATTATACAGTGATGTCATTGTCAGGTTTGATACATACCAATTGTGTGAAGTCATTATGAAAAATCCGGCTTGGAACTGTATCACTGCCCATGAACACTCATAAGTACTGTATAGAGCTCACATGTATACATGGAGAGTGTACAAGCCTGTAAATGTGTATGGAGATTGGCATAGTTCTGTACATCAGGCTGACCCCATGTGGAGCATTGCGGAACACAATGTGGTTGATCCTTTCGCTGGGGTGGTAAAGATTGAAACATAAACGGTCTGGTGCTTGCCAACTGCTTTTGTAGTGGGACTGAAGTCTTCCCCAGAAAACTAAGCATGCTAGGAAATGGGTCAAGGAGACCAGTGACCTCAGAATTATGGCTGCATGATGGCATATCATATAACATGTTACACTACCATGCTATATGGACCAATCATACTGTGGTACAAAAACCACCTGTAGCTGTATGGACTAATCATACTGAGAAAAAACCACCTGTAGCTGTATGGACCAATCATACTGTGGTACAAAACCACCTGTAGCTGTATGGACCAATCATACTGAGGTACAAAACCACCTGTAGCTGTATGGACCAATCATACTGTGGTACAAAACCACCTGTAGCTATATAGACCAATCATACTGTGGTACAAAACCACCTACAGGTACATGGACCAATCATACTGTGGTACAAAACCACCTACAGGTACATGGACCAATCATACTGTGGTACAAAACCATCTATAGGTATATGGACCAATCATACTGTGGTACAAAACCATCTATAGGTATATGGACCAATCATACTGTGGTACAAAACCACCTGTAGCTGTATGGACCAATCATACTGTGGTACAAAACCACCTACAGGTACATGGACCAATCATACTGTGGTACAAAACCACCTACAGGTACATGGACCAATCATACTGTGGTACAAAACCACCTGTAGCTGTATGGACCAATCATACTGTGGTACAAAACCATCTATAGGTATATGGACCAATCATACTGTGGTACAAAACCACCTGTAGCTGTATGGACCAATCATACTGTGGTACAAAACCACCTGTAGCTGTATGGACCAATCATACTGTGGTACAAAACCATCTATAGGTATATGGACCAATCATACTGTGGTACAAAACCACCTACAGGTACATGGAACAATCATACTGTGGTACAAAACCACCTGTAGCTGTATGGACCAATCATACTGTGGTACAAAACCACCTACAGGTACATGGACCAATCATACTGTGGTACAAAACCACCTACAGGTACATGGACCAATCATACTGTGGTACAAAACCACCTGTAGCTGTATGGACCAATCATACTGTGGTACAAAACCATCTATAGGTATATGGACCAATCATACTGTGGTACAAAACCATCTATAGGTATATGGACCAATCATACTGTGGTACAAAACCATCTATAGGTATATGGACCAATCATACTGTGGTACAAAACCACCTGTAGGTATATGAACCAATCATACTGTGGTACAAAACCACCTGTAGCTGTATGGACCAATCATACTGTGGTACAAAACCATCTATAGCTATATGGACCAATCATACTGTGGTACAAAACCACCTACAGCTATATGGACCAATAATACTGTGGTACAAAACCATCTATAGGTATATGGACCAATCATACTGTGGTACAAAACCACCTGTAGCTGTATGGACCAATCATACTGTGGTACAAAACCACCTGTAGCTGTATGGACCAATCATACTGTGGTACAAAACCACCTACAGGTATATGGACCAATCATACTGTGGTACAAAACCACCTGTAGCTGTATGGACTAATCATACTGTGGTACAAAACCATCTATAGGTATATGGACCAATCATACTGTGGTACAAAACCACCTACATGTATATGGACCAATCATACTGTGGTACAAAACCACATACAGGTACATGGACCAATCATACTGTGGTACAAAACCACCTGTAGCTATATGGACCAATCATACTGTGGTACAAAACCACCTGTAGCTGTATGGACTAATCATACTGTGGTACAAAACCACCTGTAGCTATATGGACCAATCATACTGTGGTACAAAACCACCTATAGGTATATGGACCAATCATACTGTGGTACAAAACCACCTGTAGCTGTATGGACCAATCATACTGTGGTACAAAACCACCTGTAGGTATATGGACCAATAATACTGTGGTACAAAACCATCTATAGGTATATGGACCAATCATACTGTGGTACAAAACCACCTGTAGGTATATGGACCAATCATACTGTGGTACAAAACCACCTGTAGGTATATGGACCAATCATACTGTGGTACAAAACCACCTGTAGCTGTATGGACCAATCATACTGAGGTACAAAACCACCTACAGCTATATGGACCAATCATACTGTGGTACAAAACCATCTGTAGGTATATGGACCAATCATACTGTGGTACAAAACCACCTGTAGCTGTATGGACCAATCATACTGTGGTACAAAACCATCTATAGGTATATGGACCAATCATACTGTGGTACAAAACCATCTATAGGTATATGGACCAATCATACTGTGGTACAAAACCACCTACATGTATATGGACCAATCATACTGTGGTACAAAACCACATACAGGTACATGGACCAATCATACTGTGGTACAAAACCACCTGTAGCTATATGGACCAATCATACTGTGGTACAAAACCACCTGTAGCTGTATGGACTAATCATACTGTGGTACAAAACCACCTGTAGCTATATGGACCAATCATACTGTGGTACAAAACCACCTATAGGTATATGGACCAATCATACTGTGGTACAAAACCACCTGTAGCTGTATGGACCAATCATACTGTGGTACAAAACCACCTGTAGGTATATGGACCAATAATACTGTGGTACAAAACCATCTATAGGTATATGGACCAATCATACTGTGGTACAAAACCACCTGTAGGTATATGGACCAATCATACTGTGGTACAAAACCACCTGTAGGTATATGGACCAATCATACTGTGGTACAAAACCACCTGTAGCTGTATGGACCAATCATACTGAGGTACAAAACCACCTACAGCTATATGGACCAATCATACTGTGGTACAAAACCATCTGTAGGTATATGGACCAATCATACTGTGGTACAAAACCACCTGTAGCTGTATGGACCAATCATACTGTGGTACAAAACCATCTATAGGTATATGGACCAATCATACTGTGGTACAAAACCATCTATAGGTATATGGACCAATCATACTGTGGTACAAAACCACCTGTAGCTATATGGACCAATCATACTGAGGTACAAAACCACATACAGGTACATGGACCAATCATACTGTGGTACAAAACCACCTGTAGCTATATGGACCAATCATACTGTGGTACAAAACCACATACAGGTACATGGACCAATCATACTGTGGTACAAAACCACCTGTAGCTGTATGGACCAATCATACTGTGGTACAAAACCACCTGTAGCTATATGGACCAATCATACTGAGGTACAAAACCACCTGTAGCTATATGGACCAATCATACTGTGGTACAAAACCATCTATAGCTATATGGACCAATCATACTGTGGTACAAAACCACGTGTAGGTATAAGGACCAATCATGCTGTGGTACAAAACCACCAACATGTCCATGTATGCTGGAGACACAATGGCTGACTAGAAAGAAGCTACAATTTTCCCAGTGCCACAGGGACTGATGCTACAGCCAGGTTTACAAAGGTCAAAAATGGCAGGCTAAGGGACGCGTCACTATAAGTGCCTTAAAACAAGCTATAGGCCAATTAACACAAAAGCGCAGAACCATACACACTGATGTTGTGTACATATTATTAACCATCACACAAAACCTCATGTCATCACGGTGCATGCAGTTAAGTTGAAGTCATATTGGACATGATGGGCGTAAATCACTCTGGTGTATGTAAGTGCAGGCATGGAGCAAGCACAGAGTAAGTGCAGGTGGTCAAGTTGGCAGACAGTGTAACAGCTCTGCTCCATATGTTGTTCCTCTGGTAGAACAACCACGACTTTTTTCTTATAGGTGAGAACTATGTGACATCTAGCTCATTCTGCAACCTACAGAATTATTGATTATGTTGTGTGAGCAAACTACACAGGAGACATTAACATACTCCAGCTTTATCAGTGTGTGTGGCACTGCACAGGGCGCTTTATCCTACAAAGGTATATTGGTTAGAGTGAGTGGGCAACTAGATGTACACCAGTTGTAGATTGAACCATACCAGTGCACACCACAAGGTCAGGGAGTGTGAGTAGGTCTTCATTGTAAGGCATATACAGCTGGCAGCATGCCATACTGTGTAGGTCCTTACCCAGTGTACACCACAAGGTCAGACAGTGTGAGTAGGTCTTCATTGTAAAGCATATACAGCAGGCAGCATGTCATACTGTGTAGGTCCTTACCCAGTGTATACCACAAGGTCAGACAGTGTGAGGATGTCTTCATTGTAAAGCATATACAGCAGGCAGCATGTCATATTGTGTAGGTCCTTACCCAGTGTATACCACAAGGTCAGACAGTGTGAGGAGGTCTTCATTCTAAGGCATATACAGCAGGCAGCATGCCATACTGTGTAGGTCCTTACCCAGTGTACACCACAAGGTCAGACAGTGTGAGGAGGTCTTCATTGTAAAGCATATACAGCAGGCAGCATGCCATACTGTGTAGGTCCTTACCCAGTGTATACCACAAGGTCAGAGAGTGTGAGTAAACATTGCATTGCACATACAGCTGATGGCATGTAATACTGTGTGAAGTCTTTACTCTGGACAACAATGGACACAGGACACTTGAACTGTGAAGCTCCACCATCAATTAACAACCTCCATCAATAACTCTGACACTGCAGCATCAGGTCACACAACCATCAATAACTCTGACACTGCAGCATCAAGTCACATTACCATCAATAACTCTGACACTGCATATCAAGTCACACAACCATCAATAACTCTGACACTGCAGCATCAATAACTCTGACACTGCAGCATCAAGTCACACACCCATCAATAACTCTGACACTGCAGCATCAAGTCACATTACCATCAATAACTCTGACACTGCAGCATCAAGTCACACTACCATTTATAACTCTGACACTGCAGCATCAAGTCACACTACCATCTTTAACTCTGACACTGCAGCATCAAGTCACATTACCATCACTAACTCTGACACTGCAGCATCAAGTCACACTACCATCTTTAACTCTGACACTGCAGCATCAAGTCACATTACCATCACTAACTCTGACACTGCAGCATCTAGTCACATTACCATCAATAACTCTGACACTGCAGCATCAAGTCACACTACCATCTTTAACTCTGACACTGCAGCATCAAGTCACATTACCATCACTAACTCTGACACTGCAGCATCAAGTCACACTACCATCTATAACTCTGACACTGCAGCATCAAGTCACATTACCATCACTAACTCTGACACTGCAGCGACTAGTCACATTACCATCACTAACTCTGACACTGCAGCGACTAGTCACACTACCATCTATAACTCTGACACTGCAGCATCAAGTCACACAACCATCACTAACTCTGACACTGCAGCGACTAGTCACATTACCATCAATAACTCTGACACTACCATCAATAACTCTGACACTGCAGCATCAAGTCACATTACCATCACTAACTCTGACACTGCAGCATCAAGTCACACTACCATCTATAACTCTGACACTGCAGCATCAATTCACACTACCATCAATAACTCTGACACTGCAGCAACTAGTCACATTACCATCTATAACTCTGACACTGCAGCATCAAGTCACACAACCATCACTAACTCTGACACTGCAGCATCAATTCACACTACCATCACTAACTCTGACACTGCAGCATCAAGTCACATTACCATCAATAACTCTGACACTACCATCTATAACTCTGACACTGCAGCATCAAGTCACAGAACCATCAATAACTCTGACACTGCAGCATCAAGTCACACTACCATCTATAACTCTGACACTGCAGCATCAAGTCACATTACCATCAATAACTCTGACACTGCAGCATCAAGTCACACCACCATCAATAACTCTGACACTGCAGCATCAAGTCACACCACCATCTATAACTCTGACACTGCAGCATCAAGTCACATTACCATCAATAACTCTGACACTGCAGCATCAAGTCACATTACCATCAATAACTCTGACACTGCAGCATCAAGTCACACCACCATCTATAACTCTGACACTGCAGCATCAAGTCACATTACCATCAATAACTCTGACACTGCAGCATCAAGTCACACTACCATCTATAACTCTGACACTGCAGCATCAAGTCAGACAACCATCATTAAGTCACACCACCATCTATAACTCTGACACTACAGCATCAAGTCACACTACCATCAATAACTCTGACACTGCAGCATCAAGTCACACTACCATCAATAACTCTGACACTGCAGCAACTAGTCACATTACCATCTATAACTCTGACACTGCAGCATCAAGTCACACAACCATCAATAACTCTGACACTGCAGCATCAATTCACACTACCATCAATAACTCTGACACTGCAGCATCAAGGCACATTACCATCAATAACTCTGACACTGCAGCATCTAGTCACATTACCATCTATAACTCTGACACTGCAGCATCAAGTCACACAACCATCAATAACTCTGACACTGCAGCATCAAGTCACATTACCATCTATAACTCTGACACTGCAGCATCAAGTCACATTACCATCAATAACTCTGACACTGCAGCATCAAGTCACATTACCATCTATAACTCTGACACTGCAGCATCAAGTCACACTAACATCTATAACTCTGACACTGCAGCATCAAGTCACATTACCATCAATAACTCTGACACTGCATATCAAGTCACACAACCATCAATAACTCTGACACTGCAGCATCAAGTCACATTACCATCAATAACTCTGACACTGCAGCATCAAGTCACATTACCATCAATAACTCTGACACTGCAGCATCAAGTCACACCACCATCAATAACTCTGACACTGCAGCATCAAGTCACATTACCATCTATAACTCTGACACTGCAGCATCAAGTCACACAACCATCAATAACTCTGACACTGCAGCATCTAGTCACATTACCATAAATAACTCTGGCACTACCATCAATAACTCTGACACTGCAGCATCAAGTCACACCACCATCAATAACTCTGACACTGCAGCATCAAGTCACATTACCATCTATAACTCTGACACTGCAGCATCTAGTCACACAACCATCAATAGCTGAGTGCACATAATGTATTGGCTTGTATAAGCACTGGGTCTTTGAATAATAGTCCCAGTCTTAAATATGTGCCAGGTTACCAGGGTTTTGAAATAAGAATATTCACCATGATTTAATCTAAAGTTACTGCTCTTGCATAGCGTGAGTTTCAGTTACTAATTGTTACTATTTATGTGTCTCTGTGGGCAAACAAACAAATGGACTGAACTGACCTTTGGGTGTTACTCAGGTAAGGTGAGTCCCATTAGTAATTATACTAAATATATCGGTTTCCTATCTATACTTCCTATTCAACATATTAGATGATATAATTCAATCAATAAATGAATTTTCATAAATGTACAGGGTTCTTTGTATAATTATCAATTAATAAAATTAAATGTTTAAAGAGGTTCCTACTCATGGTATAGCTACCTGACCACGTGTATGCAATGTTTGCCCGCAGGTAACAGCCTTCTGATGTAGCAGGGGTCTTACTGTTACTCACGCTATTAGGGCTGAGGGGTAAAGCTTCATTTAAATCAACGAGCGCCCCAGAACTTATACATATCATTACGGTAGGTTGGATACCAATAATGGCTGCAGCACCCGGGTAGTGGTGAGCCTGGCTGAGCATTGTTCTGGACTTTTTAACCAAAAGTCTAGAATAGAATATTCATAGTTCTATCCATTGGTGTGCTCTGATGACATGGGAATTTTTGAATAACAATCCACTTCTTGATAGCCAACCTCATACGCCCCCCTCACATGATGCCTAGGCCAATGGGGAGCACTTATATTCCAGAATAGGTTGAGTATACATGCTAGCATGGTGTAATGCTGCCACTTTAGAGGCCATCATAGCTCCTCATGTGGTAGATCAGTATGATTTATATCTACAAAAATCCTGTGTTATCATCTACAAGTAGGGGTAGTGGTGCCTGCACACAGTGAGAATTAGCCTCCAAGACTAATTAATATTATCATAGCATTCAATAGAGACCGAAATAAAATATCATGACAGCATTCATGTAGTAATATATGTTCCTTTTTATTCATCTTTATTTCATGAATATGGTATATAATGGTGTGAGACCTCATCACGAGCCAATGATGTCACAGTATGGTATATAGTGGTGTGAGACCCCATCATGGCCCCATAATGTCACAATAAATATGGTATATAGTGGTGTAAGACCTCATCATGACCCTATAATGTCACAATATGGTATATAGTGGTGTGAGACCACATCATGGCCCCATAATGTCACAATATGGTATATAGTGGTGTGAGACCTCATCAAGACCCCATTATGTCACAATATGGTATATGGTTATGTGAGACCTCATCATGGCCCCATAATGTCACAATATGGTATATAGTGGTGTGAGACCTCATCATGGCCCCATAATGTCACAATAAATATGGTGGTGTGAGACCTCATCATGGCCCCATAATGTCACAATATGGTATATAGTGGTGTGAGACCTCATCATGGCCCCATAATGTCACAATAAATATGGTGGTGTGAGACCTCATCAAGACCCCATTATGTCACAATATGGTATATGGTTATGTGAGACCTCATCATGGCCCCATAATGTCACAATATGGTATATAGTGGTGTGAGACCTCATCATGGCCCCATAATGTCACAATATGGTATATAGTGGTGTGAGACCTCATCATGGCCCCATAATGTCACAATATGGTATATAGTGGTGTGAGACCTCATCATGGCCTCATAATGTCACAATATGGTATATAGTGGTGTGAGACCACATCATGGCCCCATAATGTCACAATATGGTATATAGTGGTGTGAGACCTCATCATGGCCCCATTATGTCACAATATGGTATATGGTTATGTGAGACCTCATCATGGCCCCATAATGTCACAATATGGTATATGGTTATGTGAGACCTCATCACGGCCCCATAATGTCACAATATGGTATATAGTGGTGTGAGACCCCATCATGGCCCCACAATGTCACAATATGGTATATAGTGGTGTGAGACCCCATCATGGCCCCATAATGTCACAATATGGTATATAGTTAGGTGAGACCTCATCATGGCCCCATAATGTCACAATATGGTATATAGTGGTGTGAGACCACATCATGGCCCCATAATGTCAAAATATGGTATATGGTTATGTGAGACCTCATCATGGCCCCATAATGTCACAATATGGTATATAGTGGTGTGAGACCTCATCATGGCCCCACAATGTCACAATATGGTATATAGTGGTGTGAGACCTCATCAAGACCCCATTATGTCACAATATGGTATATGGTTATGTGAGATCTCATCATGGCCCCATAATGTCACAATATGGTATATAGTGGTGTGAGACCTCATCATGGCCCCATAATGTCACAATATGGTATATAGTGGTGTGAGACCTCATCAAGACCCCATTATGTCACAATATGGTATATGGTTATGTGAGACCTCATCATGGCCCCATAATGTCAGAATATGGTATATAGTGGTGTGAGACCTCATCATGGCCCCATAATGTCACAATAAATATGGTGGTGTGAGACCTCATCAAGACCCCATTATGTCACAATATGGTATATGGTTATGTGAGACCTCATCATGGCCCCATAATGTCACAATATGGTATATAGTGGTGTGAGACCTCATCATGGCCCCATAATGTCACAATATGGTATATAGTGGTGTGAGACCTCATCATGGCCCCATAATGTCACAATATGGTATATAGTGGTGTGAGACCACATCATGGCAACATAATGTCACAATATGATATATAGTGGTGTGAGACCTCATCATGGCCCCATTATGTCACAATATGGTATATGGTTATGTGAGACCTCATCATGGCCCCATAATGTCACAATATGGTATATGGTTATGTGAGACCTCATCACGGCCCCATAATGTCACAATATGGTATTTAGTGGTGTGAGACCCCATCATGGCCCCACAATGTCACAATATGGTATATAGTGGTGTGAGACCCCATCATGGCCCCATAATGTCACAATATGGTATATAGTTAGGTGAGACCTCATCATGGCCCCATAATGTCACAATATGGTATATAGTGGTGTGAGACCTCATCATGGCCCCATAATGTCACAATATGGTATATAGTGGTGTGAGACCTCATCATGGCCCCATAATGTCACAATATGGTATATGGTTATGTGAGACCTCATCATGGCCCCATAATGTCACAATATGGTATATAGTGGTGTGAGACCTCATCATGGCCCCATAATGTCACAATATGGTATATAGTGGTGTGAGACCTCATCAAGACCCCATTATGTCACAATATGGTATATGGTTATGTGAGACCTCATCATGGCCCCATAATGTTACAATATGGTATATGGTTATGTGAGACCTCATCATGGCCCCATAATGTCACAATATGGTATATAGTGGTGTGAGACCCCATCATGGCCCCACAATGTCACAATATGGTATATAGTGGTGTGAGACCCCATCATGGCCCCATAATGTCACAATATGGTATATAGTTAGGTGAGACCTCATCATGGCCCCATAATGTCACAATATGGTATATAGTGGTGTGAGACCTCATCATGGCCCCATAATGTCACAATATGGTATATAGTGGTGTGAGACCTCATCATGGCCCCATAATGTCACAATAAATATAGTGGTGTGAGACCTCATCATGGCCCCATTATGTCACAATAAAAATGGTATATAGTAGTGTGAGACCTCATCATGACCCCATAGTTCCATGTATGTTATTGTCCCGCAATGTGACTGGATATGAATAAGAACAAGCTGATTTTCAATTGTCTCCATGGTAACCTGGATAATTCTCAGTCTACCTGCGTTGTAGTTATCCTGTACATTGTATATATATATATATATATATATATATATATATATATATATATATATATATACATACATATATATATATATATATATATATATATATATATATATATATATATATATATATATATATGTGTGTGTGTATGTGCGTGTGTATGTGTAGACGTGAAGACAAAGTGGGCCAACAGTGGCGGTATATGTTTGGTGTGTTGATTGTATGTACATACTCAGGCAGCGTATATTGAGTGTATATATAATGTAGTTAGGTAATTGCCAAGTTGTCAAGTGCCTAACATCAGTAGCACGCTAATTACAGATGTAGGTTTTGATGTTGTCATGGGTCGATGTGGAGTAAGGATGTCATAGAATGGTGCAGATGTTTGTATGTTAGGTTCACTTTGGTTTCACAGGAGTAAACATATCGGCACTACTAGTGGCTTTCAGTTTTAGATTTTGACATTGTCATTTCCATGTTATCTTATTGACTATTACAAGAGTTAGATTAGTTGATATGTGTACAGGTCTGGGATGTTTTTAGTTGATATGTGTACGGGTCTGGGATGTTTTTAGTTGATATGTGTACGGGTCTGGGATGTTTTTAGTTGATATGTGTACGGGTCTGGGATGTTTTTAGTTGATATGTGTACAGGTCTGGGATGTTTTCACTGTCTCAATACTAGAGCAAAAGATGTAAATTAGGCTATTTGTCTGAGAATATTCCAATCTTAGTTCTACAAAAAAGGTGCATATATGGAATAAAGCCCCTTGATTACTATGGTTGCTTCAGAAATATGTATTTTGGTGTGTAAATAGGAGAAAATTGAAGATGAATAAGTGGACTAAGTTCTTAGTACACACCATCATTTATTGACCATTATTCATTCTTTGGAAACTAAGAAACAGGTCAGTCCTCAACCTGATATAGCTGAGGTGTTTTAGTTTGTCCCAGAACCACAACAGGACACCTAGGTGATGAGGATTCATGTCATGTACTCGGTAAGTGGTGGCAAGTATATACAGGACAAATAAGAATATATCTTTATGACATAGGGTCATGTAGATTACAGGTGGGGGAGGTAAAAATATTTGGTGCTGCATTTTACAATAAATGACAGAATACAAAGTTGTTGTACGGTGACACGTGATATTACTTATATCCCCATGTTCTGCGGTTGTGAAACGCTTCATGTACATGTGCTATATCGATACATGGTATATATTTATACTTTACTAAATGTTCAGCATGAAAGGGAAAAGTCAATAATGTGCCACATCTATGTACTCTATGGGAAATAAAATGTATCAATACAAATGACATTCATTTCTTAGCACCTTTAAAGGAACTAATCGAGTGAGAACTCCTGAAAGTGACTAAGATGTAAATCATACATCATTTAGATCCCCTGAGGGTGTAATCAAGGAAAATCCAAAATGGCCACCACAATATCAGAATCTCAAATCTTGATTTTAATTCAGATTTAACTTCACCTACTCCCATCAAAGAGACCTGGGAAATCTAATGGTGACCTCACTTTATTGCTAGGACCAATGGTTGCCTGGCATCAGCAACCTACCCTGACCAACATATAGGTACACTTATAAGCCTATAATGAACTCTGTGGTAATACCCATCTCACTTATCCCTGATGAAATAAACTCTCCATGATATTGTAAGTGCCATTGCCCCATTGCCATGGCAGCAGTCTACCAGGGCATCACCTAAGGCACATGTGTAGGATCGCTCCTGCCAAGACAGAAATGACACTAACTATCTACGGGCTATATAGGGCCTTTTACCAAGTTTGTCAAATCTCGCTAAAATGTGTTTATTTTGCTTAGGGTAAGTCAGTTTGACAATGGTGAGAAAGGGCAAGGGAATCAATAAAATTAGTGAGAAATCACTGAAAATTGTAGTAGCCGAGTTTCGGCCTTGGAGAGGTTTATGTGAAATATTATGCTGTCAATCCGCAAGCCTGATACTTCTCTCTTGGGGGTGCCAGGTAACCAAAATTATGGTTTTAAGGGTCAGAATGACCTGAATTTTACATTCTCAGCTGTTTCCATTTATTTCTATCATCCTCAGTGCTCTATGGGAGGCCTTTTCATGCATCAGGGAAAAACATAATTTTTCTCTCCCCGAGCTATGCAGCCAATGAATGTCTACTGACACTTAATAAAATGTCCTTGTATTCACCATATCTGGTAAATTTTGTTGTCCTCACATGGAGGAGCTTGGATAATGTGTAAATAGGGCCATCTAAGCCATTACACATGGAGTTAAGATGCATTTTGTTGAATTTATTCCTTTATAACATTATATTTCCGAGGGTTTCTCATACTTTTTAGCCAGATATTTCTGTGAATTATAGCACCTAGAGAGAGAATAACACTCAGCACCTCAGGTGGTGCCCCATGGCTATCAGCATGTCAAATTTCTTGGCCCTGTGACCATTTTTTCTATGGAAAAGCACCATACCTCCATGTCAATGCTAGAAATCGATGAAATCTATGGAGAGAGCACAGACTGATACCCGCTCTGGGAATTGATTCTCAGAGAGATTTGAGGGGCCTGAGGGGCATAAAAGTAAAAGATTCTGGATAATACATTACTGGGCCAGTGAATAAAAGCTTTCCAAGCTATTTCATTGACCACCAAGATTCCAACCCAGGCCTTTAGGTTGCAGAACACTAATTGACGGGAGGTGGCAACAGGAGACACTTTGTAGCTCCGCACTGAAGGGTGTTGTACAGTGATTATTGGTCTAAAATCTGACAGTGGGTAGGCAAACCAGGTATCAAATTAATCCTTAGGTTGTATATTAATCGATTTGAGTGTTATTTAGGCTGATATTTGATGGTAAGTTGAGGGGGGTGCACTCTATTTGATTAGAGAATTTATTGAAATCATTCACTGCAAAAGCCCCAAATCTGGGTATGTCCGCACTCTAAGGCCTATAGCACAAAAGTTAATCACATTGTACCACATGCCATGGCCCTAAATTATTGGGAAAAATGTATATCTACAAGAAAATAATAGTGGCTAAGCCCAGATACTTGCACAAGTATTTTATTTTCGCCCAAAAGCTATATAGGCCAACAGTGGAAAAATAATTAGTGTTCTGAGCCTTTATTGATCTCTTTGAACAACCTTTCTGCTTCTCTCCTCTCTCGCTGCTACTTTCACCTATACACACCAGGTGGCAGTGTGGTGTAGCTGCGTCCTACTGACCTAGACAGGATTGCACCACTCCATTGCATCAGGTACATACACTGACAGAAAAAAGAGGATCAGCCTGAGTTTCACCTAGTCTCTTGTGCTGTCTGAGTATCAAGAGAGCCTCTGCTAGAGGCTCTCCCCTGACATGCCATACTCATGCTGAGCCTGCTTCAATGCCATACATTGGGAAAAAGGATCAGCATGAGTATGGCACAAGGCTCAGGCATGGTGCCATACTCAGTCTGAATCTAACTGAATACTTCAGCAAAGCAGGGGTCTAGCCCTTACACTGATGTCTGAGATTATATCATATCCTAGCACCCACCACACCATGTGCCTCATTAGCTCAGTTGATATGGCACTGAACTCTGCATCTGAAGGTGGTGAGTTCAAGCCCCATTGAGAATTTTTGTAAAGTCATTCTCGGTAAGTCAATCTTATTGCTACAATGTGAGCATGAATATGCATTCATACTGGGGTTGTGAGAAGATTTTTCCCTATTAAGCCCCCCCCCTCACCCATTCTTGCACATACTCAATATCCTTTCTATTATCCTCTAGTCCTTAGAACCATGATATCTAAGAATATAATCTTATCTATTTAGGAATATAATAGGAATTAATCACTGAAACATTTAGAGTATGATCATATCTTTGCAGTAAATGTAAAAGTAACATATGGTCCCAGGCATATTTCTAATGTTTTGGGGCTTGGAAAAAAGTAGAATACCAGATTTCAACACACAGAGGGAGCAGATCATATGAGATTTCAAGTGGAGATCTTTCAGCACAGTCAAGATGGTGTAGTGGTAACATGTTTACCTTCATATGAGAAGGTCCTGAGTTAGATTCCAGCCCAGGGATGCTCTTCAAAAGTTGCAAGTTTTCAACCCGAAATATTTTGTTATGCAAACGATTTATTTTCTTCCTATTTTCTGACTTGGCAGACGTTGAAGATTCTGTCAGTTTTCAAGCAAGCATCTATTTCAATTAGTTACAAAGTTAGGTCTTAGAAAAATACACTGTAATAGATGAGATGTTTCCTATTAAACGGAAAAAAAGAAAAATGTTTCTCAGCACCACCTAGACTTGAACCTGAGACCCCTCACATGCAAAGCGAGAATCCTAACGCTGTGCCACCTCTATAACTGGTGAGCCAGGTTGCAATAGGCATATAAGTAGGACTGTGCAATACTTACTGAGGACATTGTGGACATTTGTCCTTACTATGGGCATTTTTCCTTACTATGGTCACTCCAGTCTGTGTTCCCTATTAGTCTACTGGGCCTCATATGACCAATGACATCTCACTGTAGTAGGTCTATGGTTGAAATATCATATTGATAGTGCCACTTTCAACATCTGACCCGCTAGCACATATAGGAGCACAAAGGAGTCACAATAAGGAGGTACCCGGTTCAAATCCCACCAAGGAGCAAAAAGGACACTGAAACCAGGAATGCACAAACTATTCATTGATTAATTAGACTGCCTTAGGAAGTTGAATGTTCGACCATCTGAAATCCTTGTGTGTATGAAATTATGGGCTTTTGTCAAACAGTTACCTTAATTTCTATATGTCTTTATAATGTTTAACAAACCAATTATGTGTTGGGCTTAATACACCCTACAGCTTAGTAGTTCAATAAGGGCTACAAATGCAGGGCTACATAACCATTACAATTTAGACTGTCTGTAAGCCCTACAATACAGTGCTGATTAGTAACTCTTTAAGTGGGGTTGTGCCCACTGGGTAGTGTTGCTGGACTCACTCTGAAGATAGAATCCAGTAAAGTGTGATCCTATGTATTGGGATACTCTGGCAGTGCATTACATTATAGGTAAGAAAGACTCCTGCAATGGTGGAGCCTGTTCAGGTAGGATCCAGCATTGCCTGACCCTCTTCATAGAGATACTCAGGCAATGTCCTATTCTCTTCTATTATGTTACTCCAGTTGACCCTGAGCCTGTCTCTAAAGAGACTCCTGCACTGTGAAAGTAGGGCAGTAGAGAGGGTACAGCTAGGCCATAAACAATCTAGAGTAGAGTGTCAGGTATTGCTGGAGTATGCCTACACCCTAGGCTCACCCTGAGTATCAAAATATACTCATTTTGGCGACATTTGCCTGAGGCTAACATTAGGCTCCCGGTGAGTATCATTATTTTTTCTGTGTATACACATGTCATACTAGAGTTATGTGTATGATCATGTTGTCATATGAGAAATATCATGACTAGTGGCTATAGTGAGTGAGAATATCAAGCTCTTATTATGTATTCCAGTTATCACTGGTGTGGCACACCAAGGGTCGAAGGAGAATTATTAATATTATCCGTATCTTATAATAGCTCGTAGGTTCGATTGATGTCTCCAAGTATTCGATCCTCAATGTGACAGTTAAATATTTATATTTTACCAGGGATATATCTAGTGAAATAAATACCAGACAAGTGATTTAAAGTTCAACAATGTCAGAGTGATTTATTCACTACCTAAGGTCTAACAGTGGTCAGAATAAATAGATAAATATCATCAAGTAGTAATTCTGTACTGTGCAGGGTTATATCACACATCTGCAGCAGCAGGAACATCGCCGCCAATGACACATTCATCCATAGATATAGGCCTATCACTATATTTACATGTCAACCTAGGCCAACAATATTATTTACACTACAAGTCTATAACAAGAGTAAATGTCACTGGTAGAATTAATAACAACAAGCTGGAGACAGCCTGCATTGATATAAATAGATATACTAAGTAACAGCTTATCCTGCAATAAATAGATTGTTAATAAATCTACTGGAAGTGCTAATAATCTTAGCAAGACAAGTAGACAAGGTCAATCCCTCACTTCAGAGGGTTCGGTGGACACCAAGTGCTGCACACCAAGTTGGTGCCAAAGTCAATCACAAAAATCTAAATTCAAATCCTGACAGGCTACGGGCCAGTCTAGGCCGCTATCATTGTCTTATGTCCGGGTAACTTCGTAAAAGTTCGGGTAAAATACGATAAAGAACATCGAGTTCATGTCTGGTCACCTCGGTGGGGTAGCAGCTTTGCCAAGAAACCCACCGAGAAGCCACCGAGTTGGTCACCGGAAGGCAAAAATTGGAGAAAACAGAATGATTTCTTAGAAAACTGCCATAGAACAGGCTAACATAACATGGGGGAACTATTACTGACCCATAGACATCATTTTGGTAAAGTAGTTAAGTGTGGGAATCTAAATTTGAAGAGGAAATGGCCAAAATATCTGGGGATGACTGTTAGAGCTCCTCCCACTCTGGGCTACACTCTAAAAGTGACACGAAACATGACATTGCATCACCATGGCAACCCTCCATTGTGACATCACACTCCCACAATGCACCACTCCCACAATGCAACATCCAAGATGGAGGACAGCAGTCAACATGGCCCTGAGTTTCACTTCTTCTCTCAGCCTTTCTGGCAAATTCTGGATATAAAAAGTGTTGTTCCTTTATTCTGAGGTAAGGTACAATAGAACTAAGTTACCAACAAGTGGCAGGGGGGATTTGGGGTAGTTTGGGGCTAGCACTAAGCAGTAGAGAGCAAAATCGCGATCTCTGCGACCAAATCACGATCCCGGCGACCTTGGCTGTCTCAACTGGTTTATTCAAGATTAGGCAGTATTTATGTATCAGTAATACAAATGTCAATACACAGGTAATACACACACAGTAAATATAATATAAGTGTTCCACTCCTATGTGTAATAGTTATAATACATTGTCCAATATAGGTTCTAGGTGGGTTCCCACAATCTAGCTCCTGGCCTGCTGATAGAGTTTGTTTTGAATTCACTTTATTTGTCTAAATATATATTTTCATCGTACACTAATATTGCTTGAGTCAATATTATTGGTAGTCATAGTGATTACTGGTTGATTGTACAAGTATTCCGGTTCTTAACCACGAGATAGAACAGAACAATAATATTATAATATAAGTTACAATGTAGACAAAAAAGAAGGCAGAGGACCTCATCCCCACAGCAGTGTTGGGTTGGTACTTCTGGTCCTACCTGACTTATAGAATATATGCGAAGTATATGACACATTTATATGAGGAGGGATAATATAAATGTGTAACTTTTTCCCTCTTGTAGGTAGATTGTAGAAGATAGCCTCTGGCCACAAGTGGGATGTAGTCCTATGCCTGTCTGACCCAGCAGAGTGTTCTTGTGGCAGATGCATAGTAGGCTGCAGGAGAGCTGGACTGGAGATGTTGTCAC
Source organism: Acholoe squamosa (assembly GCA_949317995.1). NCBI lineage: Eukaryota > Metazoa > Annelida > Polychaeta > Phyllodocida > Polynoidae > Acholoe > Acholoe squamosa. The sequence goes on along the minus strand of OX439040.1, from coordinate 182,707 downwards.
TGAGGTGGTTCTCTGGATACTGCCTTCATGGAGGCTGGAGGCTAGGTATAAGTAGGCAACCCATGGGTTAGGGTTAGGGTTAGGGTTAGGGTTAGGGTTAGGGTTAGGGTTAGGGTTAGGGTTAGGGTTAGGGTTAGGGTTAGGGTTAGGGTTAGGGTTAGGGTTAGGGTTAGGGTTAGGGTTAGGGTTAGGGTTAGGGTTAGGGTTAGGGTTAGGGTTAGGGTTAGGGTTAGGGTTAGGGTTAGGGTTAGGGTTAGGGTTAGGGTTAGGGTTAGGGTTAGGGTTAGGGTTAGGGTTAGGGTTAGGGTTAGGGTTAGGGTTAGGGTTAGGGTTAGGGTTAGGGTTAGGGTTAGGGTTAGGGTTAGGGTTAGGGTTAGGGTTAGGGTTAGGGTTAGGGTTAGGGTTAGGGTTAGGGTTAGGGTTAGGGTTAGGGTTAGGGTTAGGGTTAGGGTTAGGGTTAGGGTTAGGGTTAGGGTTAGGGTTAGGGTTAGGGTTAGGGTTAGGGTTAGGGTTAGGGTTAGGGTTAGGGTCTTCTTTAGAAGTCAAATAGATCGTCACATTTTTAATTAATTCTGCATAAATTATAAAGCCACGCCCACCTCAAGAACCAAAATCATTGCAGTAATGCTAACAACGAGTTTCAACCTTTTTAGAACAGAAATCTTTATTTTATTCAGGGTTTTCACATGATGTTCACAGGAGCACCATCGTCTACATGCATGTTCTCTGAGAGGCGCCCAGGCTCCCCTCTTCTCACACGCTTCTTTGTTTGTGGGTTTCTTCTAAACACCAGCTGCTTCTCATCAATTACTACCGGCGTCACTATCCCCCATGAGGTGATTAGAGGTCAAAGTTCCAGTGACGTTTAAGGAACCCCTTAAACTCATAAATGTCCTTTGGAAGACGCGCCGACTTACATCCTTCAAGATGTTTACAGAACTGAAATGCTCCCACACCTGACGTCAGCTGTCTTCTATTTATCACTGTCCCCGCTTCTTATCTCTTTTTCCAATTACAGAGGTCGTCTAAGGTCATTTTATTAGCCGGTTAATTGCTTTCAGCCCATGTGACGTCGATAAAGTCCCAGTACCATGGCGCCATGAGTTCTTTGTGTACCTCCAAACATCCCTTTTTGTTTATACCACGCCTTAGTTATTGCTTACCCACGTGGTCTCTGGACTTTATTCAAAGCGCGTTCCCAACATGGTAAGTTTCTCCTGTCGCCTGCGGCACATTTTTCGAGAACGTGCAGGTTTGTTTTTTTCAAATAGCCTACCACATAACGTATGTGTAATTTTGGTGATTTTTTTCCCGTCTTCAGCCGATAATATAGTTGATGCCTCAGTCATAACTGTTTTTGGTTCAACCATTGTACAGTTTTCAGTGTTAAAGTAATACACTAATTTATTACTGTTATACAAACTTTAACATAAAAGGATTGGTTCAGCAAGTGATAAACATTTGGTATCTACATTCCTTTTAAAGACATGTAATATGTATGTGTGTGTGAGCAGGTGTGGGTGTGTATGTGGGTGGGTGGGTTTGTTTTATACCCTCCCCTGGAGTAGCCTATAAGGCCCTAAAACCTAAAACAGAGCATTGCCCACAGGAACAGATACAAAATGTGCCCTCCTCCTATCACTGAAACTTCCTCATAAATATGCACGCACCCCTGATGCTGCCCCCCCCATACTTCAAGTGGGAGGGAGGGGAACTTTTACAATCACATCCTTTTTTTATATATGCACGCATTAATTATTGATTTTTGTGAAAATACCATAGATTTTCATATTATTCATCAACACGTGGCTGTGTATACATTTTTTTTCTAAATCAATTTTTCAATACTTTAATAATTTCATTGACAGTGGAGGTGCCGGATTTTACCATGTGTCTGTGGCAGTGCCTAGCTTGGTATCAGTGAACAGTTTTAGGGTGGGGGGGGGTGTGTGTGTGTGTGTGTGGATCTATAAAAGGAGGGAGTGGCTGGTATTGGAGTATCAGTTCCTTACTGGAAACCTTCGCTGCTACACCATGGCTCACTATCAAGCTATCCTTGACTTGCCTGTGTCAGAGGTGATGGTGGTGGGAAGTCCGGCTAGGGCCCGTGTGGAGGCCAACCAGATTTTTCACTATGGCTATATAGTGAAGAATCATAGAGAAATCGTTGACCATGGTGATGTGCTGGTCGCCATGTACTCTTGCCGCTACTTTCTGGGTTCAGTTCTACGTCGGCAGGCCACTGTGGCCCTCTTGGTTAAGGCCTTCACTAATATCGGGTCCTGGCCCATGGACACTAACCTCGGGCCACGTGAGCAAGTGTTGTGGGACTACCTGATGGCAGTCTCCTTCTTCGATTTTGCTTCGTCTGGGGATCCATTTATGGCTGCTGAGTACGGAGTGGAATCGATGGAGGCCCGGCTTGTTGAATGGGATCATGACCACGGCCACATGTATGGGCCGAGCCCCCCCTACCATCCCGTCAGTGTTGAGCCCGAGGCTCTGTGGGACACCGACTGATTGACTGAAACCCAGGGTGTAAAAACCCTCCATCTCAAAGGCCCTTTTTAGGGCCAACAAATTGTCCGAAAAGTTTTGTATTCTCTCTCATATTGTTATCCCCTGGTGGTGAACTGGGGGCAGTCTAGGCTGTGGGCAGTTTAGGATGTTTCCACAGTCACCGGGGAGGGCTGGTGGTTAAGAAAATTAGCAATAGTCTGCATGTTTAACCTTGTCCTCTCCTCCTGGTGTTCATCAATAATTATATCTGTTCTGTTTTCCAGTGCTGTTATGGTCACCGGGCTGATGCCACAATTATTCTGGAGAAGCATAGAATAGTACAGTCCTTTGTTTTTTAAGGGCTGGTATGGTACTAAACCTAGTGCGCCAAGGTAGGTGTATCACCTAAGGGAGGTTATAAGCAAATTCTCCGCTCTGTGTGGTTATAACTGCTGGATGTACATTCCTTTTATACACATGTAAAATGTATGTATGCGTGTGTGAGCAGGCGTGGGTGTGTATGTGGGTGGGCGGGTTTGTCTGTGTGTGGGGGGTAGTGTTTCATGTCTTCATTGAGCTTTAGGTAATTTCCACTTTAAAAATACAAAGCTTTATACGTATAGTCGAGCAGGTAATACAGTAACCTTTTCTACTACAGTTTAACCTGTCCACGATGTACTTTTTGTTAACCACTGCTGTAGTGTTCCAAGACGTTTTACCCTTTTAGCTATGGCTCTGATATTGCTTCCGTTTAACCTCTTGTATAACGCGATGTTTAAATGTGAACAAAAAGAGGCTATCTTACAACCCCTGCACATTCTCTTTTTTTTAAAAGTGAAATCCGTAAAATAACGCCGCAGGCAGGTAGGTTGTGCTCCACCGGAGGTTAAACCTAGTGAAAATAGAGCACCATAATCGTCGTCACATTTTCTACAATCGTTACATCGAAACCAAAACTTAAGGTCCGTACAAGGCGGGGTGGTAGGCGCGGAGTCGTTACTTTTTAAAACACCCAACTGGCGTTTGGTGTGAGACTCCATAACATCAGTAAACATTTTAGTGCAAGTTCGCTTCCCGTCATAGCACATTCCGCAATATCTTGCTCTTGTACCCGTTTTAGTGTTATTTGTAATTTCAGCCATCACATTTACACTGTTAGTGGTATAAAATCGATGAGAGTATTTAATATGAATTTGACCTTTGGTTGTCACTGCAAAATCCTGAATTAATAAGGGTAAATACTTTAATGGTGACCCGCATACAGAACAAGATTCGATTGTGGGATTGATGTCTGAAACAGTGCGGCGGGGCCTATCCACTGCTGTATTTTCTACGTTTGTTGCTAGGCGACATGCCATGCACACTATGATACCGGAATAACTTTTTAACATTTGCCACACATTATTTTCTACTGCCCCTGAAACTCCCAAAGGTCCAACACATTTTGAAAAACAAAAACAGTGTCTTGGGTTAATTTCTAATATTTTAGTACACAATCGTCGCTTTCCCATTTTAAAAATCTTTTCAGTCAACTGTAAGTGATCGTTGCATTGCAACAGGTCCGGGTGAACCTTTTCAGCTCGACGGAGCATTTCATTAAAAGCCAAAAGTTGACCATCCGTCATTAATAAACAGTTATAAAGAATTCTTTCGTGAACGGCTAGTCGTCTTATGTAATTTATATCGGGTTGTATTTCAACTTTAAAATTCTGTGTTCCCTCTGTCCATTGCCTGGTTATACGAGCACTGGTAGCTGAGTTATTTATACTCTTAAAAGAACTATATTTTCTGTTCAGTAAAGTAGCACGATACACACTTTTTGAGTTTTTTGCTTTGTCCTTAACCATTTCCGTCAGTTTTCTTTGGGTTTTTATGAGAATGCTTCTTTCCTTACCATTTATAACCTCTCCCGTTGCCTGACGCATTGTAGCATATAGTAGTTCTCCACACTGTTTTAAGATGGAGGTGTGGGCTTCTACACGTGTAATCCATGTAGACCTAAAAAAGTATGCAATAATACGTAAAACATGAACGCAATCCCGATTTTCTGCATACAGGTTACCGTCCTGTGGTAATTTAACCACCTCAGCCACCCAGGAAAATACCTGAACGAGTTCATGTGTCTTAAAGTCCCGTAACCATTCCTCGGATCCATATGCATATGGTACATCTTTTTTAGGATTGTCTTGTGGGAAGTAAAAAGGTAGTCCTGGCCCACAAACTTGTGCTATACGATACCGCACATTGTACAACTCTGATATTAAAGTAGATGTTATATTGAACATTTTGTTTTGTTCCTTACTCCTTTTAGCCTAGCAAGTATCTGTACAATATAGTGCAATGTATACCACTTATATACTGTCTGACGCTCATACATTCACTACTGCACCTGTTTTGCGTACCCCCTCTTTTATGATTTGAAAAACTAAGCTGTAAAAACACATTTTGTTTCATGTATGTTTATTTTAGCTTTTTCTCAGCGTCATGTGTATTTATACAACATTCTACACGTCTTATAACCTTTATTATTAAAGAATTAACAGCTGTAACAGACGAGTTATTTAATTTAAGTATGATTCCCTCCAGGGTAGAGCATTAGAAAGTTGCTTTAAAGAAACTCCCTGTCTAAAAAAGTCTTTGGTTTTAACCACAAGTAGGTATGTGCCAGAGCGTTTTTTATCCATTGGCTCACTGCCTTCATGTATTGTTAAGTTGTTTATTTTTTCCGTTAAGGAATCAATGGTGGGAGATGAAGTTTTAGATTCAGGGTTAACCCCAATGCTGCTAATGCAAGAGCTGTCATCAAGGAGGCTATTACCACCATCAGGGGTTGAAATGTCATCTTCACCACTTGATGTGTTCTGGTAAGGTACTTGTATTTTTTCAGTTTCCACGGGGTTGTAATTTACAGGAGAAAAGGTGCTCTCCGTCCAACAAAAATCATTAATTGACACTGGTAAATAACTGTCCTCCATGTAACAATCGTCAGTTTCATACTGCGGGTGTAAAGCCAATGCGTTACGTATTTCTTCTTCTAATGTAGGTGTGGTGCTGCCTATTGAGCTGTAATTTACCAGTGAATCATAAACAAAATCGTCTAGGTCTTCATCACTTGTAAAACTTTCAATCTCATCTTTGGGTGGGTAAAACCTGACATTAACACGTCGGTCATAATGCTGTAATTTAAACAAAGCTCGTGTGTCTAAGGGGATGCTATGGTTTACCCAGGAGCTGAAAGAATGTTTCACTTCTGTGTTTTTTACAAAATATGTTAGGTTATTTTTATTAGTGCATTCAAAAACCATGTTGTGACACATTTTTAACCATTTAATTCTCCATGAGTCCCACATGTTATAAAGAGGACTTCCTTCGTTCCACATTTGTCCCTCAAAACAAAATTTTAGAAAGTCGATTTCTATGCCTTCTTTAAAAAATGCCATCATTAATTCAGTCATTTGAATATTTTGATTATACGTTGTGGGAACCATCCCGTTACACGGATTAACACTTGTTTCCACTGAGCACAGTCCACAGCGTTCATAAAGGTCAACACCATTTTTTTTATTGTCATATGGCATGGATAATCCAGACATGTTGCTAGCTATGCGGCCGTACACGGGATGTGACATACAGAGAAGATTACACACCTTAATTGCACATAATTTTATGTCGTTAAAGGGTACCTCGTGGCATGCAGTATGTATGTTTAGCACATTAAAGATTAACGTAGTTATTGCAGCATTAAAGTAGCTAGATGCATTTACTCCATCTTCATTTGAAACAACATTACTGCTAAAGGTCTGCAAAGTTTCAAATAAACTCTGACTTACATTTTCCAACAAAAGCCAGCGGCCACGATCATCAAGTATCCAATTAAAAAGGTCTTTTTCCAGGTCCTCATGACCGTATATTCTGCTAATGTATGTTAAAGTACGCGTTATGTCAGTAGAAAGCACATTAAAATGTTGAGCCGTAATGACTGAACATTGGTTGTCTGCTGTTTTAAACTGAACGTCGAAAAAGCCACCTACCGTTCTATCTATTTTTCTGAAACCTTTAAGCCAATAATCTCTCATTGATCTAATTTGTTTAGCTAAAAAACTTTCCACCTCAGTAAATATCTCCGCACAAGACGTTGCATAGACGTGTTTAAGCAAGGAATAAGCCAATTGTTTAACACGGTTCTCAAAAGGATCCATATCAAACAATGACACTTTCCACTGATGTTTTAAAATCTCCTCCATTAAAATGTCTCTGTCTTTATATTCGGTAATTTTCGAAAACATAATTGGATTTAAATCTTTTAAAACATTATCCGCGATTGTCCACCAAGTGTCCATTTGAAAACCATTGCTGTCCTTAGGATGGCATAGTTTAATTACATCTTTATACAGGTCGTGTACAAATGCCTTTTTATTCACTAAAGCACTTAATTGTGACACTATACTTTCATACTTCATAACGGCAAGTTTAATTTTTTCATGACTTTCCTTCCAGGGTTTAAAAACATTTTTCTGCCATATTTGTAAAAGTTTTTGGCCAGCCAGCTCTTCAACAGAGTGATGTAAATAGTCTGTTAATGAATTTACAACTTCATATGGCCATAACCGAACTGAAGGCTTGCAAAAGTTATCATACGCCTTTAGGTATTCTTCAACATCTGCATGGTTTTGAAAACAGTCAGATACCCCATTGTTGTTAATTTTAATAACTAGGGTGGTTATATGGGGCCAAAGTGGCTGATTTAGATTTACGCTGTGCCGTCCTAAACTACATGCTACACTGGCACAATCTCTCAGGGTGTCCTCTATTTTAGGTAAAATGGAAAGCAAGTTCCAATAGTTTACTTTCTCGAGTAGTTCTACCATGTTTTCCACAATGCATTTTTGTATTGAGTGGTCAAAGTTTTTTATAGGAAGTGAATTTAAAAAAAACAGGTAGGAATTAATGTCAAAGCCGTTTCTTTCTAGAAAACCAAAACCTACAGCGCTGCGATAAAAATGTCTATTTTTTGATTCTAGTAAACATTGTTTGACATGTTCTTGAACGTTTACTGGAGGTGAACCTACCCGTAGAGAAAACGCAGCCCGGTGGTACTTGGCGAGCTCCTCTAGATCATCTACTTTCCAGTCGAGAACGGATTTTCCACACGTTTGAAAATTTAAAGCCTTTTCAATGCAGATAAATTCTTTTTTGTCTGGGCCCTTTCTTTCTTTCATAAAATCTTTAAGCCTTTTTTTAAGCTGTGCATTTTGTACACTTTCAACACTGTAAACAATTTGATTGTCTGATGACGGGGAATATATATGCGGTATTGCATGAAACACAATTTTAAGGTCGGAATTATTGTACTCGTTTTCCACCACGTTCATAACTACAGAGAGAGCGAGCTGATAGTCTTTAAAAGGTGAAGTCAGTTGTGCAATCTCGTGTTTTAATTCCACCATCTGCAATTTCAAAACCTTTTTGTTTTGAACGGTGTATATTAGCAGGTCCTCCTCATTAGTAAATAAAGCTGCTTGGGCTGAAAACTCAAGTATTTTAGTATGTACCCGTTTTATGTGATCGATGTAAGCAATGTAGTTTGTAGGCCTGTATACTGCTTCAGTGGTGTTATCCTCCAGAGCGCTTATAACCTTGCTTATATCGTAACCTGCACATGTCACTTTTTCCTTGAACCTATCAAGGGCTTTTGCATTTCTGTAGTCGTTAAGTGCTTTTTGAGTTTCTAAAATTGCAGTACTGTATGCCAAACGCGAACACATATTTTTTTCAATGTTATCAATATAGGCGGAGGATAGCACGGAAAACGTGTTAACACCTTCTCCTAAATGCATGTTGATATTTTCCACGATCCAATCATTTAGAACATTCCACAAACTCCCTTTCACATGAAGACTAGCTATATCAACATCATGTTTTACAGCCATTTCACCTGCTATCCATGTGGAAAAATAATGGGGTAGGTCTTTAAAACAACGGGGATCTACCTTATAGTATACCGCATCCTGAGTGTACACCAACACCAATCTAACACCAAAGAAAAGAGGCTCGGAGGGTATAACAACACCATGTACTCCACTTGATAGGTCGTAGGTAGCAATAACAATTCCAGATGTTGTGATACTATCAGGTATAAAAACAGCATGGATCAATGAAAAAATTTCAGCTAATCCCTGCTTTGATGCATATGACCAACTTTCCCACCATTTCTTATTTAAAATGGCTTTAACAGGTTTAGTGAAAATACAAGACCCGTGAACCTCCTCACATTTTTCACTAGTTTCTAATACAACGTTTTTCATATTTAGTCTTACTAACAGTATTTGTAGATGATTTTTTTTACAAATCATTCATTTCACTTTTTACAGTTACACCATCCAGATGTGACGATGGAATACAACTTTAATATATTGGATGAGGTGTTTAACTCTGGCTTTACAGCAAAACAAGCACACGAGCACAGAAATGCAATAGTTAAAACAACACAAACGGGTCGGCGGCACTGGTTTCCTATTGAAGTAAACGCAAAAAATAAAAACCGCATAAGAAGAGACGTTGCATGGAGGTATGGAGCAAGTAGTTCATCAGGAGCTTTTCATTTTACTAGAGGCCGTATCGGTTATGATTTAAACACTAACACCTGGAAACAGGTAGCGCAAGACGATGAAACATCCTTTCCCGTGAACATTCCAATTCATTCGATCGATAAGCTCAAAGTGGTGAGTGTGGGACTTGTTATGGAAAATACATCGCGGGTGATGAGTCTTACTGGAGCTGTAGGTGTTCAAATTCGATCTGGTAAATCGTCATCTGACGTGTTTCTCCAAGAGGTAAGCAAATGTGACACGAAAGCAACTATGGCGAGGTACAAAGTAAACGACGTTACCAATTTAAAACATGCACACTACAATTTGTCAGATGAAATGTGCATAGTTAATGTTAATATGCCGCGTGGGTTTCCAGAACTCGCTGTCAATTTGCGTGCAGTGGCTGCTTGGCACCGTTGTAAAAATCCTGAGAGTCGAGTAGTGCTTCATGTGCTTCCGGAAGAAGAAAACAATAACTCAATCACTGTTGACAGTGTTATATCGGCTGTTAGAAACGAGCACACATTCAAGAAAAAAGCAGTGAAAAGTAATGTGTTTCCTCTTTTGACAAAGTCTCAGTTTAGAACACATAAATGCATTGTACGATACAGTGATGAACACTGGCTTTCGGGTGTAAACCCTTTGTCCCAACCGGATACAATGAATGCTGTAAATTGTGTTTGCGTAAAGTGTAACAAGGTTAAAAAGGTGACAAAATCAAAAAGAGACACGTTTCACCGAACTAAGGTACCGGTTCAACTTATTTATAACGAAACCGACAAAACAAAGCATCGGGCAGCTTGTTTGGCCCCTTTATATAAAAGCCATGAAATTCAAGTTCACGACCGCAGTCTTAATTGCAGTGCCGTGGCGGGAAATAGATTAATACCGGTTATTTGCAAACTGACAGGGATGTTACTACAGGACGAAAAAACGGCTCTTATTGACTTGGCACTAGTAAGATGTTTAGCTCAACTGGAACTTCAGTCTTACGGGATATTGCCTGCACATGTAATGACTTTGTGTGAAATCATGTGCTGGCAATTAGAAACGCGATACATGACACGGGAACAACAAGTGCACATTTACAAAACTAAACTACAGCCCCTACTGTCAAAATTACATGTCAGTAGACAAAACTTTTCCCAATCAGGTGGGGTGTTTTGTCATGCCATGATACGAGGAAATAAATCCAATGTACTTTACGATCAGCTGTTGGTAAGCCACAAGTATAAAAACCAGGACACTATAAGCACTTTTAAAACAAGAAAAAGAAAGTTTGCTAACTACATCCACCAAAATTCTGAAATTTTAAATGAAAAATCAAGTAAACATCCAAGAAGGAATAGAGGTCCTGTTTATATGGCTACTTGTGGTTTAACTAAGTACAGAGACCGAATGGAAAAACATGGGATGAAACCACCTACAGTAGAAGAAATGTAGTATCCCGAAAAACTTTTTTAAAAATACCTTTTCGAAATAAAACTGCAATGAGACTCAGGTTAACAAATTTATTAAAATGAACCTAATGATAAGCTGACATGTTTTTTAAATACTGAATTGCATTTTTTTCTTCTGTCATAAATACTTACATTTTTTATTAATTCGGTGGCATGGTATAGGGTGACAAAATGTAATAATCGTTAGGTCCCTTTAACATCATTGTAAGACCACTGTCATTATAGGGAACCTTTTTCCCAGTTTTAAACAATGATGAGTCAGTGGTTTGTGTGTATGGCACAGTAAAGCCCATAGCTGCAGGAACATCTAACATTCCTAAAACAGGTCTGTCTGGAGTACAATAATCAACTACCTGTGTTTTAAATACCATGTCCTTTGTATTAAAATTCTTAAGTGAATTCATCGTGTATACAGATTTTTCATGGGGTGACAGTATACCCTGGGTGTTCCACATGTCATAGAGTTGTTCTAGTACAGCTGTTGTAGAACATGGTGGCTCAGGGTTGCTGTGTTGATACTTGTTGGTAGTGTGCAAAACATGAGCACGGGAATGCGGCAATAAGGGGGTTTTATCAAGAGTGTACCGCATGGAATATAAGCTTCCGAGTTCACTGGCGTATGTATTCACAGATATTTCTTGGCTTCTGTAAAATCTCTCCCATGCTGAGTTTTTGGATCCTGTGAGGGGAATGCATGCAGTTCTTTCTATGCCTAAAACAGGTTGTATCTTTTCATTTGGCTCGCCCACTGGACGTAACAAGGGTATAAACTCGTGTATGTTTTCTGATTTTTTGCGTTTAGTGTTTCTGGTAGGTATGCCTAGTTGTTGAAGAATAACATCTTTGTCTACTTTGTCTAGTGTTTTATTTTGATGAAGTGCGTTTTGTAAAGAATAATATCGACTTCTGGTTATTCCATCACGACTAATTACGGGCTTTCCTGTAACGTATTGTGCTTGAGGGATGGCAGTTTCATTCGGATAAGCTGTCTGTACCAAAAGGGCACCGGCCCCCAAAGTGTTTCGTGTTGTCATGGTGGTTGTCTTGGCATCTATATCAATTGCACCGTCACCAGTTTCTATTTCTCGCACATGGCCATTTGAAAGAATCATTTCATGCGAGCCAACAAGAGTAAAAATAGCTTGTTCTGAATACATTTTATCATGACGAATATAGTCCACTGCAAAGCCTGGATGACAACCAGCCATTATTGAAGCCGAAATAGCTTTTGGCGTTAACAGGCAAAACTGCATCATGAGGGCTGCAGCCTTGAGCACAGGTGGCCAATTTTCATTTAATATAATAGCGATGTTGCCATTCATTACCACGTCACCTGCAAACGACCCATCCTCTTCAAATCCTCTGACTGAGCTTCTACTTTCACTTATTAAAAAGCTGTCTGAAGATGCACCAATGTTATTTGTGTTTGTCATTACTCCGTTCGCTAATATGGGTATAACAATGTTCTTGCAAACGGGCCAGTAATTTGCGGTGTCCAAAAAATCAGCAAATAAAACATTTAAATGTTCAGCGTTGTGACCCGACCTGGCAAAAGTAGTTTTAAATATATTTGCCAGTTTTTTTGCAATATTTTTAACATAATCTGGGAGGTCAGCGTCGTCTCTGTCATATTGTGCACGAGGCAAAGGTTCGGCATTTGCCAATTCCGTGTTTAAAATATTAACTTCTTTTTCAGATGCCCCACTTGCCAACATAAACTGACCTCGAAGTTTCATTACATGTGTACTCATAACAAATGGAGGAACGGCCATGTAAGTATTTCGGGGTTCAAGTTTAAATGATTTTTTACCGTTTATATTGTTTTCATTCGTGCACACGTTGAAAAATGGGTGTAGCTCTATCATTTTAAGCTTGCGCAATACAGTTTGTCCCTGTTCATAATCATCGCCTGTTGCAGTACGGTTTCTAAAGTATGTCTTAAAAAGATCGTTCCTCATATGAGCAGTTGACAGTTTTTCAACAAAGAGTGTTTTCATATAGGCTAAGTCTGGTGAGTCAATACCGGCATACACTTTAAGATTGTCATTTAGGGCCGTTTGTAGGTCCGTAGCATCGTACAAGGCAGGATCCATGAAAGCAGTTTTCAGTTCATTAAGACCGAATGTTAAACGCTGCGGTGAAAGACCAGGAGTATACATGTGCACGGGCTTAACTGAAAAAAGGTTGCGTGGCTCCACACTGCTACATGCGGGAGTTTTGTCACCACCTGAAACAACCGTTGAAATCCACTTATTCATTTGCTCATGACTTTCATCTATGTCACCCAAAGTTATTCTAAGTAGGTTATGCTTGACAGACACCAATGAGGGAGTGCGACCATAATGATCCGGTATGTCACTTATGTGACTATATTCACGTGTGTGATCTACAATGTAGGCTTCGTTACCATGCAAAACATAAAGATTATCGGCATTTACATCATAGGTACACAATTTGTACCTGTCCCTGTTAGACGTTCTAGCCTTACCGTCTTCAACCTTGTTTCCGGCTATCAGCTCCTTTCCTGCTTCTGCTATTTTTAAGAAACCTTTACCTTGCTTTCCTTGTTTTGGAAAAGTGCCGTCTTTAACACTTTTTATCAGTTCCTCCAGGGCAGAGCTATTCATGTCATGTTCCTCTTTTGGATACATTTTAGCAGTGCATTGCGAAGGATCCTCTAAAAATGCTCCTCGGGGTTTATAATACACACTTTTAACGTCCACTAACCGACATGGTCTAAGTGTTTTGCTTACCGTGGGATGGGTGGTAATAAAATTGTATGCCTGCATGCTGAGATGTATAGTGCCTTTTAAATCAAAAAATGCATGATTGTTCACATCGTATATCATAGCTTGGCTATCGTTTTGAGTTATATTGTTTACCGCCTTAAGTCCCGCATCTATAAGGTTTGGGAGAAATGTTGCGGGAGAACGACCTAGACAAAAGGCTACACGACAAGTGTCTTTGGCATACTCCCTGGCTAGGGTTTGTTGCAGGAGTAAGTTGTTTTCCCAGTCACCTGGCGTGGATCCTTCCGCGGCAGATGTGGCAAAACGTTCATATACTCTGGCCAAAGAGTATGGAATAGATGTTTCCAATAAGGTAACGACTGCTTGGTCAATCACTCCCTTTTCATGCGAACTTTTTAATGCAAACATGGGTGGTTTTATTGTTTCTTCAAGTTCCTGGAGATAACACCGTGCTTCACTTTCTGCTTGTTGTTCCATCATTTCATAATTTTTAACAGCTTCGCTTTCTGATCCACCAACAACATCAAAAGTAGCATATTTTGACCTTAGTCTTTCAACAGCGTCCACTGTAGCTGCTGGAATGTTCACTCTTGCCGATCTGTCTGTTTGCACATAGTCACGTTCGAGATGGAAGGTAGAAGCAATATCCGGTCTTGTTGTTTTGCATGAAACCGGTGCAGGGTTTGTTGTCATTACTTCCAGTTGATCATATAACCTATTAACATGTAGGTTATGCATCATCGATAGGTTAAAGGCTTGCCCTAGTGAAGAAGATATAATTGATCGGTCGTCGCCTAAAAACACGGACACGATGTCGTTGCATACATCTTTAGCTTTTAATATCGCCTTGTAATTACCCATGGAATCAGTTTTAAAGTAATTAACTATTTTTTGTGCCAAACAGCGTTGAAGTAAATGGGAAGCCGAATTGCCTTTTCTCGGTAAAAATTTCAAGTTAAGTCCGCTTTGGTGTGTCATATAGGGACTTCCCATTGGTACAGAAACTGCCATGATCGCTTATATGTTTCGTTTTTAACAAAAAGTCAAAAATGTGCAAAGCAAAAGTAAGGTACGCCTCCTCCTACCTACTGCGTATATAGACAGAACTGTTCTTTGTTACAATACATGTAATATGTATTTTTTTCTATGTGAAAACGGGTACCAGTGTTCATGGTAAACAACATACTCACTCTGTACCAGACAACCGATTCAGGGTGTTAAAACTCACACATAGAAAACAGACATTCACTTATGCATCGGTTGCGGTGGAGAGTGAAGGTACAGTCTTAGTAGAAGCCTGTAAATGTTTGGAGATTGACTCGAAGAACCAGAACACAATTTAAGAGGGATACAGTTCACATTTGATTTTACCTTAAAACTGTTAAAGTAGTGTTTGTTTAAGGAGTAAAAAATGGAGGTAAAAAGCAGAAGTGACAATACAACCATGCTTGATTTTCAAAACAAATGGTGGACGTACACAAATCATTATTCGGACCGCAATTTAAAAGAGCATGACATGCCTTCAGAGGTGGGTGATAAATGCTGCAAGCTGGACGGACATCTCTCAACGAGCCCCAAAGATTTTATACAACCCATCGTCCTTACATGTCATGATTTTGCTGATGATACGGGAAAACAATGTTTCCTACGTGTTTATGGAGTTCGTAAAGCCATGTATCTAATGTTTAAGACGTCTCGACCCAAAAAATGGTTATACACCACAGAAAGACAGGCAATGCTCAGAAAATTTCATAGCCTAGAATTACTGGAGATAAAGGACATGAAACTCGTGTATAAGCCACCCTGTAAGGGAGCTTGTAAAGGTCCTACGTTGATGTTGAAATTATACACAAGCAACAATGTTAGTGTAAGAAAAATAAAGGAAACTCTAAAACTAATAACTACACCCGAAATGCACTGTATCGACATAACAACAATGCACGATGAGGCTTTGACTCCACAAACTAGATGGTTTAATGCAAAACGTGCTCAAATCGTCGGGCGTCTTCGAACTGCACAGCCCATTATGGTAAAAAACATGTGTAATTACTATGAAGCCTATGTACATCATAATGACATTATTTTTGATAACATGGAGAATATTGACTTTCCATACCAGTCTGTCGATGAGCGAAGCAAGTTTTATGATGAAATAATGGACCGGTACTTGTACCCTATTGTAACAGAATATGCATCTGTTCCAACAAAAAAAGTTATTTGCAAACATATTTTCAAAGCAAAGAAATTATTTTGTGCCTTTTCAGCTTCAACATGGACATGGTATGAGTTTAAAAAGGCTTTTCTTCATAACATTTTTTCATGGGTACTAAAAAGTCATCAAAACACGTCACAGGACAACGTTGTTAATATAGACGGTGGATACAGAGAAGAATATCTAGCATTAAAAAGCCATGTTAAAGACAAGGGGGGATACAAAAAAGACGAGGCATGCTTGATTGGC
The DNA here is from genome assembly GCA_949317995.1 of Acholoe squamosa. Lineage (NCBI taxonomy): Eukaryota > Metazoa > Annelida > Polychaeta > Phyllodocida > Polynoidae > Acholoe > Acholoe squamosa. Next base: position 166,947 of record OX439040.1, on the reverse strand, counting down.
AATATACCATTAAGTGAGGCTGTGGAATTGGTTTTTTATGAAACTCTCCACATTGCATACAGAGTTAAAGCTGCATTAAAATTGTACTGGAAAAAAAATGTACTGTCAAAAAATGTAGACGAACGAGAAAACTACTTAAAACCTTTAACTGTTCAAATATCTGAAGCTAAAAGGTGGCTAGTGTTAGACATTGAAACCGACTATCAGCCACACAACTTTAAGGATGACAGTATCATAATAATATCCACTGTTTTGTTTGATCACTCCAGCTCTTCTACTGTGTCTTATAAACAGTTTTATTGTTTGCCGCCCGGTAGAACAGAGGATGAATACATCGGCACAAGCATGAATTCTTTCCGGCGAGATGTTACTTTTCTCATTAAAAAGTTATTGGGTAGTGTTGTAAAAGAGACAGAAAAAGAGTTGTGCGAAGCTTACGACGTGTGTATGGTAGCGTCCGAGGAACAACTTTTAACACAGTTTAATAATTACGTGTGCGAGCTACGTTGTTCTTTCATAGGATATTTCAACGGTCATTGTTTCGACTTGCCTTTTATAACCAAAAGACAAGACAAGTACAAACCGTCAAAAAAACTGTTGGACCATGGTGAAAATGAAAATGAGAAGCAGCGTCGATGCATGCTACCTTATAGTTTTTCTTACAAATGGGATCAAGGTTACATAAGGTATGACCCACCTACAAGAAAGCACAACCACAAAACATTTGGTCATGATGTATGGGCTTCGAGGATTCATCAGGCAAGGGAAAGGTTAAGCGGAACACATTGTCTTAAGAAAGTGAAAGATTCAACCTTTTCTTTTCCATGTAAGGAGGGGTCTGAAAGTGAAAGTGACAAAAATGAAGAGAGCGAGGACGAAGACGACAATACAATTCGAAACCATCCTAGCATAAACCCCCAACGTCGTGCAACCTCTCAGGGCAAATATTTAAGCTCTGCGCGAAAAATACAATCCATCCTCATGAATCAGGTAACCTTAGTGGACGTTATGAAATTTGTAGCAGATAATGGACGGTGTTGCAAGCTAGAAACCGCTGCACAAAAATACTTGGGGGTGGGTAAGTTTCATGATGTTGAGGTTCAATATGACAACATGTACAAGACGTGGTTAAGTGGAGATAACGTTAAGCTTGCTGCCTACGCTATGATTGACGCTATATTAACATGGCAACTAATCGTGGTAAAGAAATTAAATACTTTTTATTCAACGCTAAGTGGAATCATCGGTTTGTCTGAAAGGGAAACCTATCTCAACGAATGTTTAAGGAGACTGATTTCCGTGGTAAACAAACTAGGTTACTGTGACAATTTACTTACGCCCGACACCACTAATCACAGGGAAGACCAAATGTTGTGGATAGTCGACCACGTGTGGAAACACTCGGATTATAAGCAGCTAAGACCGCCCGGCGGGTCAACAGTACCAGATGTATTTGGGGTGTTTTTTACCCCGTGTGTTACACTAGACTTTAAGGGACAGTACCCGGCAATAATGGCCGGGTATAATTTGTGCATGACATCCATGATCGAAAGGGAAGACATTGTGCGCTTGGGGTTAAAAAAAGATGACTACATTGTAGTAAAACTTCAAAATGCACGTCCTGTCGTGACCCATGCTTGTGATAAAATCAACAAAAAATGTGATGCTGGCGTAAATGGTAAAGGAGATCCTATGAAATGCCACGCGGATTTAAAATATGAAATAGTTGAATATGACGCATATTTTGTACGAGAATCTTATTACAAATCGATTTTAAACATTTGTTCCCGGGATATGAGTACAGCTCGTAATACTTACAAGTCTCTTCGAGATATCAGCAAAAACAAAGGTGACTGGTTAAACTGTCAAATATACGAGATATACCAACTTGTCGTGAAGGTCATAATTAACTCTATGTACGGGGCCAGTATGAGAATAGATTCAATAGTGGGTGATGCAATTACAAACACAGGTCGGTCTCAATCGCGACAACTGGCGCAGTTGGCTGCGTCAAAGGGAATGGCTGTTATGAATGGAGATACCGACTCTGTATTTTTACAGTTAATTTCCAATCCCGAGGATTGCACAACATTTGCTGCCATGGCAAAATACTTTCACATGGACCCGAGCAAAACGACTGTACACGATATAATAGACAAAATGTTTTCTTTGGCTACAGAGTTTACAAATGAAGTAAACTTTGGAAACACACAGCATAACACGGAGGCCTTGTACCCCGAACCTTGTTTTTTAGAATTGGAAAAAGTTTTTCCCTCCATAATTAACATCAGAAAGAAAAACTACGTAGGTAACACGATAACCCCTGAATACAAAATTAAAATGCACCGTTCTGGGATGACGGGGAAAAAGTCAGACACTACACTTGTTAAAACTGCTTCCCAGTTTGTGTCCATAAAACTGCTACTTCGTAAAGATTTTGAGGGGTTTCTCAGCTTCATAAGACACATGCACGATTTTGTTTCCTGGGAAATTCATCACCAAGACATACAAAACAGAAAAATACAAGAACTGTGTAATAAAATCGATGAAAAGAACATGAACTGCATAGTAGCAGAGAGGGCCAGAAAAGAGATAGCAGGAATAAAAAGGAAAGAAGACCAACGCCAAATGTCGGGAACCTGTTACATCCCGCTCGACTGGTTAATTAGCATGGAAAGAGTAGGTGACATGGATGGCTCCGGACCTAAAACTATCGCCACTAAAAGAGCAATAGACTCGTGTAAATACTTGGGAGTAGAAAAACACAATGCTCCAATGTACATGGAAGTTTGCAGGAATTCATCAGTTCAGGTAACGGCAGGCTTACTTACCATACTCGATACCTTTCTCTCTGCTCCTCAATGTAAGGCCCAAAAATCACGCCTAACAAAGCGGCACCGCTTATCCCACAGTCTGGAATACCATGAAAAGCATGAAAAGTCAAAGGAAGCCAAGGCAACCAGATTAGCACTGGCGGAAATGGAAACTTCTAAGCTCTGCGTCACAGCAATGCCAAAAGAGTGGCGAGTACAACCAAAAGTAAAGTACTGTCCCACAGAAGAACAGCGGTACATGGCCGAGCATTTAAAAGAGTACATGGAGGTTTATGACAAAGCATATGAAATAGACCGCAAGGAAAAAGACTATCATTTCATTCCGGTTCCTACACCTTCTACTCTTAAGTCCCCGATGGTTGACGAATTGGCTGAAAGGCTGCGGGATTTCATTTCCAACCCTTTAAATTGCAATCCAGATCCTTTTCCGCCAACATGTATGTTTTCCCCCGAAATGTCTGTATCACGCCTAAGTCAGCTAAATGAAGATCACTCTTGGGAAAACACAGGCACCGGTTGTGATCTATGGGAGCTGTATGTTAATGATTTGTTTAAAAAAGGCCTTCATTACATCTCTTTGGGTTGGTCAAAGAACCGAGTGAGGTTTCAATTTCACCGGAAACTTGTAAAAAAAGAGAATTATCGCTTGTTCGGTCCGGACATGTCTTCCTTTAAGCGGTCCAACATTCACTGTCTTAAAGAAATGCAAGAAAACTCTTTCTATTTGTTGAACATGAAGGAATATGCAAGTCAAACACGTGCAACTCCCTTTCTTCTCCCCTCATACCAAAAGGCTGATGAAAAGGTGTATTTGGTTAATCAGGATTCATACGTTTCAAATTCAAAAAATGTGTTTGCTTTTCGCCTACCAGTGAGAACATTTTTGGAAGTATTAGAAACATTTTCAATTGAAAGTTGGGTGTCTGTAAACAATGTGGTGGACACTAAAACTATTTCTCTCAGAGAATTGTGTACTGAAACTGTGTCACTAGTAGACATTTGTGAGATATTGCGTGATGACAAACGTCATGTATGTAAATGGATGTGGAGTTTGCCCCCATTTTCAGTAACTGTTAAATCCTTGAAAGACGCATTGGAGCGCATTGTGAGCAGGGGGGTGAACGTGAGAAAGGTTTCTGTTGTTTTTAATGGGGACACCAATGTTATAACTTTGTCTGATGAAGTTAAGCATGTAGTTCAATTTATTGATTTGAACAACGAATGTAAGGTTAAGCAAAGAAACCTAAATGAAGCTCCAATTAATTATATCGAAGCCAGTCGCAAATTGTTTAGAAAACGTGTTAAAACATCAAATGCACCTTCCATAACCAAATATTTAAAAACCGACAGTTTACTATCTTAACTTGTTCAAAAATAAAAGTGTATAAAATATACAGCATCTAAATAGGTTATATGAGTATCATTTTCCCATATTCTGGCATAGAAACATAACTGACGCACCATATATACTTTTTTGCCCCTCCAAATATCGAGAGGCCCTTTTTATTTAATAACAACACAGAAAGAACAGACAAATTCCACTAGTTTACACTATTTAACCTTTGATAAAACCACTAGGATTGTGGTTTAAACATGGAGTACAGTCACATAATCTATTGTGTTTTCCCTGGTGAATAATAGGTGAACTAGTTTAGCTTTCACTCGTGAAAAGATACGGCACGACTATCGGTTACATGAAAGCGCTAAATATTTTACAGCAATCATTTTTACATATGTACACAAACAAACAAAACATATACACAGAAAGTTATAGGTTGAGAATAACGTCATCTACTGAAAAATCAGGAAGGTTATTGACCCTGTCTACCTCTGTTGATACGTACTGCATATCATCTAAATATACATCAAAAAAGTTGGGAGAATAAAAATTTGTCTTTTCTACTTCATCTACAGCTTGTGCTGTATAATCCGTTGACGCATCCCATATCTCTGTCTTATATTTAGCATTTACAACAGGCGTCGATACAACCATTTTTTCAGGTGTAGATTCCGGTAAAGCTGCAGGTATCGGCAATGGTATTTCTGCAGGTTTTGATGCAGGAATGGGCACAGGGGTAAATATGGGGTTTGGTGCAGGGATGGGAGCAGGGATTGCTGCAGAAATTGCTGCAGGTATTTGCCCAGGTAACCCAGTGTGTGTTTCTGATGAAAAAATAGAACAAGAAAAACACAATTAATTAAAATCCTAAACATATTAAATTCAACACAAAAACGTCTTTCTGTTAATAGTAGACAACATCTAGTCAAGATTAAGGGTCACTTGGCTTTTGTACACTTTCCCAACATTCTCGATTACCTTTTTGAACCTTATCATCCCATACGCTCCAAAGTGAGAAAATATTTACAGATTTCGAATCAACGTTTAAGCCATTTCGACGCAACCTTTTCTGAAGGATGTGTTTAAAAAGTTCAGCAAAATAACACAAGGATTTCTCTGTTCGCTCTACCGCTTCTCGGGAACACCTTAAGGTTCTTGGATTTGGCATTTTTGCAATAAACGGGTTCCAGGCATGATTATGTGACTGCTGTTTTGGAGTTTCTATAACAGCAAACACTCCCGCCCTGCAAATTTCCTCCAAAATGCAATGGAGGGGGTGATAATTGTCAAAAGTCGTTATAAAGTGAATAAGGCCTTGAGGAAGAGGTAGCTTATAAGCATTGTCACATGCCTTAATACAACTAGTATTGTACACCCTATAACTAGTGCCAGTCCAGTCAGGTTTCAGGTGATTCCATAAAGCCGTCTGTATTGATTTTCTACACATCCTCTGTAGCCGCATGTGATTATTTCTAAGGTCATACCTAGACAAGATCCTTCTAGCAGCATTGACAAGTTTTACAGAGTCTAAATAATAAAAATCAGCAAACGGCCACATGTCTACCTGAGAAACGAATTGTTTTAGCACACCGAGCATTTTTTCGGTCTCATTACCTAACTGCAAGCTCTTATTTTGCTCATCCACCGTAGAAACATTGTATAATATGTTATCTAGTAATGTACGACACTGGTTAAAAATCCCGTTGTCCAACACTCGCGACTCCATTAATACAAATGTAAACACTACTGTCCGATGTAGGTAATTTCCATTTCCCTCGTTACTATACTGTGCAAGTCCATTTATCCATTCAGTGAATTTTGCGACATATATGTCCGTGTCTGTTAACTGTGCTTTCCTTATATCCGCCATTGCAAGTTAATAGCACTTTACACATATGCCAACTGGTGCAGCAGTGTTAGTAAACTACTTGCTAAAGCATCCCACCATTAAATTAAAAGGGAGGCATTTCAACCATAATTACAATTAGTCAGCGTAGTATAAAGACTAATTACCTTCAGAAGCCATATCCATCGCCATTTGCTCCAACGTGCTGAAGTCAAACTGCTCGTCATGCAGTGTCACTGGTAAAAGCAAATAAAATGGACAAACATTAGACATTAACCACTGCTGCTATTTCAGTTGTTTTGTATTCCATTTATAATGCACTTTGCCATTATTAAACGGCATACATCCACTTTAATTACATGTCTGCCTTTAAACACAACAAAAATGTAGTGAAGAAAAGCCTAGTACCTGTAGGAAGGACCTTTAAAGTGGGTGTGTTACTGTCTTCGCCGTCGCTAAGTTCATCATAGTTCGGGTTATGTACAGCAACTAATTGAACCAAAAAAAGACAAAATAGGTTAATTGCAAAACCAAAGTAGCAATTTTAGGGTTGTTGACCAATAAAACACTTTTTTTTTCAAATTGCACGTTAAAGTCTGTCCACCTCGTTGGTTAATCACATACAGCTCCTCAAAAAGTCAATGTAATCAAAAAAATATGACACAAGAGCACAGTTCTCACAAAATGGCTTACTTTGATGGTCAGTGTTTATGTGCTGGGTCCTGGGCTTATACACCGTAAGGTGTATTTCTCCCTCGTTTAAACCTAAAATGTGTCTTTGATATGACAAGACAGTATCGTTCTTGGTAGGTTTAGTAAACTGGGGTTCCTTGTTCCCCTCCACCGTGTGAATTATCAGTGGTATGGTAACGTGTTTTCTTAAAAATTCCTCCACTCCCATGTAGTCAGCTTTCTGTATGCAATCCATTTCATACAGTAAGCAAATGGTGCATCTCCCCTACACACCACCCTTTTTATACCCTCCCCTGGAGTAGCCTATAAGGCCCTAAGACCTAAAAGAGAGCGCTGCCCACAGGAACAGATAAGGGATGTGTCCTCCTCCTATCACTGGGACTCCCTCATAAATATTTATGCACCCCTTATGCTGGCTCCCCTACACTCCAAGTGGGAGAAAGGGGAACTAAAGGTTTAGGGAAACAGGGACCTGGTAAGGGCTATAGAACAGTCACTGCTATAGCCTTAGCTTTCACACTAGTTTTATAGTTACATTCACCCGTTCATGTAAGTGAAAATAAAATACATGATTTCATTCATAACCCAGGTTAGGTCCTATTTAGGTCTTCATTTACAGTTTTGACCACCCCAAATATGTATTGTCGGGGTCTCAATTATCATCTACATTAGTATCGCTGTTTATGTGCCAATTTAACACCACCCATAAAAACTACCCTAAACTCAGTACATGTAGCAAAGTAAGAAAATAAAGGTAAAACGCATGTTCTTGGTATTTATTGCATAACGGTTTATTGTTATTTCTCCTTTTACAATAGTGTGCTAATTAATGTCACTGTCACATAACTGTAGCTCGTCAGTGTTTTCATCACTGAAGCATGTATCTTGATCTAATTGCTATTTTGTGGTGGGCTGTTTTTATGGTAAATATCATGTTTTCCTGGTAAACTGAACAGGGTATGTTTCTCCTCTTTTCTGTCCCTTGCGTGTGTGTGCACTAATGCGTTGATTTATGAAATCATGTAGTTCTCGCCGAGAATGTGACCTCAGGTATAGAAATTGCATAAATTAATAAGCATGGCAACCAACATTATTTCACTTTGAGCAGCTGAGTATATGCTACGTGATTTAGGCACCTCCACATCGATCTATGAAATTGTATAGTTCTCGCACATGGAAATCTCCGGAACCTTTTATAAGATTTAGCAGAACCTTCTACACATAGTGTGTTGCTATTGTGCGGTGGGCTATTTCTATGGTAAATATCATGTTTTCCTGGTAAACTCAACAGGGTATGTTTCTCCTCTTTTCTGTCCCTTGCGTGTGTGTGTGCACTGACGCATTGATTTATGAAATTATGTAGTTCTCGCCGTGAATGTGACCTTAGGTATAGAAATTGCATGAATTAATAACGTGATTTAGGCACCTCCACATTTATCTATGAAATTGTGTAGTTCTCGACGTAAATATGACCTCGGGTATAGAAATGGTGTAACTTAATAACCATGGCAACCAACATTATTTCACTTTGAGCAGCCGAGTATGTGCAACGTGATTTAGGAACCTCCACATTGATCTATGAAATCATGTAATGTAGTTCTTGCACATGAATATGACCTCAGGTATAGAAATGGCGTAGCTTAAAAACCATGGCAACCAGCATTATCTTACTTTAAAAACTCAACAGGGAATATATATCCACTTTCCTGTCCCCTCAAATGTGTGTGTGTGTGTGTGTGTGTGTGTGTGTGTGTGTGTGTGTACCGATGCATTAATCTATGAAATCATGTAGTTCTCGCCGTGAATATAACCTCAGGTATATAAATGGCGTAACTTAATAACCATGGCAACCAACATTATTTCACTTTGAACAGCTGAGTATGTGCAACGTGATTTAGGCACCTTCACATTGATCTATGAAATTGTGTAGTTCTCGCCATGAATATGACCTCGGGTATATAAATGGCGTAGCTTAATAACCATGCCAACCCCTGTTTATTCCATGTTGTGTGTGCATGGAAATTTCCGGAACCTTTTTTAAGATTTAGCAGAACCTTCGACACATAGTGTATTGCCATTGTGTGGTAGGCTATTTCTATTGTAAATAACGTTTATTTCTGGTAAACTTAACAGGGTATTTTTGGCCTTTTTTCCCAGTCCCTTGTTTGTGTGCATGAAAATTTCCGGAACTCTTACTTCAAACTCAACAGGGTATGTTTCTCCTGTTTCCTGTCCCTTGTGTGTGTGTGCACCTCCACATTGATTTATGAAATCATGTAATGAAGTTCTCGCATATTAATATGACCTCAGGTATATAAATGGCGTAGCTTAATAACCATGCCAACCAGCATTATCTTACTTTAAAAACTCAACAGGGAATGTATCTCCACTTTCCCGTCCCCTCAAATGTGTGTGTGTACCGATGCATTAATCTATGAAATCATGTAGTTCTCGCCGTGAATGTGACCTTACGTATGTAAATGGCGTAGCTTAATAACCATACCAACCACCGTCATGTTACTCTCAAAACTCAACAGGGAATATATCTTCACTTTTTCGTCCCCTCACATGTGTGTGTGTGTACCGACGCATTGATCTATGAAATCATGTAGTTTTTGCTGGGAATATGACCTTAGGTATAGAAATGGTGTAACTTAATAACCATGGCAACCAACATTATTTCACTTTTTACCAGCTGGTTACCTTACTACACAATTAGCCTTACACCGGGCAGCGGGACACTTATACTACAATTTGTCCCGCTGCCCTGTGTTAAATTTGGCTGTTTTGCCAAATATTTGACCTACTTTCCATAGGGACCAATGTTAAAGCACTCCCCAAAACGACATCACCCTATGTAAAGTAAAAGAAATATAGACCATGAAAGAGTATGTCACATATTCACAGTGCTGAAGTTGGTTGGAGTAAAATTAATGTTGGTTGTCATGGTTACACAGACACTCTTTCTGATTGGTTAAGCTAAACTTTAAGTAGAACAGTGCTGGTTGCCATGGTGATGAAGTTATTCCTCCTGCAAACATGACATCGGGACTCTTCAACTTGGCTGGTCCGGGGTCCGGGGTCCGGGGTCCGGGGTCCGGGTTTTTCATACAGTTTCTATTGTTAAAATCTTATTTTAAGTAAAAGAGTCTATGTAAATACATAGCAAAAAACCCGGACCCCGGACCCCGGACCCCGGACCAGCCAAGTTGAAGAGTCCCAATGTCATGTTTGCAGACTTAATTCATGTATATAGGGCAGCTTGACCTACATCCGGGCATTTTTGCTGCTTAACTTATAATTATACCTGTAGAGAATATTTTTCACCATTAAAGATAAAGGCATTGGGACTTTTAGATATAATATTTAACATGAAAGTGAAAGCTAAAACCCTGTTAGTTACTGTGTCTAAACATGACAGGGATAAAACAGGTTTTTGGCACAACGTATATACTACACACTGTTCAACATCAATTCTATTACACATAGCAAGATAACTTTTTTGAGAGAGCTTTAACAATGAACCCTATAAAAAGTAGGTTAAATATCTGGGAAAACAGGCTGATTTACCATTGGGTAGCGGAACAAAACAATATATGTGTCCAGCTGCCCGATGGTAACTTTATTGTGCAGTAATTTGTGAAGAAAATGAACTAGGCAGCCTAACACTACTTTGGTATGGTTTCAGTGAAAGTTTATTAAGTACATGGAACTTTCCGGAACCTTTTATAAAATTTACCAGTACCTTCTACACATAGTGTGTTGCTATTGTGTGGTGGGCTATTTCGATGGTAAATATCAGGTTTTCCTGGTAAACTCAAGAGGGTATTTTTGTCCTCTTTCCCGTTCCTCGAGTGTGTGTGCACTAACACATGGGTTTATAAAATCTTGTTATGTAGTTCTCACCATAAATATAAAAATGGCATAAGAAAAAAATGAATTTAAAGAAACGTTTATTTTACAGGTGTTTATTTAAAAATCAATTGTAGAAATGTACATAGGTGGCACAGGGTATGAATATATATATATATATATATATATATATATATAGGCTACACAAATGCCTAACTTAAAAGATTTTTAAACCTTACGTGTTTGTAATTTTTACTATAAGATGCACTTTTTGACACTTGAACAGCATTTAATCCCTGTCTTTTACGAACAAATACAGCCACTGCTATAGTAAGCGAAACAAGCAGAATGAAAACACCAAAAGACACCCCGATGTAAATGGCGGTAGTGTTAACTGGAGTACCTGATAGTAGACCCGTAGTTGTAGTTACATCTTTGGCTGTTGTTGTGATATGAACACGGGTGCTAAAAGCAGGTGGCCTGCTCATGGAAGAAACAAAGCGATTTAACCCTTCCGTTAGCCTTATCCTTCGACTAACGGATGATGTCCCATGCATTACGCAGGAAACAAACATTTTTGCACCGGGATCTCCAGCTATGCTATCGAAGATGTAATCGTTCATTTCGACTTCCATTAAGGTTTCCCCTTCACCTGTCCTGTTACCAACACTACACATGTTTCCTGGGGATACACTGCACCTTCCTGCGGCATTTAGCACTGCAATCACCTGTGTATTTATGTGGCCTGAACCAGATACGGCATTTGCCAACAATAGAACTTTAGTAGACCTGTATGAAGTTTCATCGATACAAGTACCGCCATCAGACACCGAATAAGGTACGGAACAAGAAACCAATGAACTATTACTCGAGTACATTTCACTTACTACACGTGCTATGGGTTGAAATATTCCTGGAGGACGGATGCAAGAAGAATGTCCTAGATATGCATCTTGAGACTTTACCTTTTTTTCAGTGGCTAAAACTGTTTCATTAAACAAGCCGTAGGCTCCACAAGAAATTTTATAGTCGGTCCAATTAAAGTGGTCGTAAAACAACATTGTGGCTGTTAGTTGTGATGACTTTTCATGGTAGGTGCAATATGCTCGAGTTACTCCTATGCCTGGAAACCTCATAGGCTTTTCCCCGCCTTCCGAGTATCTTACGGGTTGCATGCCTACAAGAATGTCTGAGTTAGCCGATGGCAAACACGTTAGGGTAGACAAGGGTGAATCGTTTTCTCCGTTTCTAGACATGCTCAGTAACAATTTAGGTGTATTACAATTTTTCTCCCTGGCACTCTCATAGTTTACTGTGCAGGAGAGAGCTTTTAGGTTTCCTTTGACGAGGTGTGGCGTGTTTCTTACCCTATAGTCCAGGTTTGTGCATGTTTTCTCCACTTTTAAAGTTACATTTAATTTTTCGCTCACCTCAGGTAAAAAGAGATAACCGCAATCGACGTTATTAAATTTGTCAACGAGGGAGCTGCTTACGAGAAATTCTAGCTTCACGTCGTCCGGTTGAAAAATATATTCAGGGTTTCTTTCAATGTGTACCATACCGTTTCCAATGTATGTTTGGGTTCCTCTTTTTGAGTACCTAGTCCAACGAGTTTCATTGTTGAGTTTTATCAAAGAGGCTGCAGCTCCTTGTGAAGATGTAAATGTTACGCGGATCCCACCCACAACACGATGGTCTATGCATTTTTTCTTAATGTTCACACAAGATATTCTGTAGTAAATGAGACCATTTCCTTTGTGAACAACGTTCGGACTTAACACCGGTTTAACCGGAGGCAGCATATTTAAGGTAGCGGCATTCATATTTAACCTCGGACCTCCACACACGTGATCGACTACTAGTGATTTGTAGGTTCTTGATGTAGAATTTCTACCCATAGCATTGCAGATAAACACATCGTTTAGTTTAGAAGTTTTAGGATCAACAAAGGCATACCCCACACTGTTTGGAAGAGAAGGTGTGGAGCACAAGTTCATACGTTGTCGGCAGGCACAAAACGTCTTCAGTTGGGACAGTGCTGCCCTCTCTTGTATACGTCGCATTGTTAAGGTTGCATCAGCTTCATTTAACTTAGACGTAATTCTTTCTCTAATGGCATTTGTATCCACGGGAACGACTTTAATTCGCCCGGGTATTAAAACAGGACCCGTGTGAGACCACCCCTCACCATAAGGACACATACTTGGAGAAATAACTTTCCATGGTGAAACCAGTTTGCCTCCAATTCTAAATCTTCCCCCGTAATAAGGTTTAATCCTGTATGTTTCATGTTGAAAATAGGGTTCAAGCAGTGTAACACTCTCTAGGACGTTGCTTCTGACACCCGTGAAACAATAATACTGCTGCCACATACATGACATTTCATTGTCCAAATACCTGTTTTCCGGTTTTTCTCGTTTAGTGACAATTACTTTTTCTCCAGCCTCCAATCTCATAGTTTGAACTTTGTATGACCCGTTCTCTTTACCACACCACGGTGGTTGATCGGCAGTAAAGTTTTGTTCTTGTTCTGTTTGGTTCCATGTGTCATTTTTAGTTCCTCCCTCAAAAGCACACGACCCGCTGGCTATAAAAAGAACTATGCTTGGTCCGTTCATGTCACACGTGAGCTCAACAGAGGTGGCATTTTTTGCGTTGATGAAAGGTGCTGTTTTCTTTCCCTTAAGAAAAGGGTGTTTAACAAGATTATGTAGAACTGCTGTGTAGAAGGAAGATGTTATTCCCTCGTCCGGCATGAGATAGGTAACGTAATCCACCAAATGGTTCAGCGTGACGTTGGAGTCAAGTAATATTTGTCTTTGAACTCCATTTGCATGAAGCCTTAGCGGGACAATGCCCTTGTTTGAAGGCAGCTGTACAACAACATGATGTTTATTGAAATCCATCGTTAGAAAGGGCGAAGTGGAATTTTTAAGAAAAGAATAATTTTCCAACATGCTAGAGGTTTTCCACACAGAAGAGGTGGTGTTGGTGATATACCTTCCATAAAAATAAAGTGTAGTTTCACAAATCACATAAGCAGCCGAATTACATCTAGAGGAAAAATCCAGATGTGGTCGTACAGTGTGCTTTGTAATTGCTTTGGGGTCTTCACCGAGACAATGTATCACTGGAACCTGCTTTTGGTTCTCTGTGCAATCCACTCCAGGTTGTCCTAAACTTAAAACATCAAATGTTGTGTCGGAAAACCGCCCGTATATGTCTCTGGAGGCATATCCTGTTATTTTCTTATTGTTTATGCGTGTCAAACTCACTTTCAACTGCGGCAGCCTTAGGTTGGCTGTGTTGTTATTACTGAGAAGAGGGTTAACGAGAGGCGTGTATCCGGGAATGACACAAGCTATCTTCATGGCCTCGTTGGAAACAGGGGGAACAACTTCTAAAGCAGGATATCTTTCACGTGGCAAAATATTCCATTCGGGCAATATAGACATGACCAACGGTTGTGTACTTAAAGAGCGCCAACTAAATATTGCCTTACATGTCCACGGATGGAGGTCACCGTCTTCAACCGGAGACACTTTCACTTTTACACCACGAGATGGCCCTCCTGTTACCTCTTCGTCATATACACAGGCTACCTTGTATCTTTCTCGAATTCGCTTTTCTTCCTGCACATCTCGGCGACTTTTTTCTTTGTTTACCACTCTAATTGTAAGGGTGCGGCTACACTTGTCTTCATCCAAGGCTTGAGTAGCAACAGATAATATGTATAAAAACTCGCCTGTAGTTTTACCAATGTTTACAACCATATGCTGAGGAGGTTCCGGTAGACGGTAATTTTCCAGAGGATTTTCATACGGTATAACTGTGTGGCACAACATTTCCACACTATTGTAGTCATAGTTGACGGAACGAGTCCATTCCACCGTGTAGCCACGATTGTCTCTTACAATTCCTTTCACTGTGGTTATCCACAGTGTTATAAGTTGTACTAAAACGACTTTGATTTTGTAATCCATTTTCTTCTACTCCAGCAAAAGGATAACTTTAGACGGAAGGAATATATAGCTGATTCCCTGATTATAACACAGCGTGTTTCAGTGTTGGCAATCTTTTTTCTACTAAACAGAAAGCCGGTATGTCGGTTATAGTCGTCCCAAAGCATGTGAGGTGTTCGAGCTACACCGGAGGACTAGATCAGCCTATAGACTGGAAAGTAGGACGAAAGATAGGGCTAAAGCACATGCGTGAGGATGACCTACTTCTTATAACTGTACATGGCGAACCACTTGCACCACAGGACTATGAAGTGCTGGTTTTGTTTAGGGACACATACTCCCTCGGTTCTTCTTTTATACATTACGATGGTTTATCTTCTCTTAAAATGCTGATGTCAAGCACTGAATTAAACGACCCAAAAACAGGAGAGGATGTGCTTAAATTACTGGCAGAACTTTATGACGCTGTAAACCAAAGAGACAACAATTACAGCTCGCTTGACAGGGACAGATATTTCAGCGGAAAATTCACCATAGAAAAAAAACAAGCAGACAAAGCAACAATACCAGAAGTTTATAAAGACCTTTTCAAAGGTATAACTTACGAGCGTGCTCCTGATGTATACGTCAAGCCTTACTGATTTTTAATTGTTTTTGTTAAATATAAAACCAGAAAAAAAATCAATCATACAATAAATAAGGACCTGGGAAAAAGAATACTGGTTAAGAGAATCATGGAAATAAGCAGTTATATTTTGTTAAATTTAAACCTTAAGTCCGTGAAGTTATTGTCTGTTCTTTTGAACCTGAATTTTGTTTTCATGTTACCTTTACCGTTATCTATCATGTTACCATTACCGTTATTTATTATGTTACAATAGACCAGTATACTTTCTTTATTCTTATTGTGAAATAAACTAATGAACCGGTATTAATATGCTCTCTGTTGATAAAAATGTATGCAAAGTACAATCTCAAACACTGCGCTGAAAGAAAGTAATAGCTTTTGGGGTATTTATGTTATTCGGGGTCAAAAATTTAAAAAAAAACTGTTTATACCTGCTTTTTTAAAAAAAATGAACAATACTTATTTGTATTGAACTCATTGTAGCAGTATCACCTTTTAACTCTCACGAAATTAAAAAGAGAGTATTTTGGGGCAGTTGATATATTACGGTTTAGTATGAGGACTACAATTTATAATTGGCTTATTTCCATGATCGCTAATCAAAAAGGTTGCCCAAAAAAATTATGTGCGGTGGTTGGGAGCCTGTGTTATGGCTTGGTTATGTTTTTCAAAAACAATAATCAACTGTTCTTTACACCCGTTTCAATTGTAAGATAGCATTTATCTTTACCCCCCGCGCTGCCCCTCCCCCTCTTGCAAACATGAATTGGGGGTCTTCCCACTGTAGTGTTGGCGTTTGCGTTTGCGTTTGCGTTTGCGTTTGCGCTCGATAATTTATAAAATCCCTTTTATATATATATACCCCATATAAATTACTAGCCGCAAACGCAAACGCAAACGCAAACGCCAACACTACAGTGGGAAGACCCCCAATTCATGTTTGCAAGAGGGGGAGGGGCAGCGCGGGGGGTAAAAAAGCTGTTGCTATGGTAACAGTGGTAAAAGGTCAGTGGGTGCAGTGACCATGGTAACCAAAGGGCCGCCTTATTTACAGTCAACTAAATTATGTTTTAGTACACTGCTATCACCCTTATAACATGGCAAAATATACTTAATAAAACAGTGTAACCTTTGTGCCTTAGTCTTTTTATTTTATTTTGTAGAACGTATACTGACAGAATTAAAAAGAGGGTAATTTGGGGCAGTTAATATATAGTACGGTTTAGTATGAGAACTACAATTCATAATTGGCTTATTTCCATAATTGCTAATTAAAAAGGTTGCCCAGGACAATTATGTGCGGTGGTTGGGGCACATAACACTTAACATGTTAATGACATTTACAGGGTCTGTGCTTTGTACCTTTTTAATGAAATGACAGAGATGAAAAATGGTTTCTGTTGTATATTCTAATGGGCTTTTAACAGTTAAAAATGGCATTACTAACCATCGTACCCATTTAGTTGATAGTGATGAATCAACCCCTTGCCGTTTTTTAAATCGACAAAGTCGCCGCTATATTTTTTGGTAAATATGTCTTGAGCCAAGCTAACACTCAACACAACAGCTATAGCTAAATCGTCTTGAATAAAATCACCTGACTCATTTCGGCCTTTCCCTGATATTTTATACTTTATTTCACCCGTGGTGTGATTTACAATGGGGCGAATTTCCAAAAGATCCAGTTTTTTTGAAATGTAGTAAGGGACAGAGTCACTTTTGCACATAATGGTGTGTCCCCACAGTTCTTTGCAGCAAACAACAGAACTGGCATTTCCTGACATGGGGTTGTAGAGTAACGAAAAAAAATTGTATATTCTTTCCACCTTACTAGAGTTTAGTACATATCCTATGCGGTAATCATTTACAGTGAAATTACGTAACTGGTTTTCTTCACACAATAAATCTAACTCGTATGAGCTAGCATCGTAGGGGCTGAAGCGGTGGCTGTTAGAAATTTTAGGAACTTTAGTTACCTTTTTTCTGGACTTGGGTAAAAGTATTGTTGTACTTAAAATCTTTATGCCATTTTCATGAAGAATAGGGTATTTATCGTACAGTTCATAACATTTTGACCAAAACAAATCTACTTGCATGCTATTGGCCTCAATTGCCACGATATAATCTGTGAAATAGGCATCATACAGTAAGGTTAAAACGTGTACAGTGGTAATGAAAGCAGAAGACAGTGCAGTAAGTCCATCACCGTCTGAACATATATCGTCTGTAGCAAATTCCTCGACAGCTAGCAAAACATAATAGTTTACAGTCTCTTCTAACGATAAAAGTGATGGAATGCTGTCCTGAGAGGATGTAGTTTTTTTTTCTGCCATGCATACAAAACACATCGCATGCAAAGATCGGCCAACATCTGTAGGAGTCGGATCGATGTACACCACGACAATATTTTTAAATGCAAATTCAGTTTTCTTTCGAACAACATACTGTGAAACATCTATGAAATTTGAACAGAACCTATCTCTGCCTTTTTTTGTAGCAAGATGTTTTCTTGTGGCATCGCGGGAGTCTTCCAATGTGTTATAGGGTGTTAAAATACCTAATTCGCTCAGTAATGCTGTTTTAAATTCACTAGAGTCGTCTTCAGTATGACCTCCAGCAGTGGTTGAAAAGGTATCCAAAATACGCCTGTATCCAGAGTCAGCTGTAATATGATGAGGTTGAAGAAATATATTACATAGACAACTCATCAGCGGTAACCTTTTCTCCAAAATAGAAAGAACATGATTAGGACACACGTGAACTATGTTATTAACCAGTATTTCTGCCATTCGTAGAGATTGAATGTCTATGTAACTTCTCGTATCTTGTCCAGCTTTATGTGAACTTGTAAGAACCATGTGGCCATGGTCTGTTAGCAACATGGGAATTACCTCTCCATACGCAGCGGGCTTTACAAAACAGCTTTCATCGACAAATATAAAATTATGTGTGTTTCCACGGAGAATCTGTAAAGAAAAAAAATACATTAAAGAATGATTTACTACCCCTTTTTGTTTTTTTAAAAAGTTGTTATAAATTAGACAAAGAAACCTTTAATTTTAAGTTTTTTTATTATTTACTGACACAGTAGTTGTAAAGGGATTCCATAGCTGGAAAAACGTGAATAAAAAGCATATTAAGTTCCTTAAAACTCGGTTCAGGTGGGGCAAAAACTATACCATGACCTTGTGGAAAAAGTGGATGGGAAACATAGATGTGTCCGGAATTGGTGTTCACATAGCATGTAAATGCTGGTGAATCGCCTAATGAGTTACGGATCATGCCGTCAAGACAATCTGCCATTTTTTTTTCTTCCTCTTTGGTACATTGTACAGATTTTAACATTAGGAGGTGATCCACCTTTGCCATTTTTTTTCTAAGTGTTTGTAATGGACGTGTATCGTATTCCAGTTCCCCTTTGGTTTGTCCGTTACCATGTTCTATGCCGGCTATAACACCCTCGCGTACAATGAATTTGCACCAAGACGTCTTACTGTCCTGATCATGCGACACACCCTTGTAATCAGGTAAAAATTGACATAGCAAACGTCTGTAAGCAATGTATTCAGTCATACCCCATCTTTTACAAAAAAAGTCATTTAACCATGGAGACAACGGGTTTCCCAAAATGTCAGCTACATCTAAGGCATATAAATCGTGAAAGGTGAAAAGTCTTGCAACGTCTTCGTAGTCTGTAAATTCTACTTTCATGTTAGGAAAGCAAACATCCTTAAAAACCATAGCCAGAGCACACAACATTTCCCCCTTAACTGATTGATAGACATTTTGCAAAGTTTCAGACGTGCAAGCCGGAATTCTAGGATACAAAACCCGATTTGGTATGTCGCCTGGAAGAGCTACGTTGAAAGAACAACTGGATTCCAGCTCACTAACAAAAAGCATGTGCAATTCACGTAACAAACAAGGCATGACAGCAGAAGCATAGACGGGGAAAATGGAGTTTCTTAACGGTGCTTTAATAAGGCTTTCATTACATTTTTCCCAGTGGGTAAAATTAAGCCAAAAGACGCCAGATATTAAAAGGGCGTCTTTTTTTCCCGCATATATGGGTTGATTGCATTGATATTCTAATTCCATTTTTAGTGCATCATCTTCGGGAACAAAACTGCTTCGCTCTTTTTTACTTAGCACCTGTATATTGCATGGAGAGTTAGACCGTGGAAAAACATCAGGTTTTTTTTTCCTTTCATCAGAAAGACCCAAAATGTTGGAGATGAATATTAATTCTTGGTCGTTCATATCTTTTAGTTCTCCATTAGTAACCTCTGCTGGACCCATGTCATTTTCACTTTCTTGTTGGCTCTTTTTGTTGCCTTCCTTAGTAGTTGTACATTGGTAGTTAATTTCCACGACAGTTTCCTTAAACTTGTCCGGAAAGTAAGGATTGACATACTCCCCATGGCAGGTGCAATACATGCAGCTTATGTTGATTGCAGGGTCTGCTATTTCAATAAACGTTGTAGCTTTTCTAGAATTAAGACGCACGGGAAGAGCAAAACGTTGCAAAATAGAAATCCAAACAACACGTCGTTCTGGATAAAATGTGGTGGATGACACAGTTCCACATTTATTTAGTACACTTTCTTCTCCTACCCGAACAAACAGGTGTTCGTTTTTCGGGTCGAATTTTTCCCCGAGCACAAAAAGCATGGTCGGTTGGATATGGCCCTTTAGATCCACCATAACGTTGCTTATTTTTACTACTTCCATGGTTACTTTTTTCTGTTTTTGTAACCAACTTATTATACCTGGTGGTAACACTGGTTTCGTCAAAATCAAATGAATAAGGCATCAATTTACTCTGTTTACATATTAAATCTGCGCAAATTAAGATCGATGCACTGTGCCTAAAATCAGCTCCTGGTTCACTGTTAAGAAAGTGATTCGTTCCACAAATTTGGTCTTCCAGAACGGATTTTAAATATTCCATCCTTACATCACAATTCCTTAGACAGAGAGATATGTCAATTTTATTCTTTTTTTCTTCTCGCTCTTTAAATACCATAAACAATTCATACAGTCTTTGCAGTATGCTGTTAAGCCGTTTTGGTTCGATGCATATTTGTTTTGCTGCCATACCGTTTCTAATATTTTCCGAAAAATTATATTTAGTGTACTTTGAAGCAATAACCTCTTTTACATATTGAACTTCATAGTTTTGATTTTGGTTTTGAATATTGGTTGGCACACATGGTGTTTGGGTGCCTATTTTATCTAAAGTTTTCATTTTGCGGCTTGTAATTTGACACTCGTTGTGGGTGTTAACGACACAACCACCATACTCTGATGAATCCCTGCAAAGATGAACAGCGAAGTGTGTAGGACAATAATACAAGTCCCTTACAGGAAGCAAATGGTAGGTAGCTCTAAGACTTTTGTTTTTAAGTTGACTAAAGGTATTTGCTTTAAGAAAAGTGCAGGCTTTAGTAACACAGTTGCTTAGCGCCATAATTTCCGTCATGTGCTGACAAGCGTGTACAAAGATATAACCTTATATTTACATCTACAGTTCACTAAAGCTAGCGTAAGAATAAAAATTAAAACAGATTCTTCTGTATTACAATACGTTGGAGGAATTAACAGCAACATGCACGTGTTATTGCCGTGTGGCATTTTAATTTCAATTTTCTTGTCGCTGATTGGTTAATGGAGTGCGTGAGCCAATAAGATGGAAAAGAGGGGGAGGGGGTGTGTGGCTACTACTATAACAGTAGAGCGAGCACGTGTGTTCTACAGCAAGTGTAACTATGGCACCTTGGAAACATCATTTAACCAGACGCTGTATTGCAGTGGATGAACTAAAATCTCTGCTACAAAAGTCTGTTCGGCGGAAAAATAAGAGCTATGCCATGAAGGCTGTAATGGAACTTGGCGCTACATTGAAAGAAAAACATTTTGTTACATATTTGCTAGAAGATCACGGATTAGCATCGGCCACCGCATTACGGGAAGCCGGTAACGTGTTGAAAAAACCTCAACTGTTTACAGAACTTCTGATTGACAGGATAAAGCCTTCTCGCTATGTTGCATGCATGCCGGTATATATAATGTGCAATGAATACGACCTGTTAAAAGATGTGTACATCCCTTCACAAGCGGATGCAGATTTAAAGGAAACACAATGGGGAATTAAACCTCTTAAGGGGCGTGTAAATATCGGCATAGCACTCACATTACTGCGCACCGGATGGGACAACATAGGAAAAGAGGAAAAAGCAATGATGCTAGGTGCAAAACTACTGACGATTGCAATTAATCATGAAAAGCGCTCTGGCCCAATTAACTATCATTGCCCGATTAAGACAGGCAGGAAGACTAAACCTAACTTGTGCCAGCTTGCGTTAACTGTATTGTTGGATGTGGAAAACGACAAGCACATGATGCGTTCACTAGAAGCTCTAATATGTTTAGCCGCTGTTCCAAAAGTAGAACTTAGGTTAGTATTATTTTGTGCCGTTGTTCGAAAGTGGTTAATGCACGGGAGAGGAAGAGGGCGCAATATAAGCGAGACGAACATTTCTGTTAGTGCACCGTACGAGTGGGACTGGACTGTAATGAGTAATAATCAGTTAAACGATATGCCTGAGTGGGCTGTAGATAAGCACACCCGAAGGGGCCAGTTTGGTAAGAGCACAATAAGCTTATATTATGCCGCATTAAGTAAAAGTGACATAAAACATAGACCGCTGCCTGCAGAGCTTATAGAAGAGTTTCACGGACAAAGGAAAATAAAACAATTGAATGACTTCCTTACGGATGGAGTTCGGTTGTCCCAGGAAGCCACAATCAATGACATATGGGTTGCAACAAAGAACATGTACATGAAGGAAAAGTCCTTATATAAGGCTAAAACAACACGCATGACAAAACAATATGTTGAAAATGTGCTCAAGGTTGCCTGTCCACAGGTGTTTCATTTTTAACTACTATTGTGAAGATGTTTACTCTACTTTGTGTTAAGGTACCGCTGTAATTACATTTAAAACAAAACAAAACAAAATTGATACTTACATCACGTTGTGTATATGCTTTGCATAAAAGTGTATTTTCAGTTATTTCCGTGCAATTGTTTTCATGATTATACTTGGAAAATGAAACTGCGATGGTTTTTGTAGCTCGGTTAGTATGTGGCTTGGCAACATAGTAAAAATCATTAATGTCAACACTTCCCCCTCTGGCTAGTATTTTTTCTGTGTACTTTAACCTTTGTGTGGAATTGAAAAGATCTACAAAAGAATATATCACTTGTGACACAGCTGTGTAGCACTGTTCAGCAGAATGGGCCATGTGAACTGTATATAAAGCTTTTATTCCAGCCTTTGGAAAAAATGCTAAACATCTTGCAAGTTCAGCATACACTGCAACAGATTTACCCATACGCCTTCGTATGTTGTGTGCTACAATGCGGGTAGCAAAAAGCTCTTGTAGTATGTTTGCCTTAGTCCAAGTTAGCCAACTGTAACCCAAGTCATTTTTTAAGTGCATGAAAATTTGATGCCGATATTCTGATAACCCGCTTCTGTTTATCATGGTAAAAATCGAGTCCAGCATCATGAACTGTTGAAATGGTAGTCTTTGAAACTTACTTTTATGTCTTCCACCATTGGCCGTAGACACCACGGTTTCATAGCAAAAAGGGTTTAGAGTAAGTTCAACCGATGTAAGAAATTGATCAATATCATACATATCATGGCGGTTGATGTTTGTAACAGAATGCGATTGGGTGTCATATTGTTGCATTAAACTATTAACATACTCCAAATTTAAAGTCGCACTTGTGTTTTCTTTGTGTTTTGGAGGTATTGGTATGGGTACAACTGCATTTTTAAGTACGGAGGTGTCTGACATAAAGGTTGAAAGACGAGATAGCAAAGCCTTACTTGAAGGGGAGTGAACATGATAGCCGAGCCCTGTTCCAAAATTGTATTTCACAAAAAGATAATCCGGTAAGACTGAAAACTTGGGAAACTTATGCATGATTCTTTCCGTTTACATTCTGTAAAATTGTGAAAAAAAGTAAACACACCACCGTCCTAATAGGAAAAAACAAGACGGCTTGAGATACTGAAGACAAAAAAATAAAAATGTTTGTTGTAAAAAGTTCTGCTGAAAGAAAGAGGGGAGAGTACAGTCCTTTTCCTCTTCCCATGCCAGCCGAGGAGCGGCGAGATCGTGCACATATTCAAGGTATTAGGGGATTTTATGATGATTACCGAAACCCTCTAAGTTCAGTAAAAATAACTAAGGACACATGGAAAAATATCAATAAAACACGGACTTGTGCTAGAATTGATGTTAACTTGCCCAATTTGGATGATGATAACCTTTTTATGCGCATTAATCAATTTAAATTTACCCAAGACCATGTAGTGGCCCTACCTAAAGATCCCGCGTGGGCTATGGCAGCTCTTCATCTTCACAGAGTTTCTATTGCTGAGTTAACTAAACGATTGGGCATTAAAAAAAAGCTAGGGTGTTTGGACGACGCATACCCTTTTAAGTTTAGGCTAATTGTCATGGAAAAAAACAGAAAAATACGTCCAGTGAACTACACTGCATGCAATCTTATAACGGACAGCATAAAGTATGAAAAAGAACTTCGGGAAGCGATCAATAGAATTCGTGAAACAATTGCAAGCGTAAGCCGGCACCAGTTTGAAACCTACGACATAGAAATAACTGTTCTTATAGTAGAAGAACTTTATCCGAGTGAAGACACGATAATATTATAAAGAAACCAGAAAGTTGATTCTTTTCATTAACATTTTATTAATTCATCGACTATTATTGCAAGCTTTTTATATTTTGCTTATGTCTTAAATAAACATTTAAGTAATTACCCTGTATATCGACTTATGTTGTTTTAGGTTGGTTATCTGTTGGCACCCATTTTTTACTAAGAAATGCACTAATTAATTTCTCATGATGGGAATAACAAGCTGTGTTGTTATCGTCTAAGGTTACATCTTCAAGAATAGAATCTACCATGGTGGTTATTCTAGAAACATACGGCCTTTCTCCTAGGTATTGAGTAACAAATGGCACCACGTAGAACTGAATGCATGCACTAGACACCGTTGCACCAACTCTCTGTCCATTTTTTGTGAATTTTTCTCCCGATAACCGAAGCAGCTGATGGGTCACATGATGCCATTTGTTTTTTAACGGGGCATTTATTGATGAATCAACGCTTCCTTGTACAGGAAACTGCACGTTAAGAAATTTTCTCTCGAACACAGAGTCTAACATGGTTAAACTGTTAGATGCTTCTATGGCCTTTTTGACCTTTTCCACTTCTTTTGGGGTTGTTGGATTTATGTCCAGTATATACAGATCGGGTGTGTTAACCACAGCTTGTCTCCCAGCAGCATCTTTGTGCTGTGGAGTACATTTTGTCAGTATGTCGTCCAATAAAGGCCTGTCGTACATCCATTTACAGGGTAACCATGAATTAAAAGATGCCAGAACTTCTTTTGACGGTACATTTGTAAAGAGAGGTATAACAAAAACACCATTTTCTTTTAACATTTGGTCATACATTAAGGCATCTTTTTGTGATATTTTCACATTTTTATACTTTTCGTACTCCCTTGGTAAACTATCCATAACCAACTGTAACAAGTCCAAGACGGTTCGTTTACGAGTTACTTCTTCATATTTGCTGTCTAGGGTATAATCCTTTTTCATGAACAAATTTAAAAGTCTACCACGCTCTTCATCGCTGGCGTTGGTTTGGTCTAACATTTCAGACACGCTGTTTTTAAGTTCTTCTACAATTTGACTATAGTCATTAACCTTAGAGCGTGTGACATCTCTTTGCTTTCTTGTTTCTTGTAGTTCTTGTTTTAGGAGTTCGACTTCTGCTGTTCCAATTTTATTGTGGTAATTTAATTTAATTAAATTTTCCTGCATGTTTGTTACCTCTCTTCGTAGTAGTTTTTTTTCCCTTTCAAGGATTTTGTTTTCCGATATGATTTTGGCTAATCGATTACCCATTAGTTTGTTTTGAGCAATGCGTGCATAATCTACAGAATCCTTTTTAGCTGAATTTGGTGTTGCATCATGAAGTGTCCCCTTGTTGATATACATGTCCTTTTCGTGTGTTAAAGTGTGTACAAAGGAATCAAAGGAGCAGGGGCTGTCATTTTCATTCCCGGGTCTGTGGTAATGTTCACGTAAACTCTGTTCCAAAACCGTGCTTCTCTGAGAAGCTGCATCTAGTGCGTGTTTTTGCTTCAGTGTTGCCAATTGACTAGCTAAACTGGATTCAGAATTGGGGGTGATCAAGGAATCGTAAATTAGTTTTGATTTAGCATCATACACTTTTATTTTACCGTGCTCTTTTTTTACATCGGAAACAATTTCATTGTGAGTGGAGGATGCTAAACCAGTTCGAACTCCATTTAAAATAGCATCGGCCTCGTCCGTTAGCGATGAAGACACCACAACCCTAGTTTTGGTCATCTTTTCAACAGTTTGCAGCCTGTGTGTGGCATTGGCAAATTTAAACTGATACTCGTCCTGCATCATGTCAATAAGTGGTGAGCGTACACTATTCTCACTGTTGCTAATAGACCCGGTAGCATCAAAAGTCCACAGCATGTAATGACGACCACTGTAGTCGGTGCAAGCATATTTACCATCTCTTTTTGTAAGTATAACATCTGTACGCAATGTCTCAAGAGACGTAACCTTGTATAAACTTATAACCGTTTCTATAGATTTAATGTAATTGTTTATGAACGATTCGACTTTTTCCTTTTTACTGTATATGTTAAAATCTATGACACGGGTTTCGTTTTTGGGTAACGATACAGGTATGACGCCCAAAGTTAGATAAATGGTGACAGCTCGATGGAAATCAAAGGATATTTTATTTACACGGTTAATAAAATTTGTTTTGTCCAAAATCGACACCACCTTTGTTACATTTTCCTTTACAAGATTTTCAAAGTTAAAATTTTCAGTAAGCTTTTCCTCCTTTGGCACAGCTAATAAACCCGGAAAAACACCTTCCAATGTTAGTAATAAATCCCCTAATATAAAAAGGGAAAAGGCCTTTCTTATAGCAGTTAGGTGTTGAAATAAGTCAACGGAATAAGGACTGTATCCCGTCGGCTGAAGCTGAAAGGCAAAGTCTAAAGCCACTTGTGACACTGGAGAGGGATGAATAAGCCATGTCCTTTCATATGACAGTAGTTGTTTTTCATCAGTTGTTATTCTGTTGTTAGTAAAGCTGACATCTTCCTCTTTGTTGGCTGTATTATCAAACTTTTTAACACCTGTTGTAACCACATTGTGCCCTTTCTTGAAAACCTCTTTCAGTTTAAATGCGCAAGGAACATGACTCATTCGTGAAAAAATATGAGAAGCTTGTGTTTCCATTATTTAACCCTTTATTGTGATTACCTCACATTTTCATTTGTCACTTTTTTGTCTTCGATGTCTAATATACAAAACTGTAGGAATTACAACAGTAATAAAAAATGCAATCGACACAATTGTAAGAACCACCCATAAAATATGGGGTGCATCATGCGATATAGTTTCAAAGATTTTCCATGCTGGGTTTTCTTTAGTGTGCGACAGGACTTGCACACCTTCAGAACCAAAAAACATCCTAAAGTGATACAAGTGTGAGTTAATTAACGTGGAGCATTTTAGGCCTCTGGATCCGAAAAGGGTGTTTAAAACTGCAGCATTTGCTGGTATTGCAATAGTATAAGTGATGTTATTTTCATTTTCTCTCCATCCAACTTCCTGCTGTTGTATATAAACGTCAGAGTATGCATCGCAGTACACCGATTCCACTTCATAGCTTGTTCTTATAGAAACCGTTCCGTTGACAGTAATGCTGCCTCCAACATATGGCATAAAAGACCCAGATATTAATATCTCTGCATCATCACTTTTAACTTTAGTTAATGAAATAAGCTTTTCTGAGTTTACAACATGTAGTGTGCCCATGCACAAAAACATGAGAATGATCGAAATATTAATTGTAAACATGGCTTGTGCTTGTTGCTTCTTTGTTGCCAGTTTTTTTATTAAGGTTTAACTGTAATAGTTTTTACTACCTAAACATAAACCATTTTATAAAAAGAAAAAACGGTAAAGCCTGAACTACACACATATCGTGTTTAACTTAGCTATTTTTATAGTTCTGCCTGTGGTGTAAAATAATTATGACGGTCTTAACTATTGTTCAACTGCCATAACTAATGGTAATAAAAAGAATGCTAAATTCACAAATAAATCTACAATGATATAACAATTATTAAAAAAGAATGAAAAAACCTGATAAATGCATGTAATTTTTTTATTTACTTAATGTATATTCACATGGTACACTTAACTACAGTTAAATAAGCATGGTAAATACTTTGACATACACCATACACACCTACATTTTTTTGTATACCCTCAAGGGTTTGCAGTACAAAATAGCAGAAGAATTAAGAATAAGGCGCCTTAGAAACAAACTTTCCATTCAACAAACGATACTCACACCCCGGCGGAGCCATGAAACATGTGAATTGAATTTTTCTGTTTAGTTCATTTTCATTAATTTTATTGATTTCATACCATATATCAGCTAATTTGTTTATTAATTTTCCAGATCTTTTGCCTGGGCGTTGCAAGCTTACACCTTCACAATGTAAATGATTAAGAATTTTTCTGTAATCTTTTTCAGACATTAGCCCCGTTGTAATTTTTCTTTTTGAATTGTGCTTTACATCAAACCTAAACTGTCTGGTTAGTTTAGCGTTGTACATAAGTAACTTGTTCCAAAACTGCACAATGAGACGAAGGGCCTTTATTTCCTGTGCCGTTGGGTCACGAATATAAGATTCAAAAATGTCATATAGTTCACTAAATGACATGGATTCATTCACCCACTTAATGCGGTGTGCCCATTCCTTCTCCTCCAAGTCAGAAATAACACTATCTGTGTCCGACATTGCTGTTTACATAAACTTATCCAAAAAGACTAAATGTCCACTTTAACTAAATGAAATTGATACACATTTTTTTAAACACTACTTTACACTCTAATACACAAAACCCACATGCCATTATATTGTATATTTTATGCCTTTTCTGAAAAATTAAAGCTACAAACAGCTAAGATGCATCCTTTCAGTGAAAGTAAACCTTCACATGTGAAAATGTAAAACTGTGTTCTTGTTTTCTCTTTCCTTCACCTCAGTATTATAACATGAAATGGACGAAGGATTTTTTTATGTTTTCCCATGCACGGTGCGTTGCCCTTCTTTTACTTAATCCATTTTGGCAGTCTCGGTATAATAAATCACACAACGACATAATTAAGGCATGGCACTGCATTGTTTTGCCCCACTGTGAACGCATGGCATTGCGGGGGAAACTGTTAATGTTGTTTCCTGCTGCTCCTGTAAAACATGGTTGATTATAAGCTCGCCTCTTTTCTGCACTTCTTCGCCTTCCATTTTTGTTTTCCGAATTATTAGCCTTGAACACAGGGACATTTGGGTAACGGGTCCGTCCATGTGAAAAGGCCCTTCTTTTTCGAATTGTATTGTCATTGTCCACGGTTAGTTGAATCTTGAGAACACCTTTATTAAGGATGTTTAAAGGGCGAGTTTTGTAGAACACGTTATCTGTTATTTTACGCCGGTTTTCCACCTTATTGTCTTTGTTTTGGTTATAAAGGTGAACCAAAACGTTAATTTTGTCGTCGTTAAACATTGATCCAGCTTTGTACATCATAAACTGGCTCATGTATCCATTTGGAAACTCATTGCCAAAAAATGCTGCAGGTAATCCTTTAGTAGGCATCATTGTTGGCATGTGCTTCAGTTGGAGAGTTTCCTTTAAGGTTTTAATCCCGTGTTTAAGGTGTACAACTTTAAAACTATGAAACAGTAAGCCTCCACTGCATGTAAGGGCAACATTTTCAATGCCCCGTTCTTTACAGAACTGCTGTAACTTCCCAAGAAATTCTTCCTTACGAAGATCTTCTTTTTTGATATGAACAAACAGGTTCTTGAAAAACATTTTGGCATCCATAGTGTTTCTCAAAATGTGCTTCTCTTAAAACAGGTAATCCGGGTGTGAGAAATTGCATGAAGATGATGTGCTCTGTGCTGGGCTCTAGCTTTTATAAGGTGCCACAGAATGGTCTGGTTGGAGTAAGTCATTTACACACACCCACCCACCAACCTACCCTTACACCAACACCCTAGTTTCACAGGCTAACCGTACTTTCAACCAATAGGAAGAAAGCCGGGAAGCACCGCCCCTTAAAATATGCACATGTATTAGTGCTGGAAGCCACACAGTGTTTTACTTTATACCCATGTACGTTCCCTTGATTACAAGTATAAATACTTCTCTTTGTTACTGTTAGCCGTGTACCAATAAGCATGGATTCATGTTGTTTTAAAGATGACTCTCTTCGCTCTATTGCAGCAAAAATACCGTTCGACTGGTATAAATTAGGAGTTTACATTAACATAAGCCGGGAGGATTTACTTATCATCGAAGGAGACACCAACCAAGTTTATAATTGGGCTAGGAAAATGCTGTACGAATGGTGGGAAAAAGGAGACAAGGAAAATCGCTGGAGTGACTTGGAAAGGGCATTTCAAGATGAAGGTCGTAACGATTTAATAGACTTTACTAAGTCCTTCTTTAAAGAACATAATGGTAAGCGTCATACCTTTTCTGTTATTTTATATGTTGTACAACTTTTATTTATTTGTTCGATCCTGAAATTATATCTTTTTGCATCAAGAATCTTTATTCAAACAACCAAGACTGATATTTCATTCTCTTTTTTTCAGTGAATCCAGACGAACCGGATAAATATAAATTGGGTAGATACTTTGTGAAACTCGCTGACGAAATACCTCAAATTTGGAAGCGAATAGGATTATCCTTAAATATAGACATGGACAAAATAAGCAGTATTCAAGGATCAACTGCAACACCCATAACAAATAAAACATTGGAAGTCTTGATTAAATGGAGAAACGGTGTAAAGTGGCAACTTGAAAACAAAGCAAATGAACTTGTAGAAGCTCTTGAAGAAATGGGTCGTTGGGACATCGCATCTCATCTTAAGAGAGGTAAGTTTCTTAACTTATTTTAAATTAAATTTAAGTAATAAGATATTAAACATAATCGCTGTTTGCTGTATTACGTAGGTAACACAAAAATATATTTTTTTGTTTTCGCTTTTTTTACGGTCCTTCAATGAATTGATCTGAAAAACACTTGTGTCATTTTTCTCCCTTTGTAATTTCAGAAATGCAGAATTGTCCCTTGGCTGATCAACCGTTTCACTGGACTGGCCCCTAAGTCTCCAAGATGTTAATCCCGCCAACCAATACACAGTTTTTAAGGGAGACAAATAAACAATGTAACCGTATGACTAGAAACTATAGTTGAACCCTATCCTTAGCTTTAGTGAATTAACCAATTAGTGTTAAAACAGGGTATTGTATAACAGATAGAAAATGTGTTATTTTGTATGGTAGACTTATGTGTAAAACCGTCTTTACTTTTAAGCCATGTTTAGGTTAAAATGGAATATGATTTGTACTGAACTTTTATGTAGCAATTTATAATGAAATAAACCTTGAAGAAACAATAAAAAACTGTTCTTTTTTCCATTCATGTTTATTACATATGACCTTAACATGATGTTTATTAAGAACATTTAAAAATAGGCATTACTACTACATGTGTTTTGTTTCGGTGTTATATAACGAGTAAATTCAAAACATAGTGTAATCGGTACATTCCCGGTACTTTAATGAGCAAACCTGCCTGAAATTAGGTTTCTTATAAGTTGCAATCTCTCAGTGAACAGTTTATAATCGAACTGACCATATCCACAGTTCAACGCAATTTCTCTCAAACCACACACATTAAAGTCCACGAATAACATGGCCTGCAATTCATGTTTTTTAGTTGTTTTCATGGAAGAGGAAATAAGGTCTGCAAATTCCCGTTTTGGAGGTTTAGAAAACATCAAGTCCAGTAGGGTTGGGTAAATTTTACATTTTCCACGTTTTTCATCCAAATCAATAACATAAAAACGAGACCTACTTATGTCGGTAATTGCATTGTAAAGTCCAGCATCTCCAATATCCAACATGAACCGAAACATGTAATTTCGAAGCAGGGTTGCTGGTATGTTACATATGTCATCGCGCTTTAGATTGTGCAGTTGAATAATTCCGGCACTGTCCCTAGACATAAAAGGGACTTTGACATAACGCTTAGACTTAGCATCAAAAAACTCCTTTGGTTCAATATCCAAAGCAGCGTTCTTGTCATGAAAAAAAGGAAATATTAAAAACTGGCCACGCACTTCAAAATCGAGAGTATGTACATCCCCTAGAAATCTCATAGCGAGATGATTAAATATCGTTCTTCTTAACCGCTCCGCACCGTATTCTCCTTTGATTACCTGTTTTTTTTCAAGATCCACCGTTACATAACACTTCCCAACACTAGTCGGCTTTTGCATTAATGGACCTTTTAAAGAAAGTGCTAATGTTTTTTGTTCACTTTCAGTTAAAAGTGTTGTGGGCTCCATTGTCATCCTTTCCTTACACGATAATCTCAATGCAATAGAAGTGAATGATATCTCCGCGTTGATTTTAGTCGGCCTTTACCAACAGCTAGAAGTCAAATAATGCGTCACAGGCGGCGGGCCAAGCACTTGGGCGCCCTCTATATCACATGTCATATATCCGGCCGCGCAGGACTGTGTGTGTCAGTCTAAGAGCTACCAGCACAGGAGTTACTTTACCCTAACAGGCCAAAGTGGCCAGTGTTGTTTAATGATAAGTTTGTAGAGGTCACGCCCTTTTCCCGGTTATATTTCTCCTATTAAACCTGGAGCACTTTTGAGCACTCTTAGTGATTTGAATGCATAATGTCTTGCACTATTGATATGTAGAAATAATTTCAAAAGAGACTCTCACATTAATGTGTAAAATCAATTTTGATTTGGCTAATTATCAAATTTTGGGCAGCCAACTGTCAACTGACATCCCCATTTATATTGAACTATCTTCATACTGACAGGTATAAAACAGATATCAGACATACACAAACAATGGTGGCTAACATGACTAAAATCATCTGTTCTTTGGATCACCCTTTACTTGTCTGTATTAGGCTTAAGAAATGCAAACTCTGAAGTGTCTGTTACCGCATGGGCGCCGTGTTTACGGCCATCCCTCCCCACTCACCCTACAGAGGGCGCAATACTTGCTGCGTCGTGTGGATGCGTCACAAAGTGTAAAGTATAGTGCATGCCGGGGGGAAAAACCACGTGACAAATCCCTAGTTTGTAGCACCGTTGATCACGTGTCTGATTACGTTGGTTTTTTCATATAACTAGGTGTTTGAAACTTAAAACAAACTGATTTTTCGGTGTAAAGGTCATAGAAATGAAGCTTTAGGTAATTGAACGGAAAACTTTATTGGAAAGGGGTTAAAGTTTATTTATTTTTTTGTTTTTTTCGGGTTTTTCCTTTAGGGCAGTTGCCGGTGACTCATCGGTGGCAGTGACATACATAAAAACGGTTTCATTCCTCCCTTCTATAAATAGCATCGAGGGAAATTTCCTAAAGGCTACCATGTAAAGACGGTTGTTCCTCGCCATTTTGTACAACCCAGCTGTATTTTCCCCCTGTTTGGTGAAAATTAACCGTTATCACCTTCTAACAGCCACACTTCAGTATTCAGTAGCTGATTGCTTGCTTCAAGTTATCATCCATCACTACTACTACAGGGATGACATCGACTTCTAAGTCTGAGTTGACATTTCCTACAACTTCTACCAGTTTCGAGGTTGACGGTGGAGTTTGGTGTAGGTTTACACTTTCACGCAATGAACAGGACAACACCGTTCACAAAATTGTACTTGCATTTGTTATCTCGGACTGTTTGGAGCTACATGTTGTGTTCTTTAACAGCCTGGATGATATTAACTATGGAAAAATTTACTTTGTGTCGAACAAAAACCCAGTTGAAATACCACCTCCCTACTGGAAGGATTTACGTCAGCGATTCACGGCTATCAAAAAACTGTACTCAAGCCAAAGTCTACTGTCAATACAGTTCAATTCGGGAATGGTCTTGTCTAAGGCATACGGGGAGAACAATAAGGTTGTCGTCTGTGTAAATATAAAATACCTGGAGAAAGAAAATGAATTCCAGCTTACGAAAGAAGAGTATAATATGCTAAAAAATGGGGAGTATTTGGAGTTTGCTGAAAAGTACCGTACGACAAACTTATTAGAGACACCATTGTATTACCTGCGCATGATATTTAAAGCAATGAGCCAAGGGCCAAGGTCAGTTTCATCGGATGGTAAAAGAACTTTTTCAATGCCATGAACCTGATGCATCTGAGTACACGGGAGAAAAAGAGAATCCGCAAGTTTATTACGTTTAGAAAATACCACAGTTAAAGACTTAAGAACTTGGTGAAAGTTTAATTTTCTTTATTGTAAATAGATTACATATTTTTGTGCCACAGCATTAACATGTTTCACCCCACAAGTGACATTTTATTTCTGGCAGCATGTTTAAAAACATCTATTGTGGAAATTCTAATTCAAACTTTTGTTGTTATACAAATATATAACATTTAGTTTACATAAAAGCATGTAGTTAGAGTTTAGCTAGCAGATGTAAATAAAGACTATGGTAGATAAATGTATACAGGCACTGACACATTCCTCTGTTAAATTATCAACCTGTGAAGCACGGGATAGCCACTTAGTGCAGCTAAAGTGCTGTAAAACACAAATCAATCAATCAATCAACCACCGTCTTAAGTAGATTCACGATGTTCATAAAAGTATGCCATGTCATCAGTGTTGGCACGTAATACAGCCCGTGAATTAACACTTTGTAGAAACTTTTCATAAAAACTGTCACCGATGATGAGAGAAGGAAAATATTGTGTAAGTTTTTCAGTACGACCTTTAAACTCTTCCAAAGTGATGTAGTTATGACACTTTTCGGCATATGCCAAACATAGTTCATTATGTTCAGCCAGGCAGCCCAAATACATGTGGTCACTTTGAGAACTCCGATTGTTATTGCAGCCGTAACAGTTACGAGATATCTCCGCTCTAAACTTCTCGGTTAGCAAAAGTGTATACATACTCATCATCACATCCGTTTTGGATGGATAGTAAAGCTTGTATGTCAAATATACAATTCCATTGTTTTGTTGACGTTCACGCAAACAAAGTCCGCTCCAGTAGTCGTTTGCATTTTTTTTGCAAAGTCTGTTGTTTAAATAAAAGTCAGAGTCGATGTAGTGGTTTCTGTTTTTTGAATCAACCATGCACCACTTGTACACCTTTACGTATTCTCCATTTAAATCTGTCCATGATACGGCTGGCTTTTCACTAAAGCATGCATCTTCCTCGTTATAAACTCTTTGAATATTCCAAGTCCATTCTCCAGGCTGGAGTTCCATGTGAGAAGAATCATTTTGTGCAGAAGATGTTGCCATGGTGTACTCCTTGAAAAATAAGTAAAAACTGAAGACAGATCCTTCAGCACGTGGCCCTTATATGCAATGTTAACCGACCAAAAGCCAGCATGTAACCCAAGGGGGTTGGGAGGGGGGAAACTAAAGTGAAAGTTTAGGGGTGGGGTAAAACGAGTGTAGGCCAACTGGCCAGACTGACAATTTTAGTTTTTTGAAGAACTGGAAGTATAGGGAGGGAAAAAGGTATAACTAGGTGTGGTTGGTGATTTTGATACCTCATGCATTTCAAATGGGTCTATTTTTTTCTCTGATGGTTTTTCCCAAACATGTGGAGACCACTTCTTTGGAAGTTCACACAATTTTTTTGATTTTTGAAAGTTTTCATCCTTTATGGTATGTTTCATGTGTATTATGTTGTTTAAACATTGCACCATATATTCCAGTTGACCTTTTGTTTCTTTCAGTTGCAATATCTGTTGTTCCTTTGGCATGGTTTTCTTACAATAATCCAAAATAACCATGCGGTCTTTTAGATTATTCAAAACCCCCTTCATTTCTTTATAAGATTGTATTTTCTCTCCCATATTGGCTCCGTTCCTTCCAATGACGAGTGTGTTATCAACTATGCTTTGTCCCGCTGCAGCTTTCTCCTTTTATACTCCTGAAAGTTTTCCCTTATCCACCCGCTTTAAGTCTGTGCACTCCATTTTAACGAAGTAACTTACCTTTTACTGTTGCTCTGTCAAATGGGTCTACACTGTTCCTCGGTGCATATGTTCATGTTATTCATTTTCCATACGAGGTGATGTAGTGCTGCATTTTCTAGCTGAGCTCTAGATATTGTGTGTATAACACACGTTACAAATGGGTAGTTTACAAATTCCGTACCTTCCTCTGAAGCATTAGGCAAAGCTATGCTGTGAGAGTCCCTCCATGAAAAATCTAACAACTTTTCGTGCCTGTACCTTCCGTCAATCGTTTTACCAGAGTCAAGGTCGATTTCAGTATCATTAAATATGTATTTGTTTTTACCCCACATGCAGGCATGTAGTTTTCTATAAAATGTAATCGGTAGCATTCCATTTTTGACATTCCTTTGCTAAATCACGTGTTTCGTATTTGGCTAGCCATTTTCCGCCTGCAAGGGCTTTGGCTACATATTCTTCAATAAAGGGTGTTACCGGATTCATAAGAAACATATTGCATGGACTAGAAGTAGGTGTAACTATTTGCCAAGGGACAACACCAAACTTTCCAAGTCTCAGAATTGCTGTGTTAAGTTCTACGGAATACGTTTTCCTGAAAACGTTTGTGTTATAAATTGATATCCATTCAATTCCCTTTTGGGTTAATACAACTGTGTTTTCATCAACAATGTCCACTATTGCATTACGTGGCAACCCCAAACCGTATAGAACTGTGGCAAAATAAGCAGCAAATTTAATTTTGTCCCCACGTTTATAATTCAGCCATGCTTTAAGGAGCTCAGGATACGAACCTTTAATGTAATTGCCTTTCGAAACAATGAGAACTAGTGCCTCATACATGTTGTCCATTTTGCAAACTGAGTAGTCCTTACTGTCAATAAATTTAAGCTCTGGGTAATTAGCCGGCGGTGCCTTAATGTGTCCACCGGTGTTTGCTAGATGGTGGCAAACTAAACTTGCTACCTTTGATGTAACACAGAGCATATTTCCAGGATCCAAGGTGTCTAAATTTACTGACTTTTTTTTAAAAAAAGACATGCACTCTGCTGCCAGTGTAACATTATTCGGGTTTGTAAATTTTACACCCGTCATGCTTGTATAAGTTCCCGTTCTTCTTTTCTTTTGGAATGTGATGAAATCGGTATAGTTGGTTTTTCCTCAACCTCTTTATGTGATATATCACATGGAAATGAACGAGTAAGAACAGGGGGTACCGTATTGTTCATAGAGCAACTCTCACCAGTAACACCAGATGCAAGCATTAAACCGGCCTTTATTTTTCCCTCCTGTACATGATGTGTGGCAGTTGATAAAGTGGATTCCAAAGAGAGTGTGTCTAAAGTAATTGGTAGGCAGGACTGAACGCACATACGAAAGTTTATGTTTTTCTCAGCTAATTCTGTTCTTAAATAACTTTCATCGTTATTAAACAAAAAAGCACCTCCCTCCTCAGTAAATGGTTTTAACTCCATGTATTGCATGTATGAGGACACTAGTTTTTCACGTACTTCACCGGGTATATCGTTTTTAGAGCATAGTATACCTAACAATGTTTGTGCTTGCTCTTTGGTGTAACCCATAGAAATAAGCATATCGTATACGGCATATAAATCACTTGCTTTAGCCCTGATGTCCTCTTCCATAAGGTTTTTCCAATCTTCAAGCTGCGAGGCAAGGTAAACATCACGCACTTTTTGATCTATGTCCGAGTATCCTTTGTTTTTTTTTCGACTTATATCTTGAAGAACAGATAGGGCGTCCTGGTTGTTTTGATACCAGTCATCAGCCAACACAAACAAAAAAGAATATAAACCATTTAAACCTTGTTTAATTAAGCGTTTAAATACTGACATTATGATAAAGAATGCTTTTTCCAAAGCTTTTATTGCTGCCACACTTAGCTTTCAGGAAAATAGGGATTTTTTAAAAGCGGTCGAATCTTATGTGAAATATTGGCACCGTCAAAAAAAACCTAAGGACAAGTGTACATTTTGCATGTTTATTTTTCGCCATGGCAAAACTGAAAGGGAGTTAAATCAAATTAAATATTTTGCAACGACAATGCCATTAAACTGCACGGGCACAGTTTTTATATGGTATTTTATAGTTAAAACATTTCAGTTATCACCCAGTGAATTGTTAGAAGTAGACCCGGAGTCCATATTTTTCCACCTTCTCCTACAGCTATGTGGCAATAACACAACTTTAAGTTCAACAATGGAGCGTGAGGTACTAAATTCTGTGAGGCTTACATCTCATATATCAAAGCTATTATGTGATTTGGATGAAAATGCAGAGCACGAAATCCTAGCGGAAATAAAAACAACTGAGGAATGCTTGAACTCCGATGAGGAAAAAGTAATAAATGAATCGAGCGACACACTTAAACCGAGTAGAAATGAAAGAAAAAGAAAAAAAAAGAAAACTAACAAGGACCACCCTGATCCAAAAAAAGAAGCTAAAAACAAAGGAAAGGAACTACAGGTTTCCTCCTCAATTTTAATTGACAACCTAAGAAAAGGAGGATGCTACGGTTACGATTTAGAAAATAAATCTAGATGTATATATTCGAACACTGGAGCGTATGAAATGGCAGCTATGAATCACACTTTGGACGTAGATGCGAGATTGTTTGTCTCACCAACCTGGGTTAAAAAGAATATGTGTGGCGTTAGTTTACAATCTTACTATGGAATGAAGGGTTACATGAATTTTCAACCGGGAATTGTAATAAAGCATAGCAGTAACCAACCGTACGACATAGAAACTAACAAGGTGAATAAAAAAAGAAAAACAGACCCTGAAAAAAAAGGGCCGAAAACTAATAAAAGTGTTACGTCGCTCTTTGCCCTTGAAGAAGAACTTTTTAACACGCCCTTAAACACTTTTGGTGTAGAAGATTCAGAAAACATAGATTTTTACATGAACAGTTATTTAGACGAGGCTAACAGTTTACACAATGAAATGTTAGTTTTACATCGTTTACACGCTCTATGTTATGATCCCACACCGGATGGAATGACACTCATTAGTTATAGCACATCATTAAATCCGTGCTTGTGGTGTACTTTAGGTATATCCCCTGGTTTCCGACGTATACTGCATGATCTTGCGGTTATGGCTGAACAAAAAAAAGTAAAGTCCGGCATGAAAACACATGAGTGGGGTGTATGTGGTAGTCTTATGACGGGTGACGATTCTTTGTTCAGTAAATATCACCGTGGAACAGCAAACACGTGTGAAAAAGAAGCGTTAAAAACCACTTTAAGCTTGGAAAGTAAAATTGGTTCATTGCAAAAAAGAAAATGCGAAACAAACCAAGAAAGTAACTTTTTCAATCAGTTAAACATGTCATATTCTCTTGACCTAGATAAGATTAAAGTTCGCTGTGAACCCGTACATGCAGTTTTCGATGATTGGGCTGAATTTAAGTACCCGTTTATTAAAACCTTTTTGAAAGAAATAAATTTAACTGACAGGGAAAAATATGTGAACGGTATAAAAATGCATTGCACATCTGACGGTGACATATATTGTTTGTGTAACAACAGAAGGTTATTTACTGACACAGACTGCTACTCAAGACAACACCATGTGTGTCTGTTGCCTACCATTGTAAGAAATGCCAAAACCATTATTCAGGTATTGGGAATTGTTAAAACCTCGAAAAACCTGATGGGAAAAATACCTAAGTTAACTGCTTGCCATCACATGTCTCCTTGTATTTAAAAAAAGTTTACAATAAAAAACCATGAAGAAAACCAAATATAAAATTCTTCCCTCTGATAAAATATCGCAGAGTATAACCGTTTATATTCCTGTTTGGCACCGTTTTAAGTGCACCACTAGATCTCACAAGACACCAAAAATAAATCATAAAGAGTTAAAAGATGTATATTGTTTGGAACTGGAACCGAGTCCTGTATGTAACAACAGGCAGCTGGCAACCGTTTATTGTAATTGCTTCAAAGCAGTTAAGGTGTTTTATCGGTTATCGATTATGCAGAAGGGTGTGTTACCTAAAGAAAATCAGCTTGAAAGTTATTGTCAGGAATTAACAACCTGCTTAACAAGCTGGCCTGAAAAAAGTAGTTGTTATCTGTTCACCACTCACACATATCGAAAAAATAAGCTCTGCAGATAAGTGTGCCAGTTGGAACACTAACGTATATAAACACCTCAAACCAAAGAAAAGGGTGTGGTTAAAAATAGGGCAGCCAATCCCAGCACACACAGGAAATTTATACCCAGGCGTTGATGGATCTCCTAGCCAGACAGCAGTTTACTGCTCTCACGGAAACCCGTTGAGTCTTACAAGTACACTTAGCGTTATAGGTGTTAAAGAATTTCATCTCCAGCTTTCAAACCCAACAAAATGGAAACGACTTCCAAGGAAACAGTCGAAGCAAAAACTGAAAATGTGACAAAAGATAAGACCACTTTAAAAACCGTGGGTGATAATGCTTCAGAAACAGATAACATAAAACGTTACAACTATTATTTGTGGGCCGACACCGGTTTTATTCAACGCCTGAAGCAGTTTATACATGACTGTAAAGAAAAAACCATGAATACGGGTCATATAAATAGGATGATAAAATGGAAGCGGTGGTTCGATTATTATCTTCAAAATCAACCAAAGTCTGTGGAGGATCTCTTATGTAATATGCCTTCTAGTTGGAGTCAATCAGAGCCATTGCCAATAGGAACTATAGTTACGGAAGGCGATGCTGGAACCGGCAAAACATTTTCAGTGAACACTTTACTACGAACTCTTTCCGATGCCACAGTGTCTTCCTATGCTAGAAAAGCCACGGAGGCATATTTAGGATACGCTAATGCTCATACAATTCCAGGTGGAATGAATCATATTGTTAAAAATGATACCATGTGTAAAATGTTTAACATAAGGTACGGTGAAAAAAGAATTCAATCCCTGCTTGATAATTTGTGTAAGTGTACGGACCTGGAAGAGTCCTATTTAAATATGTTGTCTACTTTACACAAGGCAAAGGATGAAGCATATGCTACAGAGACCACAAGAATGCATTTTGCGCTTGCCTCACTGAAACTTTGGCCTTTGGTAAAGGAAATATTAAATGCGATGTTGTTGGATTTTAAGTCCTCTAATTGGATGTACCGCCGTACAATATTGTCAGAAAAACATCCACATTATACGGGGGATGAATTGGTGCCTTCCATATTGTTAAGGCACCATGAATTATTGAAATCGGCATTTTGGGACGACGAGCCTGTTTCAATAACTAATGACAACAACAAATCAGGAAAAAATAGCTTATTTTCAGAGGAAGCTTTCATAATAGAAAAAGCTATGGACGTGGTAGAATGCTCGGAGGAAATAATGGATCAAGATACCTATCGACTGTACACAGACATTCGGCACTCACCGTCTAAAGTGAAATGTCCACCATGTATGCCTCAGGCTGCACTTTTCCCTATAATGTTGTTTGAGGAGGACGGAATGGCTCCAGCTGTGTATGGGGACCTTCGTAAACTACTGATAATGATTACACAGTTTATGTATTTACCTCCCTATACATTTTACACGGTACCAATATTGATTTCTTCTGGAAGTACAACACAATCATCTGCAATAGGTTCCGTAGCATCGTGTTTAGACATTTCTTCTGATGCCTTTCACCTGTATGATAAAACCAATACTTTGGCATACAGAGCAGAATTTTTTCGCCGGAATGTAAGTAGTTTTGACTCCATTGACACCGTGGCTTGTAGGGCAACTTGCACATCTTTAGAAAGGTGTTTACCTGTTAGCGACTACACTTTTTCTTCAATGTATACACATGAGGAACATTCTAGCTTAATAGATGATCCATGTTATTTACCCAAAGGTACAAGACTTTATCAAAAACATGCCGACGTGTGTAAGTTTACTGATAAAATGCGAAAATCTGGCAAAGCACAACTTCCAATGACAGACGTCGTATTTGTTGCAGATAACGTTATACAACTAAATGAAGTACCAGTGAGCAATATACAGGAAGGACTTTCAAAACTTAACGCAGAGCAGGCTTTACAAAATCGCATAAAAAGATGGAAAAATAAAACGTCCATTCTTTATAAAAATTACACGAAAGATGGTGACACAGAGTACTTTCACGATGTAGATTTTTACACCGTGGACAAAAACTGTGTACCCGACATAGAACAGGCTCTTTACCACTCACAACGCCACGCTTTGGAATTGCGAGCACAGGAGGAGGCATGCAGTCAGAAAATGCATAATGATGATAATAACAGCAGTGAGTTCGAGCAGAAGGTGGAGGCTTGTGTTACAAAGGTATCTTTAGCTTCAGATGACATTTATCCACCCAACACATTAAAACACATAACGTACGATAATATAGTAAATGACACGTGTGGCCGCAAGGTTATTAAAACCAAAAAGATTAATGATGGAACTGTCCGTACGGAACATGAAGAGGATAACACTAAGACAATGAACAGTTTAACTTTTATCATGGGTCCTGCACAACAGTTGCTAAGCCAAGAGGAGCACAGATCTAAAAGACTTTATGCCAGTAAATTAGCTAAAAAACTAGGTGATGGAAAGACACTAGCTCAGGAATATCTTACAGGGTCCAAAGTTGTGGACCAAGAAGGAGAAATGGTGTATGACCCACTTTCAGATATAGTAGTAGAATATGCCAGACCTCAAAAAGACGACGTTGAATTTAGTGTAGGTTCTTCAACAAATGCGCGTATATTGTACATGGTTTTTAAAAGAAAGAGGTATGTTGTGAAAAATGCACCCGTAACACTGGAAAACAAAAAACTTCTAGTCAAGTGTCGTGGAATAGACTGTACGCTTTCTGAACTTATGCACAACAACATATTTAATGAACGCACTAGCAACGCCTTTAAAGCAATGGTTTTTGGAGGTGTTATTGAAAAATACCTTGAATGGCATATCAGTAAGGTGGATTCAAAAGTAGTATACGGCCATGCTTCAAAGCTTAACAATGTGCATATTCTTTACCAAAACTACAAGGATGCCATATCCACCTTTGCGTGCAATATAATCGATGAATACGAGAGAAAGGTGCAATACATTGAAAACAGTGGACTGAGAACACAAAACGTTGATAAAAAACCTAAAATAAGCAGCAAAGATTTATGTGTAGAACTCTTGAGTCTCGTAAGCCTCATTTACAATCATTCGAAGAAGAATGAATCTCAATTTATTCATGAGGTTCAACTTAAAGTGTATGTTGATCAGTCACCGTTTCATAAACTTTTGCAATACGAAAACAAAGACGTAAATATCAGAGCTTTTGGACTTTTAGCAACGGGAGAAATAACAATTTACGACACCGGTGAAAGTGAATGTAACGCAAACTGGCGCAAAAAGCGCGAACAGGATTACTTAAATACTGTTAAATCGCGAAATGCATATCCTTTCTCTTTAGTGCACAGAGAAAAGGTGTATGCTTTACGCAGGACACTTAAACCCTCTGATGTTATGCAAATGGGATTTGAAACCTTTTTACCACAACTATATGTGGATGCCATGTGCAGTTTAAAAATAAGAAACTGTCTCTTGGTAACAACGGTACCGGCCGTGGAAGGAAATGTTCCATGGTACAAAATATTTGCAAACGCCAAACATGCCACACACAAAAAATACAATAA
The DNA here is from genome assembly GCA_949317995.1 of Acholoe squamosa. Classification (NCBI taxonomy): domain Eukaryota; kingdom Metazoa; phylum Annelida; class Polychaeta; order Phyllodocida; family Polynoidae; genus Acholoe; species Acholoe squamosa. Next base: position 123,881 of record OX439040.1, on the reverse strand, counting down.
CTCGAAGGAAGCTTCCTTTGGTGTCCTTATGAGACATGGACTGGCGGGTACGCGAACCCCAAAAGCAACTCTTGCAAATGGCATATTCAGCATGACCGGCGGAGAAGTGATGAATTTTCCTCGACCCTTTCAAGCACACAGTTACCCAGATGCATCCACCGTAGTAGTTAAAACACAAGAGGGATACATTCCAAGTGCAAGTAACTTTAAAAAATCGGTAATAAATGCAAAAGAAACAACCAAAGAAGAAGAGCTTAAACCTAAACGCGTGGAATGCTTAATGATGTTCGGTTGCTTAAATCCCATGTACACCACACCGGCCTCAACAGTAGCTTACTCTCAAGGGTCCACACACGAGGGCCACGTATGTGTAAATTTTAGTTCCACTACAGGTAAAAGTAACCAGTTGGTTAGTTTGACGCGAACAACGAAAAATTCGAATCTCAAGGTGGCCAATGTGTTGCACGCAAAAAATGGACATGGGCACATAAAGGACCTGAGAAAAAGTAAACTGCAAAGAAGAAAATTCTCCAAAATGGCTGCTATGTATTACTACAGGCAGTAAACCAAACCCAGCTGCTTTGTTAGATTTAGTAATGTATGTTGTTAAAAAGATAAGCCCAAAATAAACACTGACTTGAAAAATTAACTGTTTATTTGCTCACTATATTACATTATCCACTACATCGTTTACGTCAGATATAATTTACACAAAGCCTAGAAGAGGAGTGCACTCTAATCGTGTTACTTTGTAAAATCCTTCCACCAACTTCTTATACGTCAAGACGTAAGACCAATATTTTTGTTGTCTTAAGTCGCTGTCTGTTGAATAAAACTTCGGTACTCTTTTTTTCATGGCAGCTTCATTTACAAGGTCCCGTGCAAAAATTGAAAAACTCGAAACTCCACGGTTGTGTAAATGGCGGCATAGTCCACGAACAGCCATTTTTTTAATTGCGGTATCTCCACATTTGCGACTTGTGAGGACTTCATGCATGGGGTCATGATCCCAAACAGACCAACGGTGATGCACAGCGTTTTTTATCATTGTACGAAGTTCTTTTGTTTTTGTCGCCTTCGATTCCTTCCATAGCGATTTCAAAACAATTAAAAGTACATCAACAGAATACTCACTAAATTTGTTTGTGTACGGCTGTAATTCTAATAAACACAAAAGTTTATTCACTGAATATATAATTTCTTTTTCGAAGGACAAGCATAGTTTTAAATGGCGCCAAACACTTTCATCTTTAAAAATTTTAGGGGCGATATTACGGTTGATGTACGATAATTTTTCTTCCCGGCTTTCTCTTTTCCATAATTCTTTTACCACTTCGTCCCATTTATTAACAGAACAGCAGGCACTTAAGCGAATGTCGCATTTTCTTAATGTGTTAATGTCGTTGTTCCAATTGTCATAGTCGATGGGCATACCTTTACATAGTCCGGGTATAAAAGTCAGATCATCATTTTCCTCTTCGGTTGGTGTTTCCGGTTCATTGTTAAAGTACCCTTTGAAGCGTTCTAATTCATTCAACCACAGTACATTCCTGCTGTCAACATTAACCTTAGTCTCACACGGTTTTTGTACCTGGTGGATGCCATACAAGGTTTCAAAATAACCCTCTGCTATCTGCTTGTATTGCATTGCATATGCCCAATAGTTATCCAAAAGATAATACAACCTGTGTTTATTGTCCACCTGAAATTGGGGAAGGTTCTTTTTTATTTCCGAATCGTTCACCTTTCCGTACTGGCTCTCATAGCTTAACGTCGTGAAAAGGTAGCGAGAGAGATTTTTTAGAACTAGTGCTCTAATGTGGTACCTTCTAACTTCAGCTAGGTTTTTTACTGCCGGTGCCGCCCTTATGGATATAACCTTTTCATCGATGTCTGTGCTTTGATCCCAGGCAAGCATTTCTATTAGTTTTTTGCTTTTTGTTGCCGATGTGTAATTCCACACTCCCGTGAGAACCACCCTTCTCATGTTAATGTGTTCAACAGATGATAAGTCCTTACAACTGTTTTCATCGTCTTTTTTAACGTATAATAACCAACCCAGGGCATTCACAAAATTAATGCGGTCCATTTCATATCTTAAGAGAAGTACCATGAAAAGCTGTTTGTGTCTCCATTTTTGATTCCCGTAGTCATGGGTGAACATATGTTTTAAATTAAGTCTTTCATCTCCTTTGTATTTTCTGTACAGTAGATTCACATAGTGATCCCAATTAGCCGACGTCAGTTTTTCTCCTGCAAGCTTAATGTGCCTGGGTAACACGGTATTTGGTTGCAGGGAACAACAGGTTTGAAATAAGAATGTGTAGGATGAAGGTGCCATAGTAACAGCTATGTGTATTCCAATGTTGGTAGCTAAATGGCATGAAGTACCCATGCACAAGGGAGGCAGGTTTTGAAATGCACTATAGCAAAGCGCCGGTGGAGGCCCCGTGTGGCAGAGTTTCGCACTAGGAAAAGGATGATATTGTGTTAAATGTCAATATGTAGCTTTTTGGCCAAAGGCAGGTGGTCCTCATCGCTGTCATAATCATTATCATCTTCATCATCATCTTCATCGTCATGAAAGGCAGCTATTAGGCTTCTTTTATGTTTCAGTATTTCCTGCATTGGTTGAAACACATTTCCCTTAAACAGGTCTTGCCATGCTTGGATTTCCTTTTCAGCATTTCCGTGTACCATCATGCACTTGTTTACGTCCATGGGGTGTTCTTTATATATGGTGGCTAAAAGTTTGGAAACTGTGTTTGGGTTTTCAATTACATGTAGGGTTATTTGACTAAGGCTCATCTCACTAAAACATAAAGGATAGTGAAAAACGGCACCTAGTTTTTGCCATCCTTTATTACAGCCTGTGTCTTTATCTTTTGCCTTTTGGCCTTGCTCATAAGCGGCTTTATATACTTGTTGCCAGTCGTAATATGTAATTAACTTTTCTGATTTCACCGATGAGAGGGCATTTTTGTCAGCAGCGTACAGACCACGTTCTTTTAAGTTTTGTACTTTCACCAGTTTTTTAATGGCCTTGTCCAACCACCGTCCTCTTTTTTGTATGTTTTTAATAGAATAAAGGCCTTCTATTACTTCTTCCCATGTTAAATTTAAACTGGGTATTGCTGTTCCACAAGAGAAAACAAGCACGTCTATAAAGGCCTCTCTAGTACACTTTGCAGCTTGTTTTGCTTTATACCTAACATCAAACAAACTTTTGGCAATTTCCACCTGGGCTAAAATGGCCATAATTTTACCTTCAACGGTACGCCGCTCGTCTATGACCCGTTTTATTGTATTAAACATTCCTTGTATTTCCTCTTTAAATTCATCGTCAGTCCAGTTTTCTGGTAACATGGAAGCCTTTCTGTCCTCTTTTACACTACCGTCCAGCCTTACAATTTCAAATCTTTGTTCAAGCTGTTCAGCAGCCTCCTCAGATATAACCCTTCTTTGTAGTTTTGCATTCCAATTTCCGTATATGTCATAAATTGAATCATTTGAGAGCATTATTACCTGAACATCGGGTCTTGGTATAAAACTTTCACCATGGCTTTTGCAGTTACCTCTAAATCCTAAAACAGACTTGCTCGTGAGGGTTTTCAGTTGCGATAACTCCAACTTGTTGAAAGGGCTTACTTCCTCAAAAATTAAAAATTGTGCTTTTTTGGGAATGGAAATCCAATTGTTAGAATCATTAACAAAATGTGCATTAAACAAATCTTTAAATTCCTCCATTGCATGAGTTTTACCAAAGCCAGGTTTCTTTGAATAAATGTATAAGAAAGTTTCTTGCCGCCTGTGTCATGGCTTGGTTATGTTTTCCAAAGACAACAATCAACTGTTCTTTACAATTGCATAATAACAACTGACAGTAAAAAGTGAAAAAAAACACAATTTATATAAAAAAACGGTGGGAGGGGGTTACACCCGTTTCAATTGTAAAACAGCATTTATCTTTACCCCCCACGCTGCCCCCCCCCCTCTTGTAAACATGAATTGGGGGTCTTCCCACTGTAGTGTTGGCGTTTGCGTTTGCGTTTGCGTTTGCGCTCGATAATTTATAAAATCCCTTTTATATATATATACCCCATATAAATTACTACCCGCAAACGCAAACGCAAACGCAAACGCCAACACTACAGTGGGAAGACCCCCAATTCATGTTTTCAAGAGGGGGAGGGGCAGCGTGGGGGGTAAAAATGCTGTTGCTATGGTAACAGTGGTAAAAGGTCAGTGGGTGCAGTCACCATGGTAACCAAAGGGCCGCCTTATTTACAGTCAACTAAATTATGTTTAGTACACCGCTATCATCCTTATAACATGGCAAAACATACTTAATGAAACAGTGTAACTTTTCTGCCTTAGTCTTTTTATTTTATTTTGTAGAACATATAACGCGAATATACCCATTGTCTTAAACAGAGTATAGCCGTGACACCATTTTCACGAGCTACCATCACGGAGCCGGGGCCTACTGTTCACTTGAGACGTAGCATTACTCACAAGCAGAATACACATCCTTTAGGCCAGGCTGTATAGCTAGACGCTAGCTTACCAAATACAAGTTACTCCGTGAAACTTTGTTACCAAGCCATCAACAATGAACACCAAACCTGTTACCTCGGACAAAGGTTGCCAAACATGGGAAGAAGGAGAATGGAACCAAGGAGAGGTGGAGGACTTAGTTTACAATGATTTGGCTGTGCACTGCTGGTACTTTCTTGTTTGTTTGAACATAAGACAAAACAAGGTTTCCTTTTCACAGGCATGGAGCCAAACTAACATTAAACACGTTAAGGCACTGTACATTTCATCACTTCGGACAATACATCACAGAGATCCCATTTTGGGTTTGCACCTTGTGGAATTTGTGCAAGATATGGCCAAAAAGTTTATGGAAGAGATGATCATAAAGAGAGATCACAATGACAGGTACCTTAAGCTGGTACAGCAAAGTGTTCGCGGTATGAAAGTGGCCATGGAATTACCCGCAGTACATGAATGAAAAAACTGCCAAAAAGGGTAAAAAGGAAAAAGACAATTGGCCTACCGACTTGCATAAATTAGACTAAAAATCCCTTTCGCCCTTCAAGCCTATTGGGTAAAGGTTTTCAAACCCCCTCCCTCATGACTCATAGGTCACGTGTTAAACTCATATAAAAAGGAGCCCTTCCTTTTTCCATGCTGTACTTTTACAGTATACTCTGGTGTGTCACGGACCTAACAAAATGGCAGAACAGGATTTCAGCAGAACGTCACCTTTAACTACAACAGACGATTGCATGGAAAGCGACATAGACAGTGTTGTAAGTGACATAGAGGACGTTCCCAATTTGGTGGACCTTCACGAGTTTGTTGATTGTACTACAGAGCAGGAGGATGTGATGCTGGCATTTGAGAATGTTATCCAGCACAAGAATAAAGACAAGAAATTTCTAAACGAACTAGCACTTTTGTGGTATGAGTTATTACGTACTAATGCCACTCTTTTCAAAAAGCAATTTCATTTTGATTTTGCAAAAGGAAAGTCAGAACCAGTTAAAAGCGAGGATTACTACATGGGATACCTGGAAGGACTATATCAAACACCTGGAAAAAAGTCTTTTGAAGTCATAAAAAAACTGGTAAAACTATGGAGTCATATACACCAAACAAATGCCAAACTATCTCGGAAGTTTAAACTAAGTGTACGTCGGGCTAAAGGAAGTGAGTGGACGTACATTTACGGACCAAATATGGTTGAACTCGCTTAAATGTCACTTTTAAACATGTTTTTCTTTGTAAACGGTTAAAGTTGTATGTACGGTACATGCACGATGTATGTCAAATATATAAACCAGTGCTGCTCCTGCTGCCCGACCGGCAACCAGCTCACAAGTGGGCGCAAGGGGTGGCCCCCAAGGGGTAAAAAACGACATGGCGACATTTGGCCATTTTTTGGTGACATTTCGACTTTGTACCCTTTTAAAAGTGACATGTGACATGTCCAATCCATAAAAAAGTGACATTTGATCTGAGGCCTTAAATTTTGAGATTATTAGACATGTTTTACCCCCTAAAAAAGTGACATGTGACCTGAAGTCTTGCATTTTGGCGACATTGTGACCTCAGGGGGGGTCCCCTTGGGGGCCCCCAAGGGGTAACTCGGACCTCATGTATTACATGGTTAGTACTACTAGTATGCATACTGTAGTTTAGCAAGGTGCCTGCCCAAACTTGTTTTCTTGTATTAGGACAGTAGACCTTGATATATAACAGCTGTTGGTATATCTGATGTCAGCTTGACCTTAGGGTTAGGTCAGACAACTAAATTTTGGCACTGCTTTTGCCACCGAGTGTGGTTTTAAATGTTAACTAGCACAAAAGAAAAAACGAATAGATCTACATGTTACTTTTTATTGTTTAATAAAACAAAATTAAACCTTATTTTCTAGTTCTGTTGGTACAGTTGTTTTCAAGTTATGTTCATGTGTTAAAGTTTAGGCATTGACGTTGGAAAGAATAGACTGTACGATTTTTTCACCCTTTTCAGCAACCGGTTTCATTATTTGAAAAGTAAGGCTTTCTTTAGTTTCCGTCCTGTTTCCTATAGGTTTGCACAACTGAATCCAATGAAGAGATCTCTTGTTCGAGGAGAGCATAGGATGCAACTTAACTGCAGATTTTCGAGTGGTTTCACATTTTTCATAGGCTTCGTTCAACAACCATATTCGGCATTCAAAATATCGTCTGACACATAACAATCTTAAAAAAGCTTCCATTCTTTGAAAAATGGTATGGGGTATGGATATGCTATAATCGGGCAGTGTTATTAAATACAGAGAGGTTTTTAAATTTTGATCACGAGTAAGCGGCAGCAAAAGTTCTTTTTTCGGCTGAACAACTTTATGTTTCACATCACCGGGCTGACTTCCAAATATGTACATGCTGTTCAAAAATGGAAGAAACTGCCACCATGAAATGTCAGCGAGAATACTGCACAATGGACGAGTGGCCCCACAATAATAAGCTGCGCTGCAAAGAAACAAAAACTTTCTACTTAAGGTCCATCTTGGATAGTTTTTACCATTTAAATTTGTTATGGGAGTTGAAATTAGAAAGGGCCAAAAATGAAATGCACACAAATCATTCCATTGAACTAGAGCACAGTCGGGGCCTGTAACAACTAAACCACGCTCAGAACGTATGGCCAAACCATTTATGTCCACTTCATGTAACTTCTCGACATTTAGGTTATAGCCGTCCACTTCCATCTTTGCCTCACTTACTTTCTCGCATTCCGTTTCATTCAAATATAACACACGCATTAAAGCAGTCGATACCAAAGATGCAGTTTTTATAAGTTCCGACCACGGTTTTTGTTCAAGAAGAACATTGTAAGGCACAGGTAAAACCACACCAGTAAGCGGAAAGCAGTCAGATAAAGCCAAAGGTGTAACTGTCCAAAACCGAGGGGTTGCAAATGATTTCGCTAGGTTGTTTCTTTGCAGTGTTATGTCCTGTAAAAGGTCAGCCATTTGCATGTCGGTTACTGGAATGCAGGCATCTTCAAAAATGGTGTTTTGTATAACTTCAAGGCCTCTTGAAAATTGCACACCGTTTGCATCCTCTATCTGAAACACTAGCCACAAAGTACTTGGTGCAAAAGATAAAGCATACCAGTTGGATTTCCTTACAGTGCCGTCTAAGGTAAGCAAGCGACCTAAAACATGCAATACTTCTAACAACCAAACAAGCGATTCATTAGTAAGACAATGAATCATTTCCTCTTGAGCATCTAGGGTAAGTTTAGCATTCTGACTTTTTTCCGGTAGAGTTAAACAGAAGGAACAAATGTCAAGCAAAAAAGTGCTTACACTGTGCTTGGACTGCATGTTGACAGCGTCACAAATGTCAACCACCCAGGAATGGAGGTTATTGCGACATATGTTCTTTTTAGTCAGAACATTTTTTAATTTTTGAGTAGGTAAATATTTTTGAATCGAGACATTTTCTGGATTGAATGAAAGTAAAGTTTCATGACAACCGTCCACCCATGTAAAAAAAGGTGAGACATTAAACATGGGTATTTCCTTAAGGGATTCCCCACAACCCAAAACCTTGCCCAGCGTCACTTGTGGACATGATGCGTGTGTTTCATGTTGCTTCAATATCAGCTTTCCTTGTTGTTTTACCGATTTTATAAAAGTGTCTGAAAAGCACGACATGTTTGTACTATAATGCACAACCCAGCTTTTACTACATTATTAAAATTAGGGCATGAGCTAAAGGGTAAAAACAAGTGTAATACAAAGGACGTAAGAGTAACTTTTTATTACAAGCAATTCATAAAAAAACAATTAACATGTTACACAATGTACTAAACGTGTATAAATTAATTTTTTTAAATAAAAACCCCTGGTTTTATACCAGTTTAATGACCAATTTAAATTAATTATGTGGCTTGCTCATACAACGTCACTTCCATTTTGTTACGGGGCAGTGCACCGTCCTTGCTTCCTACCACACACACTTTTCCAATTTTAACCGGTTCAAATTCTTTCAACAATGTCACTAAAGAGGATATGTCGTGTGTTATCTTTAATTCCTTTTCCAAACGTTCCTTTAAATTTTCGGAGGTGTTGTGTTCCCCACTATGATTTTCACCATACATTAGGTTAGGTTTCTCATCTTCTTCTTCACATGAAGACGGGTTTTCACTGCCACAAGTTACGTTTCGCTCCAATTCTATAATGGACAAACAAACATCCCTTATTAAAACGTCGGCTGGTAAAAATGTCGACTGATAAGTGTCAGAAGTCGGTACCAATCGATTTACATGAGCTAACCCTAAGGAAGGGGCCCAGTATTGTTCAGCTACGTTAAAAATAAGGCAGCAGGCTTCAGTTAATGAGGAAACACTTTCCTCATCGTATACTGCAGCCAGCATATAGTCCCAAAGTTTGTTTCCTCGCAAATGGTCACAAGCAAAGTGTGCAAGTGTTTCTCGGTGTTTTCTTTCATTGTTTCCCGTTATATTGTTTCTTGTTCGAGCCGAGTTTAAGACTATGCGAAGTATAATACACAAGGACCTAAACTCAGTCATAAAGGCATTGTAGTCCACAGTTTGCAGTAGGTAACGATCCCCAACTCGGGCTGCATTTGCATGAACACATAATGGCGGAATTACTGTGAACACGCTAGATGCTTCGAGAGGCTCCAAACCCGTGTTGTGTACTCTAACTAACTTGTCAGAATGTAAAATGTACTTTTTTTCGTGTAAAGGACTAGTGTAAATAACCGGTAGTTTATTTTGGAGTTCGTTTAAGGTGTGCATGAAATATATGTTAATTCCATGAATAAACTGTTGGGGTGATGGTTTGTCAGGCATGTTGTCTACATAGTACAATTCTCTGTCATCAAAAGAGCACAGTGCATCGTTTGGTTTAATACCTTGGCTGTACGACAGTGTATGGTACTCACTCGATCCAAGCAGTTCATTAAATCCCAGTAAAGTGTCCATTTTTTCCCCTTAGAAAAGCTTTTTTTACGCCTAGTATTTGTATCTTTTTCTATTTGAGTGCCTCTGGCTTATTTAGTCTTAACTGTAATAGTAATGATTGCATTACAACATCCACAAGGTGGTATAAACTAGTTGTGACAAAGGACATTCAGATAGCAATGTGGTAATCGAATTAAGTCTTAATGCTCCCGACCAAAGGTCACAGGTTGAGTTTGCTGTTAAGTAATACTGCTGATTAAGATGAAAGCATAGTAAACAATATTCTACGACTGAAATGGTTTTTATTTCATGATGGCCGTAAGGTAGCCCTTTTGCAGCTTTGTACAACATGGATAAAACATGATACAACGTATTTCCACCTTTACCCATAATGGGTGAATAAACACCAGCATATTTAGTTAATCCGGCCACTTTTTCCAGTCCTGGAAAATCACGGGCCAAGGAAGTTTTTTCTCGTTCCCTCATTGCATTTTCCTGTTCCCCTTTAGTTAAGCCTAGCAAAAGGGGGGTCGTACGAAGGATTTCTTTTACTTTGGCTTGTGTCACGTAACCCATGTTTATAGAAACTATGTTGGAACCGGCGGTAAAATCGTGATGCATGTTATAAATTGCTTCAATCAAAAGAGCGGTGGCGAAATCTATGTTTTCTGTAACACGTGCACATATATCACAACAAACTCCTTTAGGGCACTTTTGGATTCTGTATGAGAACCAATGAAAAAACCACGCTGAGCAGTCATTGCTAACAAACTGGGGATATCCAACAGTTTCTTCTTCTTGATACTCCATTTCTCACGAAATTCACTTTTACTCTGCGTGATTTTGCACTGTAGTGACGAGTTACTGTTTTCCTTCACAATTTAAATGTTTTTTCAGTAATAGCAATTCGGGATTTTCATTGAGTAGAATCAAAATAGGTATGAGTTGTTGTTAACAAAGCAAGAAAGCTTATCCTTAACAGAGGAAGGTGATTGGCTGGATTTCTTTGAATATTTAATAGATGCAGACGGTGTTATGGTTTTGTCAGTTTCTGAAGTAGGATCAGCACTAACATTATCAGCACGGGCATTGGAATTTTCCATTGGTTTGTCACTGCATCCTTCGATAGTAGAAATTTCAACCGTGTTGAGATTAGGTGTAGTTTGTGTAGTCAAATTTGTTGAAGGTAAATGGGAACGCACAGCATTGCCAACAATAGCAAGTATTTTATCTTCGAGTTTGTTTTCAGAAGTATTACCTGAAGAAGTGTCATTTTCTGCTTCATTAACTGAAACATTAGTTTTTTGAACTTCCTTTAACCTATTCACCTCACTTGTAAGATCTTTAATTGTTTGCCACAGTTTACCCTCGTCACTGCCATTGTCTTCTTGAAGTCGACGTTTTTTGGTCGGTTGAGGTTCTTCCTCATGGGTTTCACGGGTTTTGCATCTGTTGCGGTTAGAAACCTGTAGTTCCTCCTCTGATTCATCGCTATAACACCGTGGGTACCTGGCTAAATGATTATGATGAAAAGAAGGATGATTACAAAACCACCTATTGTCGTTTTGGTGTCTCTGGTGTTTTTTTCTGGAGGGTCTATCGTACCTTTCAAAGGACATTGGGTAATATTCACCTGGCGGCACCATAGGTTGAAGTGGATAATTTGGATAGTTGTTCCATCCCATTTGTTGCAAACATTGCTGAGGATAGCTGTTACAGCTATTTTGTGTTGGCATGGCCAGTTGTGGTGGAAAAGGTGTGTATTGCTCTTGTTGTTGTTGTTGTTGAGGAGATGCAATTTGTTGTGCAATAGACTTTGCAAAAGTGTTTGCCATAGCTTCCATTACCTTTTTTTGCTGGTCCATATTTAACGTTCCTGAATGTTGTGCCGGAACCTCCATTTCACTGGATTTGTGCTGATGTAATTTTGGTTTGCTGTCTGTAGTAGAACTATTTTCATTAAGCTTTTTTTCTTCCTTATCAATGTTCTTTGAATATACCAAGCATGTTCTTGGCATGTTCAGAGCCTTAATATCTTTTTCCACCTTGCGGTACATGTCCCTGTTGGAAACTGCATGTTGACTAGAAAAAAAGCGAGTGAATAAATCGGTTCTATTTTTGCTTGCCTTTTTGCCTTTTGCACTGCTTTTGTACCGTGCTGACGTTAACAAGGTACACGGTCTAGCACCTGCTAAGCACATAGACAATTCCACGATATCAAATGTTTCGCCGTCATGTTGCAAACTAAGACCAGGAAGTCTTTGCATTAAAGCCAAGTTTGCAGAAAGATCCACTTCTTCCAGGTCATCTTTGTCGACGTGTTTAATTTTCAAAAATCCATCACTGGAGTTAAACTTAAAGGGATGGGTTTCCTGGCGATCGTAACATGCTGTTTGTATAACCTCAATGAACGACTCATCGTTCACAGTAAAATCAGCTGCTAAAACCTTACGTTCCTCTCCATCTATCTCAGCTTCAGCCACATAGAACTTGTTAACTTGTCCCACTACATACTTGTCCAAGTGTTGCAATAGTAAAGGCACGGTACCGGTTTCCTTTGTGTAACGTTCAGCCAAGTGTATTGGAATTTCATACATTTTTTCCCGGTCATCGTACACAATTTGTGCATCAGGATTTTTGTTTACAATCGTAGTTATTCCAGTACATTCTATGGTTGGCATGATGTTAGTTCGTATATTTTTTCTAGTACTCTCTTAAAGTCAGGGGATGAATAAATCTTTTTTCCTATGTGGACATAGTAATTTCCTTCGTAGTAATACAATGTTCTTTCAGGTAAGGTGCTGGAGTGTATTGAATCTAAGCATTCTACCTTAACATCAGCAAGGGCTGGAATAACTGTTCTTACCAGCTCCAACCAAAGAATAAATACCTGTTGTCTTCTCCACTCACGAAGGAGAATATCCCAGAAATCACTTGCATCCTTTTCGGCTCCATTTACTCTGTCCTGAATTCGTTCAAGAGCTTCCAATATACCGTCACTGTATGTTACACCCTGAGTACAGGTAAAGAATACTATGTCGTGAAAATCCACTTTATGTTCTGGAGAAACACCTAAAAGAACATCCAAGTACACATCAAGGAACGCTATTGCTGTGCCGTGCCATTGACCAAACCTTCGAGGCATAAGTATGTTAAAAAGTTCCCCTAAAAGCTTTGGGTGTTTAGGCCCTACTAGCTGGACGTTTTTTCCTTTAATTAATAAAGGGACTTTGTGTGCTGGCTTTCCCAAAATAAAAGTTCCTTTTGAAACTGCCACTTCAAACTGACGTTTAAAAAGCATCGGTTCCATAATTTGATAACCTATTTCAACCAAAAGTTTTTCAGCTGTGAAAACGGGTACACTTAATGCATGATGTAAGTCATGTTTAACTTTGTCCCGTGTTTCCTCTAAGACATTTGTCACTTCTTTTTTATTTAGGTGAGAGTTGAAGTAAACTCCACATAAATCTTTTATGTCGTTTGTGGTCATTTCCGTATACACGTCCGTGTAATTTGTCCATCCCCGCATTTTTTCCCTTTTGCGTTTGGACGATCCATGGCTGACAATCTTACTTTTGTTGTTGTCATCAAAAAACTTCATTATGGCATTTATAGATGTGGTACCAGTCATTCCTAACGTGTTTACGAATATTGCACGGTAAACAGCTTCTCGTACACTATTTGTGTCTGTGAGTTTTGAATTTTTTAACCATAAACTAATGCAGTCCGGGCTTAATCCTAATGCATTAACCCGTGGCATATCCACCAAAGCATCAAAAGGTGGTTTATCCATGGGATTTTCTATGTAGGCCTTTAGCATGCTATAGGCTTTAACAGACAACGCTGTCCCTGCTTGATCACTGGCATTACAATTACTGTCGCCTATGTTGTTCAACCAAAGCAAAAGTTTTGACCTTTAATGTTCCTCACACTGACTGTCAGTTTGTACACCAAGTGCTGTTTCATTTTTAAACTGTTCTACCAATTGTGGTATCGTAGTCATAGACAATATGTTATTCATTGTGTTAGGTTACCGTTTTGCTTTAATTGTACTGTAATAATTATGTTTCGCAACACATTTTACCACCGTCCATCAGCGTGCAGTTGTTACAAAGAAAAGAGTAACATTTGTCGCAACTTGTTACTTTCTGGAAAATCTCACCGTTCTTGCAAAAGGAGCATTCGACTTTCCATTTGTTTAACATTTCAAAACACAAATCGCCCATGTCTGCTAGGCAATTTTTACATGTTAAACTGTCCCAGTCTCCACCTTTTACAAAAGAATTTATGTGGCACACACCTTGACAAAGAAGACAGGTATAAAACTGCTCTGTCTGCCACTGGTTGTCGGAATAATATTTATAATAAGGCTCAATGGCCCCTTCTTGTGAGTTGCTCAAGGCCTCTGTGTACCCGTAAGACACTTCTCCTGTTTTTCCTCCTGTTGTTGTTGTGGGTAAGCCAATAAGAAGGTTATTTTCCAGTGCAGGTGTTTGTAGGCTACTATACAGCATTTGAGGCATAAAAGTGTCTATATTTCCACTTTCTACCTCGTAGGTGGCAGGATGCTGATGCAAATTGTACTCTACTGAAAAATCCATGGTGTGAGTGGTTTCTCCTCTATGGCATGTACTGAGGAAGTAAAAGTGCACAGTTGCTACCCCCCTCGGTGGCTAGGCGGTATTTATACCTTGGGTGGGGGAATAGCAATAGGGGGGAACACTTCATTCCCCGTAACAAAAGGTTGGAATTATTGTTACATTGCCGTTTTCTTCACCCATAAATATTTCGTCCGGAATAGTTAGCGTGACTCTGTAACCATCTCTGGTTGAAAAAATAATTGTATCCGATTGCCATATTCCCTTAACAAAGGTTACACTGTTTAAGGTGGAGTAAAAAATTACACTAAGTTTTAATTTAAAGGTTTCTTTAAAGTAGGGTGCAGGGTATATGTCAGTTGGAGGGTAAATACATGTTTGGATTTCTCTATACCCTCCTTTAAAAGCACGATATACTGTAAAAATCCCAGCTGCATACCGGTTGTCGGCGTAAGAAGATGAAATGTTAATTCTTCTGATATCATCGTCATGATTAGTCTCAACGTTTTTTTTATATAAGCATAAGGTCTTTCCATTGTGTGTGTAAAATCTCTCTATGTAATTTTGTCGCTTCCTACTATCTACCGAGGTTGTATGGTATTGTAAGGCTTTATATATTTGTTCAGCAGTAAATCCTTTTAAAAATTCTTTTTCTTTAACGATACAGGTTTCTCTTGAAATAGCCCATGGCTTAGCCAAAGACATTATACATTTTGCATCGATTTTATCGTTTTCCTTTAACCATCGACGAAGAGCACTTAAAACGAATAATTCACAAGGAACAACCTGATCATTTCCCTCAAAAAGGCAAACAATTTCGTCTAGCGACAGGTTTGTGAAAAGTTCAGACTTTATCACGAATGTTAAATTAAGACGTAGGTATTTAATGCAGTCGCTCTCGAAACATAATTTCTTGGTAATAATCCACCACTCAATCACGGTTTCTATAGGTAATCCTGTGTACAAAATTTGGCCGAGAGCTTTCCTGAATGTTTCACTTAAACTTACAGTATCGTATTTGTCGGACAGCTTTATTAAGGGGATTATATTGTACTTTGTTATTTCTATTTCTTCTGAATGCAGGCACCTAAGAAACAATTTCATGTAAGGGAAAAGGTCTTTTTCCTCGTATAAGTATTGACTTTTGGATTTTGTTGAATTCCATGTTGGATTGTTTAACATACAATTAAAAACCGGACTATTTTCAAAAAGATGTCTCTTAGAGACACTGTATGTTTCTCCATTAACAATAACTTCAAAATCACATTTTTTAGGGTTGTTAAAAAAATTTTCTACCTTCTCTTCTTTTGTACTATCCAACTTTTTTTTTAATGTTGCAGTTGTCAGTGACGCTTTACGTTTCTCCTTTGCTATTTCATCACATAACAATGAAAAAGAATGTAGTATGTTTAGAAGGTCACAACGACTTATAGTTGTCGTACGCATACCTGTTGATTCGTCTATGATATATTTATCTTCTGCCACTTCAGTCACCACATAGGAACTGGAAATGGCAATGCGGGAATTCCTGTTTTTCATTGTGTTGAGAATCGAGGCGGCATTGTCGTATAACCACTGCCAGCTCAGGTAGCATGCTTCAGTTAAACATAACTCCGAACGTGAAAAACAACATGTTTCCTTTGAAACGTTCATTAAAAAATACATGTCAGACGAAAGATGAAATATTATTTCCTTACTGGATTTCCAAAGTTTAAGACTTCCCATAGATGCCATGGTTAGGTCAAAGATAAGGTATTCCTTGAAGTGCGATATCTGTGGTTGGCAGGTTATTTTTATAAGGTCTAAGCTCAGAGAAGCATGGAAGGGGGGGGGGTGAAACACAAATTTAGGTGGGAGGGTGTAACTGTGCATACCTTATGAAGGTGGGAGGGGGTAACCGTTTTTGCACTTTAAAACAACTTTATTCACATTATAAATTGGAAAAAGTTATACATTGTGTTTCTTATACTAGCGGTGTGCATAGCGATATTTCGGTGCTACCCAAATTGATAACAGGATGGTTATTGCCACAATGCCTATAATTATCCCAGACAAACAAATATTAAAAATGAAATGGCCTTTTTGAACCTTATATGTGTAAATGGTTGTAGGTTTTGGATACATGTGATTTATACGTATTTCGCCATCATGATGTATAATCGATATTCCCTTCATTCCATGTGTATGTCTGTATTCTTCTAAAGACGCGAAGGGTAAAACTATTTGCGGTGATGATGTGGAAGACGTGTTTTCATGTATAAATGTACACTGAGCATATATAATGACTGCGTCTTGTCCAAAATTAGTAAATTGAGAGACGTAGTTTTTGCTTACTTTAACAGCAATAACGTTTCGACTGGGAATTGAATATCCCACACCTTCTACGTACTGAGCATAGCTTCCCTCTGTTGCTACAACAACTGTACTTTTATTTTCACCTACAGTATATGTTACCCGTGTATGACCGATATTTATTGGCACCCCGCCATCTCGTTCTCTTAATTTTTTATAGTTGTGTCCAATGTAACTTTGTTTACTAACATGTAGTTTTAAAACTGCATATTTAATTCCAAAAGAACATGGTTGAAGACTTCCAACTGATAAGGGGTACCTACATGTTACGTAGGTGTGACCTAACAGGGATGTTTCTTGCATAATGTTTGGAACAGCTGTGGTAAAGTTACAGTTTTTGCGATTCAATAAATCGACTATTGTTTTTGAAACATGCATTTTGTTGGAATTTATGTGTTCCTTAAGAGGAGACTCCAAACGAGCAGTGCAGTTTACCTGCAAGCTACTTTCAATGTCTCCAGTAGTATTAATTACTTTCCTAATCATCATATCGTTACCCATTCCAACATGACGGCACTCCTTTTCATAGCACGATGTTTCATCTAGGGTTAAACTGTGTATTTTAGGGCATAAAACTGCCATTAAACCAGTGTAGCTGGCGACACACTCAACTGTATTTTTGTTAATCATACGCATATCTATCTCATACTTTGAAGTTTTGCAATGTTTTTTTTTCATATAATCATTAACTAATTGAACAGTGTTGATTATTTCACCCTTTTCTTTGAAATTGTTACGATGACATTTTACAGCACGATACTTAAGCATAAATGAAACGGGGTTTACCACAATAGGATTCATAACGTGAAGAATTTCTATTTTTTGCGGACGCACCCAAGTACGTGGAAACAAGGTAATTTGGACGTCCTCATCTTCAATGTTGGTTTCATTTACATCAGAACAAATACTTCTTCTTGAACACCGCAATATGTCATATTGTACTTGTGTAAATTCAACTTGTATACTTTGCTTCCGTAAAACAGGAAAGGGGGTGCGTAATATTTGCTGAAAAGTGGGATTGTTGCCCTTTTCACAAAGCAGTACTTTAACTAGTTTAGATGAATGAACAACAGAACTTTTTCTTTTAAATATTGAGCAAGTTATATCTAAACCAGAAGTCAAGGCAGCTAATTTTAGTCGTATAGAGGCAACTACGGGAAAGGAAGAGGGGCAGGTTCTAGGAGTTTGTCTACAAGGACATGCTAGAATAGGGTTTGTGACTTCCGTTAAGGTAACTTGGCTATTTTTAACAAGCTGATCAAAAGTATTGTTATATGCTTCATACAATTGACTACTTAGAAAAGCATTATGTGCTTTGTTACAATCAGCCATTATGCTGTTTGAAGTTTTTAATCGTATACTTTTTGAAAATGGTTTCATATTTTGGTGAACCCTAACAATATAAACATTTCGGTGAGCAACACGGGGCTTATCGAAGCAATAATAATGAGAAACAGCACATCCTTTTACAACATAATGAATATCCAGGGTTATATTTTCTGGTTTTGAAACAATATCATATCCCCCATTTAGGTTGCAAATATTTGTTTCACCTTGTACACAAGATTTTGCAATGATGGTCATTGCTATACCCCCTGGACATCTAAGCATGTTGTTTTCAACTGGCAAAACACGTAAGCGTCTATACTTTGTAGCCAAATTAATTAAAGTGCTAAACGCCATTTTCAATAAGGTGGGTGTAAAACAAATACTTTCATCTAATTTGCCAGCAATGGGATGACACCCAACAAAACGAGGTGGGTTTTCAAAAACCAAATATTTCCCTAAGTTTACTGTATATCCAGAATGTGTGGCCAACGGAAACAAAAAAAAGGGGGACTTGTCTACTGGCTCAAAACTGAACGAATTAGGATAAACTGTATGTTCAGCCAAAAGGGTGTATGTGCTTTCACCCTCACCGCAAGCTTCTTCCTGTGAGGCCATACCTTTAAGATCATGAAAACACGCAATAGCTGGATCACCCTTGATAACGTTATCGTCACAGTAAGCGGCTTCATAAGATGATGTTCTTTCATATAAGTCTCCTTTGTACACCTCATTGTTTACTACAAATTGTACTTGCTTCAATGGAATTCCCCTTTTTTTTATTATTTTGCATAAACATGGTTTGATGTTATATTAATAGGAACGACTCGTAGTTCAGGTACTTTAAATGGAAAGCCCCGTGAAAAAGTAGTGACTCCTGCTAAAGTGTAGGCTAAGGAAGATCTAGCTGTTTGTGTATGTTTTATTTTTTTACTCCCACTGTCAATAAAATCAGCGATACATGACCATAAACTCAATTCTTTTTCGGTAACATCTTTTAGTTTCACACTAGCTACACAGCTATTGTTGTCGGCTGTGCAATTCGCCCAGGAATTTTCTCCAAATGTTCTTTTTAACATTGTTGTACAGAATGTTGAGTCTGGTCCATTGAAACTCAAACAGTGTGTTGTACGCCTTAGTAAAGGTTCCCTTTCATTATATAACGTAAGGCTTTTTACACTGTTTTTGGTTT
This sequence comes from Acholoe squamosa, assembly GCA_949317995.1. Classification (NCBI taxonomy): domain Eukaryota; kingdom Metazoa; phylum Annelida; class Polychaeta; order Phyllodocida; family Polynoidae; genus Acholoe; species Acholoe squamosa. The sequence continues at coordinate 104,920 of OX439040.1, read as the reverse complement.
CCGTACTGCTTGCAGAGCAAGTAATTTGTGCGTTAAATTCATTTTCATAAGGCAGCAGCAAAAAGTTTAGATCCACTTTACTTTTAAGAGAACTCGTTCCCATAACAACCAGTAGTTGTAGAGCGAGTTGAACACAAAAGAAAAGAACCATGTTTTTTTTTAAAAATATTCAAAAAATGTACTTTTTTTCGATATACCGGACATAATGTTCTATAGTACATCTTTTACGATAGTTAAATAATAAATAAGAGAATAATTATTAAAACATAATTATGTAAAAGCAAAAAACCACATAAAACAAACACAACTAAAAGTATTTTTACCACATCTTTTTATTTATCATAAATACACATGTGCAAGTAGCAAGATATGAATAAATATTCAATTACATTTTATGTGGTACGAACATTCAAAGACCAATTACTTTACGGATAGGTCTTTTTCAAAGCACGTATTACCCTTTTCCATAAACATAAAATGAAAAACCTCTTGAGAAATACCTGTGAATTTTAAAATGTACGTTTTATATAAATTTTGTTTTTCCACAGTGTCAGTCGTAAAAACCGGTAACATCTTCTCCATCGCCTCTAAATCTAGTGTGCCAAAACCATTTTCATTACATTGCATGTTTTGAGTAAGCCTTTCTAAGGCCATGTGAGCAATGTTTTCATCTTTGCACTCAATGCCCGTTAAAGTTTCATACTCAGGATGATGAGGTTCGTTTCCATAATGACGATTTTTTTCCCTGCTGTACATAATCTCCAGAGCATTTGTCTTTGTAGCCGGTGTGTCAAACCACAGTGTCATAACGACTACATACAACATGTCCTTGGTGTAGTCATGACCAAGTTGAGGGTCATAAGGAATGTCCACTAACGACAGTAACTTGTTCATAACCGCCGCATGATCCGATTCCATGCATAGGGGAAGCTCAAAAAAGGACCATAGATCCTCAGATGCAGACACCATAGTTTTCCTTCGCCCTTCACATACATATTTGAGCTGCTCCCTGCGTGTTTTCATTTTTGTTAACTTTTTAACAAATCCATCCCACATAGAAATGTTGTATTTTCCTGCAGCACTTTTTACATCATTTTTTGTTATAACTGCACTTTTTACTTTCCAAGTGTTTGCCATGGTTAAAAAAGACGTAAGTACACACGTGTAAAAAATGTAAGTCCAGGTGCTCGTGGTGTGTTATATAGTCTATGCTTCCTCTTCAAGAGGGCGGGTCGATCGGTGCTGTTACCTACGGCTAAAACCAGAGGTCGCTTTAATCTGTCGCCACTATGTGGGTAATGGCAGCACCGGTTGCCTTATTTTAAACTAAGTTGGTAAGTCGGCTGCTGGCTACCGTAGAAGCAAGACCTACTCCGAGATACACATATACTTTAAGTTTTATTCAAGATTGAAATAAAAATATGTTAGTTCCTTTTAACCAAAGTATTGTCGGCTAGACAGAGGTAAATTAAATACACTTTAAGGTTTTTCGTCATCAGTGTCAGACATTAAGGGTGGAGACGAATCATCTGACAGCCATATATCACTGTTATAATCCATTGTATTAGGTGTTTGCCACTTTTTATATTTCTCGTATGTGTCATTACTGCTTGGATCATCCAGGGTTTCCCAATTAAGAGCACGTCGATGTAAGGTAGTTCTCCTATCTGTATAAGTTGATTCAACAAGCATCTGATATACATCCTTACCACCATGTAGGCTTTGTGCGGCTAGTCCAATTTCCCTGCCATATACTTCACTGAACCTATCTACAGTGTCGGGTTGAATCCCAGTGTCATATGCATAAAACATCGCAACTCGTATGGGAAGAAGACTTTTTGGATCACTGTGTGCACGCAAAGCAAGGGAAAAAACTGACTTTACATCTTCATTATATTGTTTTGCAACACAGTGTTGCGCCATAACCTGATTAAAATGTATGCAGTTGAGTGTGAGCATTAACGGAGCCTCGTCCCATTCAAAAGAAAACAACTTTTTATTTAACTTTTCAGGCTCAATGCTGTAAACTGTAAGGGATGCTTTACCTGGACAAACTGCATGTTTGTATTTCAATGAACTGAATTGTGAGGTAAAGTTTACCCTTTTGGTCTTTTTTATAGACGGTTCAAGTATGTCAAAATCATCGCTTGTGTTTTGCACCGGCATTTGTGTGAGGTTAGGAAACACAGTGGGTCCGAGTTTATAGTCGGGTAGTTTTTTATATTTTGCCGTAGGATAAAATATGGTGCTTTTTTTAAAAAAGGGATCCTGTTTTTTTAACAATAACCTTTGTACGGTGCCAGCCGTTAATGACTTTTCCTTTGTATTAAAACCTAAAGGAAGCCACCCAGCCACTTTCAGTTTATAAGCAAGCAAGTCAAGAGCCTTTTGTTTAGTTATTTCTTTTAAAGCATCCATGTCGTTTTCATAAAATTCAATCAACTTTTTTATTTCACTTTCTTCCACAGTTGCATGATGTACTGTTCCATTGTCGTGCACTTTGTTTTGAAGATGAATTGTTTTAAGTTCCATTGTCATCCACGGAGCTCCTGCTCCTCTTTCAGTTTTTGTAACAGGCTGTCCGTTATATAATTTTTGTGTTACTTCGTGAAAGGCTTCAACGTTTACTACACTGATTCCATCAGGGGTAACTCCAATGAACGGTAATCCGGAATGTACCATCCTCCCTGGAATTACATGCTGAAGCTTTTGCCAACCAAATAATTTTGCACATTCCATTATCAAAGGAACGCCGAAGCCATCATGTATATATGACCCAACATCAGTTGGGCGCATGTCTTGTAACACATATGGATTAAGCTTTCCATAGGTTTCACACCGCAAAGCTTTCGTTAAAGCATAAGAATCCTGAACATATTTTTTCAAATTTTCTGAACACATCATCCACCATGGTATGATTTTAGACAGGAGTGCTAAAAAATTGCCCGTTCTCTTAGTTTTCGGTTTTTCACTGACGGTACCGGTGTCCTTGACTTTGCAGTAAAGACTTCCAATATTGTTCCTAACGTTAATGAACAAGGCATTTTTGGTTTCCACGTGAATAGGAATGGAAGCTTCAGTAATAATGTAATAAGCTTCCAAAATTTTCGACTGTTCTAGTAGATTTAAAACAAGGTCTTTTTTTCCACCGCAATATTCCTGGCAAATACATGCGATGGCAGCGGCCTGAGAAGTGAATAATTTTAACCGTTGTTCCTCCATGACTCTTTCAGTATGTATAGTTGTGGTTCTTTACTTGCCCATATAACTTTGTCCTACTACACAAATCAACCTTCTCTTATAAGGAGAACGTCCACCATGATGGAGTGGCTAAAGCTTGCATGGTCATGTGTTGCTCGAATGGCGCACGTGCCAACACGGTGTAAACCACAACACCCCACAAAAGTAACTGTCCATTTGCCACAAAAATTAACAAATGTAACATGCGAGGAATCATTTGCTCCACGTGAACCCGCGTATAAGATTTACAGGGCAGCATACCTTCCACACCTTAAAAGACCACCACTGAGATGTAATAATGATTGTAAACTTGAGGTTTCCGTGTTAAAAGAAGAAAATTTAGTTAGGTCGTCTCTAGTAGTTGCTGAAAATGAAAATAATGCAAACCCAAATGCCCATAAGGTGATCGAGACAAACGTTCAACTCTTTAACTTTCCACCACTGGAAGATAAAATAGAGGCTTCCCAGTTAATGGAAATCGATATGGGTGATTTAAGCTCTCTTAACACACTAGAAGATTTCATTAGTAAAATTTGTCACATGTGTGCCATAAAGGCAGATATACTATTCTATACTCCTTGCTGCGGTTGCTTGGTTTGTGGTTCGTGTTGGACTTTAACATGTTTCTGTAAAAGTAAAAACTCATTTTGTCTGATTTGTTTCAAAGAAAACGCTCTACCTTTTCTTTCATCTGAAATAAATGCTTCTTTATAAAAAATAAAACACTTTTTATCATTTGTTCAGATTATAATTTTATGCAAAAAGTTTATTTTTTCAGGTTACAAAGTATCACAACTTAAAAACTATCCATGTGGGTGGTTATTTCAATTCGTTCCTCTATACCTTGTACCTTTCTTTCATCTGGAATACTTCTCCTTACAACCCAAAAATCATTTACAATCCGGCCTTTATCATCTTCTATATATAGCTTGATCAACTCATATTCTAAAAACGGCAAACCATCTGCCCCGTAACAGCGTTCCTTGTCGTGAATGTTAGCCACGGGAGAAAAAAAGTTAGTTTCATTTACCCTGTGACCCTTTTTAAACATTTCCGTTTTAAGTACTCCAATCCATGTGGTCCAGGATATTAAATTGTCTTTAGTTAGTTGACACCCCACTTCTGTCGCAGTGTCAATGTAGGAACGGGTTTGTTTTGTTAATAAACAACAAATACACTGGGCAGGTAAGTTAGAAAAGGTAGATGAGTTTTTCTCGTTCCCATGTTCGTCCTCATCTGTGTAAACAAGGTTGGCCAACAAAGCATCCAGCAAACACCAAAGACTGCTTGCATTAACTGCTGTTAAAGCAAGTGCCTCTGTAAGCAGTTTAAGAACAAGAGGGGACAAGGCGACCGGTCCACTTTTGCCTACTTCCGGATAGTACAAACGGTAAACACATGACTCGGCTTCCTGGCACTCTTTGTCTAGCTCTCTACGAAGCAGTTTGATTTGTTCAAATGTTAAGGAAAACTCTTCGCAACTTTGCTCGGTAAAGGTTTTTAATATCGGATCTAGAAGTGTCTTGCTCCTGTTTGGATCCAGTTGATAAGATAGGTCTTCTAAGCAGTAAAAGTGGTCATAGTGTTTGTATGGACCAAACCATTCAGGTTGGGTAACACTGTCTGCACTTATGCCGTCTTCTCCTTTCGTGTATTCCTTGTCGATAATGGAGAGCAAGCCTTCATGAAATTGCGTTATTTCATCAGCTGATTGGCGTGTAATGTTATTTGAAATATTTTCACCTTTAGAGGTATCAAAAACATAACCTTTTCCTTCGTCTAGTGTTAATCTAACAGGCTGAGTTAAATCACAAGCTGCCAAAGCTGCTCGCTCTAAGATACTCGATTGTGTTTTTTTTTCATTTCCTTCAAGAACTGGGTCCAAAAGGGCACATAGAGTTGTTTCCATTGTAATTTGAAATGACTTAACTATAATATGTAAAGACTGTTTTCCCCGCGATCTCACTCGTATGTCTGACACAATGCCAAAATCTGTACCGGATTTTATTCATCCTGAACCTTCCATAAGACGTAAAATATGGTACAGTCTAACAGGAAAATCAAATTACATCCCACCTCCACATCTTCCACATGCTTCTTCCAAGTTAATAACGAACATCAAAGTCTTTCCTTTTAAAAATAGCTTAATTACATTTTTTAATATAGAAAAGTGTGTTGGATTTAAGACTAAAAAAGGTGAAGTGGCACTTTGTGATGGCAATAAAGGGGTAGTTTTCACACTTAATAATTCCCACAGTTTAGCTACGTTACAAAAAATAAGTGAGGTAAACTTCAAAGAATCTTTTCACGAAACCAGCCAAGGCATACGAGGGGTAAACAAAAATGGAAAAATATGTTTATGGCCTGACACTTTTTGTGCAGATGCGTCAACAAATATCATACCTGGAATATTTTCAAAAGCTTACATTTATATCGGAAAAGGAAATTTCTTTCACGATAGTCTTACCAATGTGTTCACAGAGAATGATATAATAGCTGCACAAGAGTGGGACTTATTAAAAAAAGAGCCAAACTTGTACTACGGTTTGCCTTTTGTAACCCACCATACAGACGGTGAAAACTTAATTGTCATGGACGCAACAATGCTGTCTCGAAATATGTGCGTTATAGCTCACAGCAAAGAGTTAAACAGCTGGAAACGTTTTTCAGGTAGCAGTTTAACACCCCGAGCCGAATATACCACCTCTGACCCATACAAAAGCTACATAGAATTTCACTATCACACCCCGCTATATGTTACGGGTAGAGCCTATCCTGTAGACGAGAAGCTTTCAATTTGTATTGGTGCCTGTAGGTTTAACTCTTCTGTCAAGGAAATTTACGGTGTGACTAAAGAAGCTTTATGGTCTAGATTATCTCAATGGAATGAACCACATATAGAAAGGAAATTAGTTTCAACAGACACAGTTGTGTCATTTTATTTTCAACCAAGTATCGGATGGGCAGTAAAAGATTTTATTTGTTTCAACTAGGGCTGATACAAAAAAAAAACCATACTACTGTTTCAGTGAACTACGTCTGGTAGGTGCAATGAACGTGGAAAAGGAAATTGAAAAATTACAAGCACAAAGGTTGTGTAACATTAAGGCTGCCAGGTTGTTGCTAAAAGAAAGCAAAAATGGTTCTCGTTCACCCATGCCATCAGATTCAGACTTGCACATCCTAAAACGCTACATGAAACGCATAACTGAAATAGACAAAGAACTTCAACTAAAACAATACAGGGCCAACGTATGTGATAAATTACTAGGAGAAGAAAAAGCTGTAAGAGAAAGAAGAAAAATAATAGCACACTCTTTGCCACTCCTAAAAGAAATAGACAAACATCATGATGCACTTAAGCAGTCAAAAAACTATAAAAATTTCACCAAATACACAAATAGATTTGCAGAAGTGGGGGAACAAGCAGATGATCTATACAGCTATGTAGATGATATCTTATGCCAACCACCGTCCGTCACTGAAACTCATCCTTTAACTGATGAGCACATTGAAAATTCAATATTAAGTGAAATAATGTTACCTGAGAGCTGTGCAATATCTTCCATCGAGTCACTACATTCTGCCTTACAGCCCGCCAAAAGTAATTCTACTTCTGCAAAAATATTAACTGAAAGGGAGATTAAATTTCCCCCAATACCTCATTTAATTGAGGATGAGGTTCAGGTTTAACCGTCACAGCCTATAAAACAAACGTTAAAAAAATTGGAAAGCTCTTTTGCAATCAGTTAGCCGCACTTTCAATATGACTGACGACAACATACTTTTTCGAGTATCTTTCATGTTGTCAAGATGGGCAAACATGTTACATGTTGTAAAAAACATTTCTACCATGAATCCTTTGCTGTTGTTAAAGGACGATTCAGTAGAAGGCATTTATCAATTTATTGATGCGCTAGAGGTAAAGCGTACTGAACTTTTAAATGATTACATTCATTTTGTATGTCCTAATTTTAAAGTAGGTAAAGACACATTTTGTGGAATGTGTGTTAGATATGATCATCGTGTGGTATGGCTTGCGTTAAACCGTCTTATATATGCACTTAAGGAACTGTGGGGTTCTAAAAAAGATATAAGCATGAGGGACCTAATAACTTATTTCTCACGACTATGTATTCCCACACAAAAAAATTACCACACAAATCAACTGAATGGAGTTGCTGCAGATCTTTTGCACGAGGTATTTTTACTGAGTAACCGCTTCCATATTGAAAATTTGTTTCCCTCAGGATCCACTAAAACTCCTCCCCTAACTAGAATCTGTGGTGGTTTACATGAAGACGACAAAAACCCTGAGACTACACCGATATATTCGAAAGTAAGTGAAATAAAAACGTTGTTGGAACATGCAGCACTTCTTCAAAGCTATCCCGTCGTACCAGAAAACCTTGCTGGAACTCTAGTTTCCACTCTACAGTCAATCAAAAAAACAAATGTAGATATAGACAAGGCAGGAGTTGACAGCAGATCACATGTTGTATTTGCAAATGATCCCAGGGTGTGCGTGGCCTGTAAAGTCGAAAGTCTTAATGTCGGTTTAACAGATATGGATGAATTGAACACCAAGATGCCATGCAGATGTTTATTTGACACCGAAGAGTATGTATCAAATGAGTTTTACGAAAAGTCTCATGTTTGGCGAGCTGCGGCTATAACCCGTAGTTTGTTGATGAATCATAGCCTCATACCTCATCAGCAGGGCTGTAACTGTGAAAAACACAGGGCGGTATTTTCAGCAAAACTATGTCAACTTAAAAAGGCTTTAGACTCTGTTGCAGTGATAAGCTAACTATAAGCACCTAGAACTTTCCAAAGAAAGAATTCGTAGTAGGTGTTGGGGGAGGGGGCATCAAGGTACACCCAGGTATATTTTAAGAAAACATTTTTCTTCCCGGTCGTCATTTGATGCACAGCCGCGTAAGCGACAGGAGAAAAGGAATGAACTATGGAATTGCCCAGTTGTACAAAACCGTGCTTCACTGGTGGAAAAAAAGTTCAAAAACTACCACATTCTTTAAAACAGCCAATACCTCATCAGACTATAAAAATCAAAAAGAAGTGTTCAAGAAAGTCAAAGAAAAATGTGGGGAAAAAAGTGAACTCGAAACAAACACCAGGGAAAAATGAAGGTGAAGAAAGAAAAGTTCAAGGAAAGAAAAAAAAGAAGAAAAAAAAGGATTTTCCTGACTATTTTTACATTTTAAAAGAGGAAGAGGATGAAGAAAAAAAAAGAATACCCTGCGAAAGATGTGACCAAATGTATCGATTGTGTGTTTGCTTAACATGTGAACTTAGTTACAGAACAGGAAAACTATTTCCTCGTCATATGCATCCCTGTTTATGTTATGACGGGGAAAAGTGTTCTGATTGTGACATGGAACTGGAGTTATAATGTAGTACCTTTGGGACATGCTATGGTTTACATAATAACAATAAAAATTAAAAAATTTTACTTCCTCGTTTTTTTTATTATTTATTTGATGTTATACGTGTTTAATTAAATTCATATCCCGACGACATACATTCATATCAAAACATGGAAAGTTAAACTCGTTTGTCAATTTCTACACATTAAAAGACGACAACCATTTTTCTATGAACTGAAATGTTTTTTTTCCATTAAAAAAATGCCTTTCCATCCAAGCATAATAAACTAATATTACCATAGCATAAACTATAACGTATAAAAGTAAATTTGGTACTTTACAGGTGTAAATGGGAGAAACTATTAGGGACGGTGGATATTGGGAAAAAGGTGAAAAAGTCAAACAAACATCGGTCTTGGAGTTTTCGCTTTGGTGTAAATTTAGTATCGCTTTTTCATTAAACATCATTTCACCCTCGTTAAAGGATTCATCCATTCCTGACGTTTTTGATATAAGCGTTAAAATCAAGATTTTATCTAAAAGCACCACACATGCTTTGTCATATGATTCACCGAACACAGTTCTTAATGGAATATTGTATATGGGGATGTTTGCATCTCCAATATCACAATTCTCAAGGTCTTCTATGTCAACATTAAATTCATACCAAACCGAGTCCTCTATGACATTTCTTAATGAAGCCACTTTTGCCACCATTTTTTGGCTAGTTAAATCAATGTAGGATTCTCGTGAATTATCCATAGCAAAAAGTCCTTAGTGTAGTTTTTGGCACTTATGTTGTCCCGTTCGTAACAGGAATCGTTTGTTGGTTCAAAAAGCTGTTCTTTATGACAAAAATTGCTGGCTTTTTGGCTGCTATTTACAGGTGCTAAGCGAAAAAACGGACGGATGCATCTGTTTTCATTCAGGTCGTTGGTACGTCTTGTTAACCTTTCATAAATTTTATTTCGCTTTTCTAATAGGTTTTTTAAAAAAAGAGGTGGTAAAGGGGACAAATCAAAAACAAAGTCTTTCGGATCAGGAAGCACTCGGACATTTACGACCCGACGATCAATGTATACTGTCTTTAAACTCGAGCCACAAGCACTAATTAGTTCCAAAGCACCCAGGTAGTCGCCGTTTTGGAATTTTTTCCCTGGTCGTCCGTGTAAAATTAAATCTAAGGACGTTTGGTCGCCAGGCACCACAAGTTCCTTGTCGGGTCTTTTTTTTTTCCGATTTCCTGCAGATCCACAAAAAGAATGTATGTAACCTTTTTCCGGCTCCAGCATGGCTTTAATGAGACCGTGTTTATGACTAAAGTCCTCCAGTGAAATCCTGCCATAGGATATGTGTTCGTATGCCCGTCGCAACTTGTGCAAAACTGCTTCAGGATTACCTTCAAGAGAATCCAAGTACACCCTATTTCTTTCATGGGCTAATTGATGAACATAAACTAAAGCCCTCTTGTAGTTGCCAGATGTTTTCAAAGAAATGGTGTTCATTTGAATTCTTTTTACCATCGCCGAGAACAATCTAGTGTCTAACTTGGCAGCCACCTTCATCCATTCGCAGGTTCTTTCTTCATTGGGTTCATAAAAGTAAGAAAGGGCTAACTGCATTTCCTGTTTACTAGCGTCGTTAAAAAAAACAAATAGGTTTTTTACGTCATCAAAAACTCCACTAGCCAGTTCAGCTATAATCTGCAAACATCTGTAACGTGCAAGCCGAGGTAAATTTTCCGGTATGGCCAAAACCAATTTTTGCCAAGTTGTTTCAAGGCAGTTTGCAACCCTGTCTTTTGGCAGTTTTAAATATTGTAATAACAAAAGCATAAAAGTCTTAGGTAGCGCATCTTTGTAGTACCTTATGCCTTCATATTCTCTAGAAAAGTTTATATTAAACTCGTTACAAACAAGAGTTTTAGTGGTGTACTGTGAATACTCAAGCACAGCGTCCATTACTTCTTGGATGGAAGTCATTTTGGCATACTTTTATCATCCAAATTTTCTTTCTCAGGTGTAACCCGCAACAAACGGTTCCTTTTTTTAAGCACACTCCATTTATCGTGCTTTAAATTTGCAGTCCGAACGCTTCGAATAAGTCTTCGAGAAGTTCCACTCTTTCTCTTGTCCGTTTTAAGTTTCATGCATGTAACGTCTGCCTTATCTAGCAGTTCGTTTAAAAGTGACTTGGTGGGAAAGGCTCTAGCGAAGATAACTGTAAGTTGAGCTTGTTGTAATTTGTCGAGGTTACTGTAAACCGTACGGGAATATCGGCAGTTGTCCATCGCCTGTATGAAGCGACACTTTAACCTGTCCACTCGAGCTTGGCCCCAAAAGTCTAAATCATACTTGTAATCTGTCGTTATGCCTGAGTAATATGAGGCATATCTTGCTCCAAACTTTTCAACGGCTTTAAAATAAAGGCATGACATTAGCAAACGTATATATATTCTAGCTTTTCCGTAGTCGTCCATCAAGGGCTTCGTAGACATGGTCACGGGATAAGGATATAGGTAGTCGAGTTGTTGATTTCTTTTTCCTTTGGAGGGTAAAACAAAAATGGCTACTAAAGGTCTTTGGTTTTGGTCCCTGGTAGACACTTGTTCAAACGTACTGTTGACTTTTCCCATAAGTTCATTAATCCATTCTTCTGTTTCTTTTCCGTTTTCCTTCAGCCAATTTTCTGCCTCTTGTACCTTTTGAGCAGCTAGTTTTTGTAAAAAACCCTGTATTTTTTCACGCTGTTCAAACGTAACACCGTGGGTCCACTTTCTGGCATTTACCCTCTTGTTACTTTCATTTTGACACAAGTCAGTCAGGTAGCTAAAGTCATCTTCATCTGCAGTCATTTTTTCTTTTATGGTTTGGTTGTTAAACTCCATTTTTAGGTAAGTAATATCTGAAACAAAATGTAAGGTAAAAAATATCAAGTGAAGTTAAATCCTCCAAGGTCGAGTGCTTAATGAATAATTTTTAAAAACTCATGCCTTAATATCTTTTTGCACTTAAACATCTGGCACGAATACTGTACCCATTGACCAATCAGAGTGCTCCATTTTCTTTAACAAAACAAACTGTACCAATGGCTTCTTTCTTAAATCGGTCCAAAGGCCTGCAAGGTTTACATGTTCAAGTTAGTGCCTGGCTACCACCATGCGGTCAACCAAAAAGTCCAGTTATACCGTGGATTCTTATTACACCAGGAAGTACATTCAAAAACATTATCCGGAGCAATACAAACTCAAGTACCCCCAAGAGAACTGTAAAAAACATCAAGTAAAAAACACGGTTAAGAAAAGCCGGTTTACGGAAGGTACCTCGACAGGGAATAACACAACGTTAAACGTCCCGCCAAGTGACGCTCCCATAGAATCATGCCTTTACAGAAGCAAAAGGAGCCTGGTGCGTCGCAAGTAACTTTTATCCAGGTACCAGCGACAGCAAGATTAAAAGGATGGTTCTCCATCTTTTTGGACAGGTGGTTAATGTAAAGAACATTCAAAAGGTTGGTGTAAAAACTGTTGTGAACAAAAGGAAAGGTGAACATGAAAAATTGGCCTTTGTTTCCTTTGCCTCAAGGGAAGACTGTAACAAGATTGTACAAAAATACAAAGAATCAAATGTTATTCACGTGGTTAATAAACCAACTAACTTGTAACTTTTTGTCATTTTAGTAAATATAGGTTAAAAAATAATACTTTGTAACAAATAAAAACCAGCAAGTTCTCTTAGAAGTTTGTTTAGTTTATATATTCATTTGCCATTAACTGAAAGGTCTGCATTGCATTACAGGTAAAGCTTTAAGCCTTTACCCCTTTAGAACCTTCCATACACTAGAAAGAGACACCTTCACACCTACCCTTCCCATTTAGGTCAGCCAATCATATCACTTCCACTTACCCCCCCCCCCTGACGCTATTTATACCCTCCTGCAATCATAACCTTTTTCAGTATGGAAAAAAATCTTAAACAGTGAACCACGGCAAAAGAGGTAATTAGAAATTAAGATGACCAAGCATCCAAAGTATCAAGATTTAGCAGCTAGATTAAATACTTTTCAATTAAAAAATTGGAAAAAACAATCACCGTCTCCACAAACACTGGCTGCAAATGGATTTATTTATCACGGAGTAGCTGATGCTGTAAATTGCTTTGAATGTGGAGTTGCTGTTGCAGTATTTGTATCTAACGCCTACACTAATCAGGCAAGACAATCTTATTACTGCTAGTTAGCGAAAACACCGTAACAATCGGTTTTCCGCCAAAAATTGGTCCTATTGACTGTAACCCTTTAAAGTTATATGTGTTTTAATAAAGAGCCAACCAAAAAAACTTTCTGTTCATCTTTTTTTATTGCTATGTGATCGTGCACAACATGCATTTATCATAATTCTCGCCGTGCGTGCAACAACGACACCCTCGGCATATTTCATGCCTTGCTGTTAAACCAGTCACCACTATAAAGTTGGGTGGAAGTGGAGGTAAAACTATTTCCTTTGCACGTAACCTCACCCTGCACGAATCAATTTGAAGTATTTTTAGTCTGTCACTATATTCCATAATGTAATTACAAGACAAAACGCCATTGTGGGGTTTTATCGTTTTACTACAATGCAATGTTTGTTTTTCTCCATCGGTGTTCATAATATCGACCTCTATGAGCATTTCAAAAGGACTAAAGTTACACACATCCTTTTCTGAATTACCGACTATGGAAAAATAACTTATTGCCACTTCCCATTGACGCTTTGGATCTAGTCTTACAGTCTTTGGGAGTTTTTCTCCGAAATCATTCCAGGCCTGGCCATTTCGCGGTCCCGTTAGTGAAATAACCACGTCCGTTTCATGCTGAATGTCAGATTGTTTTTCCTTTAAAGGTCTGTATATCCTTGGTATTTCCTTTGGTATATCCATATTAAAACCGGTGTCCATGCCCGTTTACCCTTTTTAAAAACACTACTGCAGCTAAGTGCACTCTCTACTTTATATACTTTCAAATAACCAATCATATAAGAGGTACCAAAAAAGCTCAATAACAATTCACATAACTCATACACATGGTAAAAGTACAGATGCACATTAAAAAGCAACACTACCAAAAGGCTTGAATGAATTTGTTTTATCCTAGTTCCTCTCCGAAAGTGCAAAATTGTTCCTTAGTTTGGGATATATGACCTAATTGTACCGTTCTAATTTGCAAACATGGCATGACGTGCACTTTTTGTACCTGGCCATAATTCCAGAGGAAACAGTAAAGCCTAGTGGAATCAGAGGGAGATTAACACCCACTGACCCAAATTTAAATCTATGCGAATTAATCTTAGAAATTTTTAGTTTTTCTGCACTTTGCCAAATATTAACACCTACTGCATGAGCTTTCAATCTATAAGAATCGATTTTAAAAATATTAAGTTTTTCAGTGTATTCCCAAACACCATCGCACATAAGCACAGGGGTGTACGATTTTAATATCTTACTGAAATACAACGTTTGCTTTTCGCCGTTTGTGTTCATGAGATCTATCTCTACAAGCATTTTAACCACATCTATGTCAGAGAAATACTTGATTAAATTACCACTCCATATCGAAAAATTGCACAGACCTACTTCCCAATCCAAGTTCGGATCTAAAGTTATAGTTTTATCTAGTTTATTTTCAAAATCGTTCCAAGGCTGACATTTACGTTTGTCACGATCAATTGAAATGTAAACGTCTGTTTCGTGTTCCATGTTGGATCGTTTTTCATTCAAAGAGGGATAATCATATTGGTAAAACGGTTTTGGATAGCAACACATGAGGTCTGATCTACAAATGAAGCATGCTGAACACTTTTCGTACCTCGCATTTAAAGCAGCGATAACATTATAGGTCGGTGGAATTAAAGGTAAAGTTACACCTACTGCACGAGCTCTAAATCGAAACGAATCAATCTTAAATATCTTTAACTTTTCCATATATTCCATAATTTCATTACACAACAAAGAGCCTGCATGGGATTTCAACATTCTAGTAAAATGAACCGTTTGCTTTTCACCCTCGCTGTTCATTAAATCTATTTCTATTACCATCTTTAAAGTACTGAGGTGACAAAAATCCTCCGTTAATACACCCATTATCGAAAACTCCCTTATAGCTAGTTCCCAATTTAGGTTTGGATCTAGCTTTACAGTTTCATATAGTTTATTTCCAAAATTGTTCCAAGGCTCACCTCTATGTGGATCTTTCGGTAATACCATAGCAACGTCCATTTCATGTTCTGTGTCCGATTGATTTTCTTTCAAAGCAGGGATATACTTGGGTCTCTCGTTCATTAAATTAATCCAGTTTAAGCTTTCTGTGGTAAAATCCATGCTTTCTTCCATTTTAGAATTTCTCAACACGTCTCATTCCTAACATGGATACTTCAATCATCTGCACTCAGCCCATGTTTATACTGTCATACCTTTCATGGCATCCCCGTATGTACATCTCATTAAATTAGCCAATCAGAGCACAGTATTTCATTTCTTTGTTCATTGCATGAAAATATAGAAGATGCAATTGAACGTGGCCAAAAAAATTACACAAATTACATTTTATGTTTTCTTGTTAAGATCACGGCATACCATTTTAGCACGCCACTCATCAAACTCAAGTGGAAACCAGTTCATTAGATGTGGTGTGCAAGCGAAGCACGACAAACAATTTTTGTACCTCGCCATCAAAGAAACATTATACCAGATGCGAGGTGGAAAAGTGGACGGCAAAGTACCTCTCGGTGTATAGCATTTAACCCTGTAATAATCAATTTTAAATATCTTCAATTTCTCGGTATATGTCATAACAAAACTGCTAATAAAAGAATCTAAGAAAGGTTTCATTGTTGTATTAAAATGCACCGTTTGCTTTTCGCCCTCTGTGTTCATTAAATCTATCTCTATGAACATTTTAAAAGCACCAACATCAAACAAATCCTTTTCTAATTCACTATAAGCTATACTAAAAGAAGACAAAGCTAGCTCCCAATCAAGTTTGGGATCAAATGTTTGAGTTTCATGTAGTTTTCCTTTAAAATCCTTCCAGTTACCACCACGTTGTACTGCCCCCAGTACCACGTGTACATCCAGTTCGTGTTGCATTGTCGATTCGTTTTCCTTAACAGGCCTACTAAAGTCATCCTTGTAATTCTCCGGTATCTTTTCTAACAGCTTATTTCTGTAACTAATCTCGCCTGTTAAATCCGTGTTTAAATTCATATCCATCCTACCCTCGTGTAGCTTTTACTCCAAGTTCTTTTGCTCCCGCACGTTCACAGGGGGGAAGTGGGTTCTGGTTACCCTAGCAACTGCACTTCTTTAAACTTTTTTTACTTTCTCGTCCTTTATATATTGGAGAGTGTAATCAATGGCGGGCAAAAAAAATTATTTTCCGTTCGAAACGCGAATGAAACCGAGGGAATGGGGCGGGCGTCATGTGTGTTTTTTGTCCCCGTTTTTCAGTTTCGTAAGAGCTAGGGTTTCGGGTAAATACCAAGACAGACCCCGGGGGGTATGTAAATTTTAGCCCCCTTGTTTTTTTTCGTTGTTGAACTGTGACGCGACAGGGGGTGGTCACGTGGTACGATGACGTCACAGGTATCAGGTTTCATATTTTATTGGGCAATTACTCATAATCATTCCAAAAGTTGTTAAAAAGATATCAGGTTTCAGGTTTTATTAGACAAGTACTCGTAATGAAGAATTAAGTTTCTGGCATTTTCGGAGGCCTGGCGCGAGTAAGTGAACAGGCATTGAGGTCAGGTAGGTTGTTTATCTTCGTGTCCACTAGTAGCAGTGTGAGTGTACCAGAATTGAAAGTCGTGCTGTTATTTGTTTTCTGACAGCAGAGCTTTAAAAACGGGTGAGAATTAATTTTTTTTCCCCACTTTTGAAGAGGCCTGGCCCCAGATGTAAATTTTAACCCCCCTGTTTTTTTGTCCACGAGTATCGGGTTTCATGAGACAAGCACGCCCCTTTGCCGTACCACCCCATACATAGACGGTGAGAATTGAATTTTTCTCGTTTTCGAAAGGCCTCGTGCGAGCAGGGAAATAGCCAAAGAGGTTAGGTGAAAGGTCCATTGTTATCTCTACAAGTAGTAGTGTGGGTACAGCAAATTTAAAAGCCGTGCCATTCTTAGTCACCTCACAACGAGCCCCCCCCAAAGGAAGGTGGAAATTAAATTTTCGTCATTTTCAGAGGCCTGGCGCGAGCAGGCAAAGGGTCATAGAGATTAGCTGAAAGATCCATAGGAATCTGTACAAGTAGTAGTATGGGTACACCAAATTTCAAAGTGCTACCATTCTTAGTTACCTTACAACGAGCCCCTAAAAACGGCTAATATAGACCTCGTCAGTGGCTTAATTAGCATTCACCCGACCCAATTAAGCACTTAACCAAAAAGAAGTACTTTAAAGTTGAGTTTGTTTCACTTTCCAAGTCTTCTGAAGTTAGGATTCATCTTTACCCCCCACGCTGCCCCTCCCCCTCTTGCAAACATGAATTGGGGGTCTTCCCACTGTAGTGTTTGCGTTTGCGTTTGCGTTTGCGCTCGATAATTTATAAAATTCCTTTTATATATGTATACCCCCCATATAAATTACTAGCCGCAAACGCAAACGCAAACGCAAACGCCAACACTACAGTGGGAAGACCCCCAATTCATGTTTGCAAGAGGGGGAGGGGCAGCGTGGGGGGTAATTCGACCTACTTTCCATAGGGTCCAATGTTAAAGCTCTGTTGCTGCAAGGCATTCACAGGATAAGCAACACACCATCCCAGCATACACTGTTATATTGAACTATAGACTTCGATGTTAGACTGTCTTACAGGATAACCAACACACTTTCCCATGAGCTGCTGAAAGGGTGCGTAGCAATCTGTACAAGTAGTACAAGTTTGGGTATATACCAAATTTCAAAGTGCTACCATTCTTAGTTACCTCACAACGAGCCCCTAAAAACGGCTACATTAATAGACCTCGTCAGGGGCTTAATTAGCATTCACCCGACCCAATTAAGCATTTAAAAGTGTGCACAGGACCTCGAATAGTCTGGATGTTGCATTCAGGGTGTAAAATCCTACTTTCCATAGGGTCCAATGTTAAAGCTCTGTTGCTGCAAGGCATTCACAGGATAACCAACACACCATCCCAGCATACACTGTTATATTGAACTATACACTTCGACGTTACACTGTTTCACAGGATAACCAACACACTTTCCCATGAGCTGCTGCTGCTGCTGCTGCTATATTAAACCATTTTACACCATAACCAACCCACTTTACTATAGACTGCCATGTTAAACTGTATTAAATAGCGGAATATGCGTTATACCCCCTTCTTATTTTTCATTTCCCTACTGTACTACATATACGACCGTAAGTTTTTGGAGTAGTTTAGCATTGGCTCCTATGGGGACAGCCCTGAATCTAGGTCAAATCATCACAGGGTAGCGCAATAACTAGACCCTTCCCTGTTGCGCTACCCTGTGATCATAGACAGCAATGCTAAACTTCCTCTCTATATTAGCATGACAAAATCGTATTGTTCTTTTGTACTCATTGACCGTGATGCTAATTTGGTTTAAGTAGATTAGCATTGGCAAAAGCATACCAAACATTAAATTAAGTGTCATTCAACCATCATTAAGACATTTACTGAACAACAAGCCCATTGCGGGGGCGAAAAAACAATTATAATACACCCTTTACAGCCCACCTCGCCCCCTTAAAGTGCAATGCTTAAACCTGTCATTCTGATTGGCTAATATCCATTCAGTGTTCGAAGTTGCTGCATATAAGGCAGTTTTGGGGAGTGCTTTAACATTGGTCCCTATGGAAAGTAGGTCAACTATTGCCCTATATACATAAATTAAGTCTGCAAACATGAAATCGGGACTCTTCCACTTGGCTGGTCCTGGTCCTGGTCCTGGTCCTGGTCCTGGTCCTGGTCCTGGTTTGTATTTACATAGACTCTTTTACTTAAAATAAGATTTTACAATAGAAACTGTATGAAAAAACCAGAACCAGGACCAGGACCAGGACCAAAACCAGGACCAGCCAAGTTGAAGAGTCCCGATTTCATGTTTGCAAAAGGGGGAGGGGCAGCGTAGGGGGTAAAAATGCTGTTGCTATGGTAACAGTGGTAAAAGGTCAGTGGGTGCAGTCACCATGGTAACCAAAGGGCCGCCTTATTTATAGTCAACTAAATTATGTTTCACTACATTCACCCGACCCAATTAAGCACTTAACCAAAAAGAAGTACTTTAAAGTTCAGTTTGTTTCACTTTCCAAGTCTTTACCAACACACCGTCCGAGTATACACTGTTATATTGAACTACAGACTTCGATGTTAGACTGTTTTACAGGATAACCAACACACCATCCCATACACTGTTATATTAAACTATAGACTTCGATGTTACACTGTTTTACAGGATAACCAACACACTTTCCCATAAACTGCTATGTTAAACCATTTTACACAATAACCAACCCACTTTACTATAGACTGCTATGTTAAACTGTATTAAACAGCGAAATATGCGTTATACCCCCTTCTTATTTTCATTTCCCTACTGTACTACATAGACGACTGTAAGTTTTTGGAGTAGTTTAGCATTGGCTCCAGCAAAAATGCCCGGATGTAGGTCAAGCTGCCCTATATACATAAATTAAGTCTGCAAACATGAAATCGGGACTCTTCAACTTGGCTGGTCCGGGGTCCGGGGTCCGGGGTCCGGGTTTTTTGCTATGTATTTACATAGACTCTTTTACTTAAAATAAGATTTTACAATAGAAACTGTATGAAAAACCCGGACCCCGGACCCCGGACCCCGGACCCCGGACCCCGGACCCCGGACCAGCCAAGTTGAAGAGTCCCGATTTCATGTTTGCAGGAGGGGAGGGGTAGCGTGGGGGGTAAAAATGCTGTTGCTATGGTAACAGTGGTAAAAGGTCAGTGGGTGCAGTCACCATGGTAACCAAAGGGCCGCCTTATTTATAGTCAACTAAATTATGTTTCACTACATTCACCCGACCCAATTAAGCACTTAACCAAAAAGAAGTACTTTAAAGTTCAGTTTGTTTCACTTTCCAAGTCTTTACCAACACACCGTCCCAGTATACACTGTTATATTGAACTACAGACTTCGATGTTAGACTGTTTCACAGAATAACCAACACACTTTCCCATGAGCTGCTGAAAGGGTCCATAGCAATCTGTACAAGTAGTAGTAGTAGTAGTAGTAGTAGTAGTAGTAGTAGTAGTAGTAGTAGTAGTAGTAGTAGTAGTAGTAGTAGTAGTAGTAGTAGTAGTAGTAGTAGTAGTAGTATGGGTAAACCAAATTTCAAAGTGCTACCATTCTTAGTTACCTCACAACGAACCCCTAAAAACGGCTCATATAGACCTCGTCAGTGGCTTAATTAGCATTCACCCGACCCAATTAAGCATTTAAAAGTGTGCACACCACCCCGAATAGTCTGCATGTTGCATTCAGGGTGTAAAATCCTACTTTCCATAGGGTCCAATGTGAAAGCTCTGTTGCTGCAAGGCATCCACAGGATAACCAACACACCGTCCCAGTATACACTGTTATATTGAACTATAGACTTCGACGTTACACTCTTTCACAGGATAACCAACACACTTTCCCATAAGCTGCTGCTGCTACATGAAACCATTCTACACCATAACCAACCCACTTTACTATAAACTGCTATGTTAGACTGTGTTATCCCATAGAAAGTGTGAATTTCCCCTCTTTCCCGTCCCCTCTGTGTGGGAGCCCCCGTTGCATCATCGTGATGACGTCACCAGCTTTTTTTTACTATAGACTGCTATGTTAGACTGTATTATCCCATAGAAAGTGTGAATTTCTCCTCTTTCCCGTCCCCTCTGTGTGGGAGCCCCCGTTGCATCATCGCGATGACCTCACCAGCTTTTTTCCCTTTTTTTCCTTTTTTTTCTTTCTTTTTTTCCCTATCACAGCAGTGGAAATCGGGCAAAAACCGGCTTTTCGGGCAAAAAAAATTATTTTCCGTTCGAAACGCGAATGAAACCGAGGGAATGGGGCGGGGGGCGTCATGTGTGTCTTTTGTCCCCGTTTTTCAGTTTCGTAAGAGCTAGGGTTTCGGGTAAATACCAAGACAGACCCCGGGGGGTATGTAAATTTTAGCCCCCTTGTTTTTTTTCGTTGTTGAACTGTGACGCGACAGGGGGTGGTCACGTGGTACGATGACGTCACAGGTATCAGGTTTCATATTTTATTGGGCAATTACTCATAATCATTCCAAAAGTTGTTAAAAAGATATCAGGTTTCAGGTTTTATTAGACAAGTACTCGTAATGAAGAATTAAGTTTCTGGCATTTTCGGAGGCCTGGCGCGAGTAAGTGAACAGGCATTGAGGTCAGGTAGGTTGTTTATCTTCGTGTCCACTAGTAGCAGTGTGAGTGTACCAGAATTGAAAGTCGTGCTGTTATTTGTTTTCTGACAGCAGAGCTTTAAAAACGGGTGAGAATTAATTTTTTTTCCCCACTTTTGAAGAGGCCTGGCCCCAGATGTAAATTTTAACCCCCCTGTTTTTTTGTCCACGAGTATCGGGTTTCATGAGACAAGCACGCCCCTTTGCCGTACCACCCCATACATAGACGGTGAGAATTGAATTTTTCTCGTTTTCGAAAGGCCTCGTGCGAGCAGGGAAATAGCCAAAGAGGTTAGGTGAAAGGTCCATTGTTATCTCTACAAGTAGTAGTGTGGGTACAGCAAATTTAAAAGCCGTGCCATTCTTAGTCACCTCACAACGAGCCCCCCCCCCCAAAGGAAGGTGGAAATTAAATTTTCGTCATTTTCAGAGGCCTGGCGCGAGCAGGCAAAGGGTCATAGAGATTAGCTGAAAGGTCCATAGGAATCTGTACAAGTAGTAGTATGGGTACACCAAATTTCAAAGTGCTACCATTCTTAGTTACCTTACAACGAGCCCCTAAAAACGGCTAATATAGACCTCGTCAGTGGCTTAATTAGCATTCACCCGACCCAATTAAGCACTTAACCAAAAAGAAGTACTTTAAAGTTGAGTTTGTTTCACTTTCCAAGTCTTCTGAAGTTAGGATTCATCTTTACCCCCCACGCTGCCCCTCCCCCTCTTGCAAACATGAATTGGGGGTCTTCCCACTGTAGTGTTTGCGTTTGCGTTTGCGTTTGCGTTTGCGCTCGATAATTTATAAAATTCCTTTTATATATGTATACCCCCCATATAAATTACTAGCCGCACCGGTACCAAAAAAAGCACAGTTTCTCATTTTCGACGAAGTGAGTCCTGCAAACAAACTAGAGTTCTCTCAACTTAAAGCACTGACAAGTAAATCTGCTTTGAGCTTCAGAGGCAACTGCAAAACCCACGGTGAAAGTTTTACACCTAGGCCGGATGTTCAGGTTATTATGTTGTCCAACGAACCCATTTACAATGTCTACGGAAAGTGGAACCCCAAAGTGCACAGGCATTTCATTTCTCAAAATTATGCACAGCAACTAGAACAACGGTTTGAAATAGTGAGGCTAGATGGGTGTGTAGAAGAGGACAGAAAAACTTGTATGTCGCCCGTTGACTGGACAGAGGAGGAGTTTAAGAACGAAGTACAGGGGCTATTCATTGAAATAGAACAGGTGTTAAATGAGAGATGTAACATGGAAGGAAAGTTAATGGCCCTTCTGACTTACATCGAGAAAGCTAAAACCCTTGTAGATGTGAGGTATAAACACAAAAAGTCTGAAAGGTGTACAAGAGAGGCATTTATAGACATGCTGAATTGCTACTGTGGAACAATACCCGGTTTAAAAATAACATGGCGAGAAGTTATAAAAGGCCTTTTCTCTGTTAAAAACATAGAAAAAAAGGGCAATACTTGGAGAACGCCATTCAAAAACTAGTTAAAACAGAAGACCTTAAACAGCGCAGTCTGTTTTCCTACGAAAGCCATGGACTGTCCTCACATAAAAGAGAAAAGCTAGTTACCTATTCAGAAGTACAAAGGTTGTGCGAATTTGCATGCAAAGAAAGTACCAAAGGAACAGATAAGGTAACAACAACCAAAAGGGCTTGGGAAAAGCTTCGAGCATGCTTTCACATCCCCGAGTTCTTCGAGAGCAAATCCCTTTCTGGAATTCTAGAACATGTCGCAAAGAGACCCAAAGATGTTAAAAAGCTTGCAGGAACCATATATGCAAATCACCCTGAAGACATGAAAAGGTGCATGCGGGTGCACTCTATCGACGACCAGGAAATTGCTAGGTACAAGGATTTGTTCAGGACTATTATATTCGAGCCGATGCATAAAGCAACAACAACAAAAACAATTTGCCACAATGAGACCGCGGAAAGCAGTGACGACGATGATGATGATGATGATGACGATGATGATGATGATGATTTACCTCTTACTAAAAAGCTAAAAATAGACATTTGACCTCCTGAAACAGTACCATAGTTTAGCTCTACTGATTAAAGTGTACGTAAGGTCATCACCATGGCAACCAATACTACTTTATTTAACCAAACAACATGCTTGAAAAACGAAATAAAACAAATAAATTAATTTCAGATGATGTTTTATTTGTTCTACGGTTTGTCTATTAAACATCGTCACATGTATCGTTAGGCAGTCTGTTTTTAAGTGTACGAGCCATCGGTTTGTCTACTATGTCCTCGTAGTCGTCCTCTTTAAATGCCAGTTTAACTTCCTTCAGTTTTAAAATTTTCAACTCGTTCTGTAAGGAATTTAATTGGCCGATTATCTTCGTCAACAAGGCTTGATGTTGTGAAGACAAGTTCATGGCTGCAAAAGCTAAGGAACACGAGGGGGAGTGTTTAAAATGTTCAACAGCAACGTCATCGTTGTCTTTCCATGTGTGTAAAACTATTCCACATTGGTAGCACTGTACCACGTCTGCACCTCCGAGGAAAAAAAATCCATTGACTGCAAGTTGTTCTGTGAGCGGCAATGGTTTAGTCCATGTTTCTACAGCAAAGGTTCTTAGTCTCACAGATAATTTATTGAACTTTGCGTCTTTAACCATTATGCACTAGGTGATCGGGCTTCCTCTAGTTACAATGTGTTTTCTCCTTGCTGTTGTCCTTGCTATAAATAAGGTGGCTCGACCAATAGGAAAGAAGAAGGGTGGTGTAAAGGTTGCAGGTGGGAGGGAGGGGCAGGAAACAACCTCGCTTCACGGCTTCCCCTGCCATTTTTCGTCTGGTCTTCAGTGAAAAAGTGTACAGATATGGCCATGTCACAGTCAAAGCAGTACCTCGACAGTGTAGAAACTCAGAGCAGGTCCAAAGCATTCATGGACAAGTACTTCAAGAGCGGCAAAATGTTGGAAGACGCCGCCCTTAAGACCGTAATGAAAAACTATGTGGACAAACAAAAAAACAGGTACGATAGTCAAAAGATAGTTAACGTTCCTACTCTTCAACTCGTGAAAGAGGGTGTTATCTCTGTTGAAAATGTAATGGAAATCGAAAAAAGCAAAGACTTGTTGGAGAGAATAAGTCGCCACACCAACCTGAACCCGGATTTAACAGCTGAGCACACCGTTGTCTTCGAGGAGTGGAAAAGTAACAAGGACGGGGTGTGTGTTCCGACAAAAAGATATGCTGAAACTAAAGTGAGCTTTGTCGGACGGCCCGACAAGACAGACGTCAAGCGTAAGCACTACTACATCTATTCGAAAAAACCCAACTTTGGTAAAACACATGCCATGGAGAAATTCAAAGACTCGTTCAATGCACACTTCGTCAACGACAAGGACAACTGGCTTTCCGTACCTAGAAACGCCCAGTTTCTCATCTTTGAGGAAGTAGGTCCCGCGAACAAGTTGGAGTTGTCTCAGTTAAAAGCACTGACGAGCAAATGTGCTCAAGGCTTCACGGGCAACTGCAAAAGCGAGGGGGAAAGCTTCGTACCGCGATCCGACGTGCAGGTGGTTATGCTGTCCAGCGTTTCCATCTACGAGACGTATGGAAGTTGGAACAAAAAAGAGAAGGCACGCTACATGTCTCCTTGTAACATCGAACAACTCGAGGAACGGTTTGAAATCATACGTCTGGACGGCTCGGTGGAGGACGATAAAAGGGACGCCATGCTACTCGTCGATTGGACGGACGAGCAACTGAAAAGCGAAATACGCAGTCTTTTCTCTCGAATAACGAAGAACGGCTTATGCAGGTACGTTCACACCTCGCGTAGCAAAATAGAGGCTCTCTTGTTTCATGTGGAAAAGGCCAGGAAGTTGCTGAGTGCCAAATACAAACACGAACAATTCGCGAAAACCAGTAGGAAAGCCTTTGTGAACTTGTTGAACGAGTGTTGTGGGGAGACAGTGCCTTCTATGAACATCACCTGGGAAGATTTCCTGACTCATGTTTATTCGGACTTCAACTTTAGAAAAAGAGGCCAGCACCTAAAGGATGCTGTAAATAAGCTGGTGGAAACAGAACTGCAAAAAACCCACGGCACATACCTTCCCAATAAACGCCCCCTGTCGATCACTTACAGCGAAGGTGAAAAAATATATGACGCGGGGTACGAGCGGGGGCGAAAGGAAGAAAACAAAATGGCAGGCTTTGAAGAAACATGGAGAGAACTTTGGGGCTTAAAAAACCATCCGGAGTTAAAGGACGCAAAAAAGCGCATGAGGCAACCCCAGGACAACGACGACGACCTTCCTCTGATTAAAAAGCTGTGCTTAAACATTTGAAGGTGTTTTGAAACCGTCTGAAAAACTAAGACGTTAATCCATAGTGTCAGCATTACCTTTAAGGTATTATAACCAACGTTAGTTTGAAAATCTAGTGATGTATTAATGTATTGATTCGAATCCGTGTTGCAAAATAAAAAAACCCTGTTAAGTAACCATACTTGTTATTGTTCACCATAAAAATTTTTATGTAATACATACGAAATGCTCTTATATACTCTCTGTTTATTCCACCGTTTAAAATAAACAGTCGAAACAGACTGATTTACCACAGGGCAGCCTGGGGCAGCAGGGAAAAAAACCAAAATAAATTATACTCCTCTTTCTTTCCATGGTGGAAGGCTATTTTCTATAGTCGAACATAAAATTATACCCATTGTGTATGGCAAACCAAACTGACTTGGTACACTGCGAGCTGGGCAAAAAAAAACAACGGGGTACAAATACCCTTCAGTGTTTATGTGAGCACCCCCATGCGTGTGTGTATTGCCTGAAACAGTACTGCTGCTACTATTGGTGTCCGCTCTTTTCTCCAGGGGGAGCCTCTGTTAGGTTTGGTTCTCCCCGCCCCCTCTAGGTGGCCGGTCTGTGCAATGGCCGGCATCTGTTTCTTTCATTGTGTTCGCAGCCAGCCCGTTGCTGTTTATATATAAAATCGTCTTATTTGTTATATACTATTGTCGATGTGTGTTATTTTGAATTAGCGCATCACATAAATACATATTGTAGGCCTTATTTACAGTAAATGAAAAAGGAAAACAACAGTAAATGCACCATCTTTGTTTTTTAAGCATTTTATTTACTACACAAACAATACATTTCAGACACTGTTACCATGGCAAGAGCATCTTTACCCCCCACGCTACCCCTACCCCTCTTGCAAACATGAATTGGGGGTCTTCCCACTGTAGTGTTTGCGTTTGCGTTTGCGTTTGCGTTTGCGCTCGATAATTTATAAAATTCCTTTTATATATGTATACCCCCCATATAAATTACTAGCCGCAAACGCAAACGCAAACGCCAACACTACAGTGGGAAGACCCCCCAATTCATGTTTGCAAAAGGGGGAGGGGCAGCGTGGGGGGTAAAAATAAATGCTGTTTTACAATTGAAACGGGTGTAACCTTGTCTACAGTAAATGAAAAAATAAAAGTATGAGCAGATTACAAATAATAAAGTCATCCATGACAAAAAGTAACACTTCACCCCTCAAAGTATTTTCCTCCACATATAATATCCTATGGCCACACTCGCGATTGACAATACGAAAATTTATCCTCAAATCGAAAAAACGAGACACGAGTAAACTGAACAGGAAAAGAATGTCCACTCCAATGAGCAACAGTTCACCTTCGATAGTGTTTAAGTCCACAAATAAAAGCCTTTCGCCTCTCTTGCCATTAACCGTATAAAGATTGCGATTGAAGTTCAATTTTCTTTCCATATATAAATTTTGTATGGGTTCACTTGAATTGGTCATCTTCACTGTCTGTTCTTGGGGTTTTCACTGTGGGGTATATCCTTAGTGAGTTTATACGGTGCAGCTAGACCGATCACTGTGTAGGGTGTGACGTCACTGCCAATACAACCAACCGTTTAACCTGCACACCATGACTATCACACGTATGAAGGTGAGAACGTAAGAAAGTAAAACCATTGATTTGAAAGTATTATCCACTGTCCTTTCGCTACATGTGAAAAGCTTGCAAAAGGTGTTATGACAATTCATGTTCAAGTCCTATGGGTGTTTGGCTGGCTTACGAATAAATGTGTCCGCCAAAATATGCAAAATTAAAACTACGTTAATTATAGCAAATGCTAAGGCGAGCGTACACTTTTCCTCCTTTGTCCTTTGCGGCTTACGTAGACACGCACGCAGAATCTGATGAAGACACTTGTGCCCAAAGGATTTGTCGTTACAATCGATATCTAAGTTGGAATTTTGCCCGAGATGGTTTAGAGCCTTGTCGGTGGGTTTAAAAAAAAAATCCTCTAGTTCTTGTCTGAGATCGTTTCGAGCCACGCAGGATTTCAAATAGTAATCCTCTAGTTCTTGTTCGAGATCGTCCTTGGCCTTACAGGTATCCAAAGGCTCGATCAAAACGGCCACGTGCGTTTTCTCCTCCACTGGAATGTTGTAGTTCGATGGTTTAGTAGGTAGTTTGCCTTGGTTCTCTGTATTCGAATACATTTTTGCCTTTGCTGTCCTCTCGCGGTCCGTTTTATAGTGTTCCTGTGGCTGCTTGCTCCATTCGTGTTCATTCACTGGGTATCACAAAGTTGCACGGTACTAATCACTGTGTGTTACCATGGCAACAGGCACTGTCTTACTTAGAAAGCATCTTAGCCAATCACAGTACGTGTGTGTGTAACCATGGTAACCACAAACCTTTACTCCAAGCAACTCAGTACAGTGAATATGCGATATACCATTTCTATACCTGAGGTTATATTCACGGTGAAAACTACATTACACAATTTTATAGATGAACGTGTCGGTGTCTGCATTTCATAGATCAATGTGTTAGTGGCTACATTATAATTTACATTCACTGTACATTTGAACAAAAGTGTAATTGTTAAATGTGTAACTGTTTTATGCCATTTTCATCTTCACGGCGAGAACTACATTAAAAAATTTCATAAATCAATGTGTTAGTACACACACTCCAGGGGACGGGAAAGTGGAAATATCTACCCTGTAGAGTTGTTAAAATGATATGATGCTAGTCGGCATTGTCTTTAAGTTACGCCATTTTTATACCATTTTTATACCTGGGGTCATATTCACGACTAGAACAACATTACATAATTTCATAGATCAATGTGTCAGTGCAAACGCACATTTAAGGGGACGAGAAAGAAACATACCCTGTTGAGTTTACCAGAAAAACTTTACATTTACCATAGAAATAGCCTACCACACGGTAGCAACACACTATGTGTAAAAGGTTCTGGTAAATCTTAAAAAAGGTGCCAAAAGGTTCCATGCTAGATAGTATGCAGTTAATGAACTTTCACTGCAACCATGTATTTAGGTGTGTCAAGTCGGGAAAAGTAAATCACTGCTAGTTGCCATAGTTATTAGTTCATGCAATTTCTATACCTTAGGTTATATTCACGGCGAGAACTACATTCCACAATTTCATAAACCAACGTGTCAGTGTTTGTATTATATTGCACATTCACTGTACATTCAAATAAAAGTGTGATTGTTAAATATTTAACTGTTTTACCCCATTTCTATATTCACGGTGAGAGAACTACATTACACAATTTCATAGATCAATGTGTTAGTGAACATAAGGCCATCACCATGACAACCAACATTAATTTACTCCAACCAACTTCAGCACTGTGAATATGTGACATACTCTTTCATGTAATAACTTCATCACCGTGGCAACCAGCATTGTCCTACTTAAAGTTTAGCTTAACCAATCAAAAAGAGTGTTTGTGTAACCATGACAACCAACATTAACTTACTCCAAGCAACTTCAGCACTGTGAATATGTGACATACTCTTTCATGGTCTATATTTCTTTTACTTTACATAGGGTGATGTCGTTTAGGGGAGTGCTTTAACATTGGTCCCTATGGAAAGTAGGTCAAATATCGGGCAAAACAGCCAAATTCAACACCGGGTAGCGGAACAAGTTGTAGTATAAGTGTTCCGCTACCCGGTGTTAGGCTATGTCTATGGGGATTTTGGGTTTTCCCCAGTTGACTTAAACGGTTGTTCCTTGGATGTGTGTGGCTTATGTGCAGCTTACATTTATAGTGGGCAGTAACACTTATTTAGTTACACCATTTCTATACCTAAGGTCATATTCATGGCAAGAACTACATTACACAATTTCATAGATCAATGTGGAGGTGCCTAAATCACGTCGCATATACTCAGCTGCTGAAAGTGAAATAATGTTGGTTGCCATGGTTATTAATTTATGCAATTTCTATACCTGAGGTCATATTCACGGCGAAACCTACATTCCACAATTTCATAAACCAACGTGTCAGTGTTTGTATTATATTGCACATTCACTGTACATTCAAATAAAAGTGTGATTGTTGAATATTTAACTGTTTTACCCCATTTCTATATTCACGGTGAGAGAACCACATTACCAACATTAATTTACTCCAACCAACTTCAGCACTGTAAATATGTAACATACTGTTTCATGTGTCAGTGTTTGTATTATATTGCACATTTACTGTACATTCAAATAAAAGTGTGATTGTTAAATATTTAACTGTTTTACCCCATTTCTATATTCACGGTGAGAGAACCACATTACACAATTTCATAGATCAATGTGTTAGTGAACATAAGGCCATCACCATGACAACCAACATTAACTTACTCCAACCAACTTCAGCACTGTGAATATGTGACATACTCTTCATGGGTCTATATTTCTTTTACTCTACATAGGGTGATGTCGTTTTGGGGAGTGCTTTAACATTGGTCCCTATGGAAAGTAGGTCAAATATCTGGCAAAACAGCCAAAATCAAC
Source organism: Acholoe squamosa (assembly GCA_949317995.1). Classification (NCBI taxonomy): domain Eukaryota; kingdom Metazoa; phylum Annelida; class Polychaeta; order Phyllodocida; family Polynoidae; genus Acholoe; species Acholoe squamosa. The sequence goes on along the minus strand of OX439040.1, from coordinate 74,990 downwards.
ACAGGGTAGCGGGACAAAACAAGGCATAAGTGTCCCGCTACCCTGTGTTAGGCTATGTCTATGGGGGTTTTGGGTTTTCCCCAGTTGACTTAAACGGTTGTTCCTTAAATGTGTGTAGCTTACATTTATAGTGGGCAGTAACACATGGATCTATAAAATGGTGTAATGTAGTTCTCGCCGCGAATATAAGTATAGTAAATTTTAGGTTTTTCTAGTTCACTTAAAAGGGTATATTTTTCCTTTTTACCTTGAAGTAAGATAATGCTGGTTGCCATGGTTATTAAGCTACACCATTTATATACCTAAGGTCATATTCACGGCTAGAACTACATGATTTCATAGATCAATGCATCCGTACACACACAAACATTTGATATATTCCCTGTTGAGTTTGTAAAGTAACATGACGGTGGTTGGCATGGTTATTAAGCTACACCATTTATATATACGTAAGGTCATATTCACGGCTAGAACTACATGATTTTATAGATCAATGCGTCCATACACATACACATTTGATATATTCCCTGTTGAGTTTGTAAAGTAACATGACGGTGGTTGGCATGGTTATTAAGCTACACCATTTATATACGTAAGGTCATATTCACGGCTAGAACTACATAATTTCATAAATCAATCCGAGGTCATATTCACGGTGAGAACTACATTATTTCATAGATTAATGTGGAGGTGCCTAAATCACGTTGCATATACTCAGCTGCTCAATACAAATAGCCCACCACACAATAGCAACACACTATGTGTAGAAGGTTCTGGTAGATCTTATAAAAGGTTCCGGAAAGTTCCATGTACTTAATAAACCTTGAACAACATGCATGTTCCCTGTTGAGTTTTTAGAGTAAGGTAATGCTGGTTGGCATGGTTATTAAACTACACCATTTATAGACCTAAGGTCATATTCACGGCTAGAACTACATGATTTCATAGATCAATGCATCCGTACACACACACACATTTGATATATTCCCTGTTCAGTTTGTAAAGTAACATGACGGTGGTTGGCATGGTTATTAAGCTACACCATTTATATATACGTAAGGTCATATTCACGGCTAGAACTACATGATTTCATAGATCAATCCGAGGTCATATTCACGGTGAGAACTACATTATTTCATAGATTAATGTGGAGGTGCCTAAATCACGTTGCATATACTCAGCTGCTCAATACAAATAGCCAACCACACAATAGCAACACACTATGTGTAGAAGGTTCTGGTAGATCTTATAAAAGGTTCCGGAAAGTTCCATGTACTTAATAAACCTTGAACAACATGCATGTTCCCTGTTGAGTTTTTAGAGTAAGGTAATGCTGGTTGGCATGGTAATTAAGCTAGGCCATTTATATACCCGAGGTCATATTCACGGCGAGAACTACATGATTTCATAGATTAATGTGGAGGTGCCTAAATCACGTTGCATATACTCAGCTGCTCAATACAAATAGCCCACCACACAATAGCAACACACTATGTGTGGAAGGTTCTGGTAGATCTTATAAAAGGTTCCGGAAAGTTCCATGTACTTAATAAACCTTGAACAACATGCATGTGTAGGTAAAGCATGTAATAACCTCATCACCATGGCAACCAGCACTGTCCTACTTAAAGTTTAGCTTAACCAATCAGAAAGAGTGTCTGTGTAACCATAACAACCAACATTAAGTTACTCCAACCAACTTCAGCACTGTGAATATGTGACATACTCTTCATGGGGTCTATATTTCTTTTACTCTACATAGGGTGATGTCGTTTAGGGGAGTGCTTTAACATTGGTCCCTATGGAAAGTAGGTCAAATATCTGGCAAAACAGCCAAAATCAACACAGGGTAGCGGGACAAAACAAGGCATAAGTGTCCCGCTACCCTGTGTTAGGCTATGTCTATGGGGGTTTTGGGTTTTCCCCAGTTGACTTAAACGGTTGTTCCTTAAATGTGTGTAGCTTATGTGTGTAGCTTACATTTATAGTGGGCAGTAACACATGGATCTATAAAATGGTGTAATGTAGTTCTCGCCGTGAATATAAGTATAGTAAATTTTAGGTTTTTCTAGTTCACTTAAAAGGGTATATTTTTCCTTTTTACCTTCAAGTAAGATAATGCTGGTTGCCATGGTTATTAAGCTACACCATTTATATATCTAAGGTCATATTCACGGCGAGAACTACATGATTTCATAGATCAATGCGTCGGTACACACACACATTTGAGGGGACGGGAAAGTGGAGATATATTCCCTGTTGAGTTTTTAAAGTAAGATAATGCTGGTTGCCATGGTTATTAAGCTACGCCATTTATATACCTAAGGTTATATTTATGGCGAGAACTACATTACACAATTTCATAGATCGATGTGGAGGTGCCTAAATCACGTTGCATATACTCAGCTGCTTAAAGTGAAATAATGTTGGTTGCCATGGTTAATTTCATAGATCAATGTGTCAGTGGCTACATTATAAATTACATTCACTGTACATTTGAATAAAGTGTACTTATTAAATGTGTAACTGTTTTTATGCCATTTTCATCTTCACGGCGAGAACTACATTAAAAAATTTCATAAATCAATGTGTCAGTACATACATTCCGGGGGACGGGAAAGTGTAACCCTAACCCTGTATTACACCCTTACACCCGTTTCAATTGTACAATAGCATTTTTACCCCCCGCGCTGCCCCTCCCCCTCTTGCAAACATGAATTGGGGGTCTTCCCACTGTAGTGTTGGCGTTTGCGTTTGCGTTTGCGTTTGCGTTTGCGCTCGATAATTTATAAAATCCCTTTTATATATATATACCCCATATAAATTACTAGCCGCAAACGCAAACGCAAACGCAAACGCCAACACTACAGTGGGAAGACCCCCAATTCATGTTTGCAAGAGGGGGAGGGGCAGCGCGGGGGGTAAAAATGCTGTTGCTATGGTAACAGTGGTAAAAGGTCAGTGGGTGCAGTGACCATGGTAACCAAAGGGCCACCTTATTTACAGTCAACTAAATTATGTTTTAGTACACTGCTATCATCCTTATAACATAGGACAGTTATCCTATAGAAAGCAGTTTTAACACTAAAGTCTATGGGAACAGGTGGGTTGGTGTTTAAGCACTTAACCGGAAAGTACTTTAAAGTTCAATTTGTTTCACTTTTAAGTCTTTTGAAATCTACCATCATGGTAACCAAACGGCCGCTTTGTTTATAGTCAACTAAATTATGTTTTAGTACACCGCTATCATCCTTATAACATGGCAAAACATACTTAATAAAACAGTGTAACTTTTGTGCCTTAGTCTTTTTATTTTATTTTGTAGAAGGGTGAAAACTGACTTTTTGCCATTTTTAAAGGCCTGGCGCGAGAAGGCAAACAGTCATACAGATTAGCTGAAAGGTCCATTGCAATCTCCGCAAGTAGTACTGTGAGTGTACCAAATTGCAAAGCCGTGCCATTTTTAGTTACCTCATAACGAGCCCCTAAAAACGGCTCCCACAGACCTTTTTTTGTGGCTTGATTAGCTCTCTTTTATTATCCCACTGTCACACTGAAACCCATGTGACACTGGAACTCTATAGAAAGCAGTGTGACACTAGAACTCTATTGGTTATCCCATGTCACACTGGAACCAACACACTTTCCCATAAACTGCTATATTAAACCATTCAAGGTCATATTCACGGCTAGAACTACATGATTTCATAGATCAATGCATCCGTACACACACAAACATTTGATATATTCCCTGTTGAGTTTGTAAAGTAACATGACGGTGGTTGGCATGGTTATTAAGCTACACCATTTATATATACGTAAGGTCATATTCACGGCTAGAACTACATGATTTCATAGATCAATCCGAGGTCATATTCACGGCGAGAACTACATTATTTCATAGATTAATGTGGAGGTGCCTAAATCACGTTGCATATACTCAGCTGCTCAATACAAATAGCCCACCACACAATAGCAACACACTATGTGTGGAAGGTTCTGGTAGATCTTATAAAAGGTTCCGGAAAGTTCCATGTACTTAATAAACCTGGAACAACATGCATGTTCCCTGTTGAGTTTTTAGAGTAAGGTAATGCTGGTTGGCATGGTAATTAAGCTACGCCATTTATATACCCGAGGTCATATTCACGGCGAGAACTACATTATTTCATAGATCAATGTGGAGGTGCCTAAATCACGTTGCATATACTCAGCTGCTCAATACAAATAGCCCACCACACAATAGCAACACACTATGTGTGGAAGGTTCTGGTAGATCTTATAAAAGGTTCCGGAAAGTTTCATGTACTTAATAAACCTTGAACAACATGCATGTGTAGGTAAAGCATGTAATAACCTCATCACCATGGCAACCAGCACTGTCCTACTTAAAGTTTAGCTTGACCAATCAGAAAGAGTGTTTGTGTTACCATGACAACCAACATTAATTTACTCCAAGCAACTTCAGCACTGTGAATATGTGACATACTCTTTCATGGTCTATATTTCTTTTACTTTACATAGGGTGATGTCGTTTAGGGGAGTGCTTTAACATTGGTCCCTATGGAAAGTAGGTCAAATATCGGGCAAAACAGCCAAATTCAACACCGGGTAGCGGAACAAGTTGTAGTATAAGTGTTCCGCTACCCGGTGTTAGGCTAATTGTGTAGTAAGGTAACCAAAAAAGGTGCTTTTGGTGTTCTTTTGGGGTACCATAATGCAGCTTGACCAATTAAAGTATGTGTGCGTGTGTGTGTGTGAGTGTGTGTGTAGAACAGTGTATTGTATATTGCATATTCAACGTGTAAAGCTACTTAAAGTAAGATAATGGTGGTTGGCATGCTTTTTAAAGTACACCATTTATATACCTAAGGTCATATTCACGGCGAGAACTACACGATTTCATAGATCGATGCATCCGTACACACAAACACATTTGAGGGGACTGGAAAGTAGAGATATATTCCCTGTTGAGTTTTTAGAGTAAGGTAATGCTGGTTGGCATGGTTATTAAGCTACGCCATTTATATACCTGAGGTCATATTCACGGCGAGAACTACACGATTTCATAGATCGATGCATCCGTACACACTAACACATTTGAGGGGACTGGAAAGTGGAGATATATTCCCTGTTGAGTTTTTAGAGTAAGGTAATGCTGGTTGGCATGGTTATTAAGCTACGCCATTTATATACCTGAGGTCATATTCACGGCGAGAACTACATGATTTCATAGATCAATGCGTTGGTACACACACATTTGAGTGTGAGAAGTACACAATTTCATAGATCAATGTGGAGGTGCCTAAATCACGTTGCATATACTCAGCTGCTCAATAAAAATAGCCCACCACACAATAGCAACACACTATATGTAGAAGGTTCTGGTAAATCTTATAAAAGGTTCCGGAAAGTTCCATGTATAGGCTGCCTAGTTCACTTTCTTCACAAATCACTGCACTTTAAAGTTACCATCGGGTAGAGGGACACATGTACTGTACTTTGTCCCTCTACCCGATGGTAAATTGGCCTGTTTTCCCACATATTTGACCTACTTTCCATAGGGACCAATGCTAAAGCTCCCTCAAAAAAAGCATCATACTATGTGTAGTAGAAGTGATGTAGAACAGTGTGTGGTATATCGCATATTCAATGTGTTAAGCTACTTACAGTAAGATAATGCTGGTTGCCATGGTTATTAAGCTACGCCATTTATATACCTGAGGTTATATTCATGGCGAGAACTACACGATTTCATAGATCAATGCGTCGCTACACAAACACATTTGAGGGGACTGGAAAGTGGAGATATATTCCCTGTTGAGTTTTTAAAGTAACATGATGGTGGTTGGCATGGTTTTTTAAGCTACGCCATTTATATACCTGAGGTCATATTCACGGCGAGAACTACACAATTTCATAAATCGATGCGTCGGTACACACACACATTTGAGGGGACGGGAACGTGGAGATATATTCCCTGTTGAGTATTTAAAGTAAAATGACGGTGGTTGGCATGGTTTTTTGAGCTACGCCATTTATATACCTAAGGTCATATTCACGGCGAGAACTACATTATTTCATAGCCCACCACACAATAGCAACACACTATGTGTGGAAGGTTTTGGTAAATCTTATAAAAGGTTCCGGAAAGTTCAATGTACTTAATAAACCTTGAACAACATGAATGTGTAGGTAAAGCATGTAATAACTTCATCACCATGGCAACCAGCACTGTCCTACTTAAAGTTTAGCTTGACCAATCGGAAAGAGTGTTTGTGTAACCATGACAACCAGAATTATTTTACTCCAAGCAACTTCAGCACTGTGAATATGCGATATACTCTTTCACGGTCTATATTTCTTTTACTTTACATAGGGTGATGTCGTTTTGGGGAGTGCTTTAACATTGGTCCCTATGGAAAGTAGGTCAAATATCTCGCAAAACAGCCAAATTCAACACAGGGCAGCGGAACAATTTGTAGTATAAGTGTTCCGCTGCCCTGTGTTAGGCTAATTGTGTAGTAAGTGTTGCGAGATCCGCGTCACTCGCGACTACCGCGCAGTGCTGCCGCATGGTGTTAAAAGTAGATACTACTGTAACTAACGTTGTAATGAACAGTCATTTTCATGTTTATCATAGACTATACTGGTGCTATCAAAGTATATCTTTCTTTAAGAGATTCAAGGACAGTTTATCCAGACAATAACATTATTATCTTAAAGGGGAAGATGTTGCGAGATCCGCGTCACTCGCGACTACCGCGCAGTGCTGCCGCATGGTATTAAAAGTAGATACTACTGTAACTAACGTTGTAACCGTACTTCCGTATTTCCGTTATTAAAACAACTGTTGTTCCGGCCATGTCGTCGTCCACATGAGTTTCTCACTGAGCAGATAAACCCATCCTAAAACAGTAAGGTAACCAAAAAAGGTGCTTTTGGTGTTCTTTTGGGGTACCATAATGCAGCTTGACCAATTAAAGTATGTGTGCGTGTGTGTGTGTGTGTGTGTGTGTGTGTGTGTGTGTGTGTGTGTGTGTGTGTGTGTGTGTGTGTGTGTGTGTGAGTGTGTGTGTAGAACAGTGTATTGTAAATTGCATATTCAACGTGTAAAGCTACTTAAAGTAAGATAATGGTGGTTGGCATGCTTTTTAAAGTACACCATTTATATACCTGAGGTCATATTCATGTGCGAGAACTACACTATTTCATAGATCAATGTGGAGGTGCCTAAATCACGTTGCATATACTTAGCTGCTCAATACAAATAGCCCACCACACAATAGCAACACACTATGTGTAGAAGGTTCTGGTAAATCTTATAAAAGGTTCCGGAAAGTTCCATGTACTTAATACACTATCACTGAACCCATACCAAAGTAGTGCCAGGCTGCCTAGTTCACTTTCTTCGCAAATTACTGCACAATAAAGTTACCATCGGGCAGAGGGACACATGTACTGTACTTTGTCCCTCTGCCCGATGTTAAATTGGCCTGTTTTCCCAGATATTTGACCTACTTTCCATAGGGACCAATGCTAAAGCTCTCTCAAAAAAAGCATCATACTATGTGTAATAGAAATGATGTAGAACAGCGTGTGGTATGTCGCATATTCAACATGTTAAGCTACTTGAAGTAAGATAATGCTGGTTGCCATGGTTATTAAGTTACGCCATTTATATACCTGAGGTCATATTCACGGCGAGAACTACATTACACAATTTCATAGATCGATGTGGAGGTGCCTAAATCACGTTGCATATACTCAGCTGCTCAAAGTGAAATAATGTAGGTTGCCATGGTTATTAAGCTACACCATTTATATACCTGAGGTCATATTCACGGCGAGAACTACATGATTTCATAGATCGATGCGTCGGTACACAAAGTAAGATAATGCTGGTTGCCATGGTTATTAAGCTACGCCATTTTTTATTCCTGAGGTCATATTCACGGCGAAAACTACATTACACAAGTTCATAGATCAATGCATCTGTACACACACATTTGAGGGGACGGGAAAGTGGAGATACATTCCCTGTTGAGTTTTTTAAAGTAACATGATGCTGGTTGCCATGGTTATTAAGCTACGCCATTTTTATACCTGAGGTTATATTCATGGCGAGAACTACATGATTTTATAGATCAATGCATCGGTACACACACATTTGAGGGGACGGGAAAGTGGAGATAAATTTCCTGTTGAGTTTTTAAAGTAACATGACGGTGGTTTGCATGGTTATTAAGCTACACCATTTATATACCTGAGGTCACGTTTATGGCGAGAACTACACAATTTCATAGATCAATGTGGAGGTGTGGAGGTGCCTAAATCACGTTGCACATACTCAGCTGCTCAATACAAATAGCCCACCGCACAATAGCAACACACTATGTGTGGAAGGTTCTGGTAAATCTTATAAAAGGTTCCGGAAAGTTCCATGTACTTAATAAACTTTCACTGAAACCATACCAAAGTAGTGTTAGGCTGCCTAGGATAACTTTATCACCATGGCAACCAGCACTGTCCTAATTAAAGTTTAGCTTGACCAATCAGAAAGAGTGTCTGTGTAACCATAACAACCAGAATTATTTTACTCCAACCAACTTCAGCACTGTGAATATGTGACATACTCTTTCATGGTCTACATTTCTTTTACTCTACATAGGGTGATGTCGTTTTGGGGAGTGGTTTAACATTGGTCCCTATGGAAAGTAGGTCAAATATCTGGCAAAACAGCCAAATTCAACACCGGGTAGCGGAACAAGTTGTAGTATAAGTGTTCCGCTACCCGGTGTTAGGCTAATTGTGTAGGAAGGTAACCAAGAAATGTGCTTTTGGTGTTCGTTTGGGGTACCATAATGCAGCTTGACCAATTAAAGTATTAGTGTGTGTGTGTGTGTGAGTGTGTGTGTAGAACAGTGTATTGTATATTGCATATTCAACGTGTAAAGCTACTTAAAGTAAGATAATGGTGGTTGGCATATTAAGCTACACCGTTTATTTACCCGAGGTCATATTCACGGCGAGAACTACATTACACAATTTTATAGATCAATGCGTTGGTACACACACATTTGATATATTCCCTGTTGAGGTTTTAAAGTAACATGACGGTGGTTGGCATATTAAGCTACACCATTTCTATTCCCGAGGTTACATTCACGGCGAGAACTACATGATTTCATAGATCAATGCGTCGGTACACACACACATTTGAGGGGACGGAAAAGTGGAGATATATTCCCTGTTGAGTTTTTAAGGTAACATGACGGTGGTTTGCATGGTTATTAAGCTACGTCATTTATGTACCTGAGGTCATATTTATGAGCGAGAACTACACAATTTCATAGATTAATGTGGAGGTGCCTAAATCACATTGCATATACCGAGCTGCTCAAAGTGAAATTATGTTGGTTGCCATGGTTATTAATTTAGGCAATTTCTATACCTGAGGTCACATTCACGGCTAGAAATACATGATTTCATAAATTGATGCATTAGTGCACACACACACACACACACACAAGGGACAGGAAACAGGAGAAACATACCCTGTTGAGTTTGAAGTAAATAATGCTGGTTGCCATGGTTATTAAGTTACACCATTTATATACCTGAGGTCATATTCATGGCAAGATCTACATTATTTCATATATCAATGTGGAGGTGCCTAAATCACGTTGCATTTCATAAATCAATGCGTCAGTGCACACACACAAGGGACGGGGAAAAAGGCCAAAAATACCCTGTTGAGTTTACCAGAAATAAATGTTATTTACCATACAAATAGCCTACCACACAATGGCAACACACTATGTGTGGAAGGTTACTTCATCACCATGGCAACCAGCACTGTCCTACTTAAAGTTTAGCTTGACCAATCAGAAAGAGTGTTTGTGTTACCATGACAACCAACATTAATTTACTCCAAGCAACTTCAGCACTGTGAATATGTGACATACTCTTTCATGGTCTATATTTCTTTTACTTTACATAGGGTGATGTCGTTTAGGGGAGTGCTTTAACATTGGTCCCTATGGAAAGTAGGTCAAATATCGGGCAAAACAGCCAAATTCAACACCGGGTAGCGGAACAAGTTGTAGTATAAGTGTTCCGCTACCCGGTGTTAGGCTAATTGTGTAGTAAGGTAACCAAAAAAGGTGCTTTTGGTGTTCTTTTGGGGTACCATAATGCAGCTTGACCAATTAAAGTATGTGTGCGTGTGTGTGTGTGTGTGTGTGTGTGTGTGTGTGTGTGTGTGTGTGTGTGTGTGTGTGTGAGTGTGTGTGTGTAGAACAGTGTATTGTATATTGCATATTCAACGTGTAAAGCTACTTAAAGTAAGATAATGGTGGATGGCACGGTTATTAAGCTACACCATTTTTATACCTAAGGTCATATTCACGGCGAGAACTACATGATTTCATAGATCAATGCGTCGGTACACACATTTGAGGGGACGGGAAAGTGGAGATTTATTCCCTGTTGTGTTTTTAAAGTAACATAACGCTGGTTGGCACGGTTATTAAGCTACACCATTTATATACCCAAGGTTATATTCATGGCGAGAACTACATGATTTCATTGATCAATGCGTTGGTACACACACACATTTGAGGGGACGGGAAAGTGGAGATATATTTTCTGTTGAGTATTTAAAGTTACATCACGGTGGTTGGCATGGTTTTTAAGCTACGCCATTTTTATACCTGAAGTCATATTTATGTGCGAGAACTACACGATTTTATAGATTAATGCGTTGGTACACAAACACATTTGAGGGGACGGGAAAGTGGAGATATATTCCCTGTTGAGTTTTTAAAGTAAGATAATGCTGGTTGGCATGGTTATTAAGCTATGCCATTTATATACCCGAGGTCATGTAATAGAAATGATGTAGAACAGTGTGTGCTATGTCGCATATTCAATGTGTTCAGCTACTTGAAGTAAGATAATGCTGGTTGGCATGGTTATTAAGCTACACCATTTATATACCTAAGGTCATATTCACGGCGAGAACTATATGATTTTATAAATCAATGCGTCGGTACACACACACAATTGAGGGGACGGGAAAGTGGAGATATATTCCTGTACAGGTATACTTATAAGTTAGCAGCAAAAATGCCCGGATGTAGGTCAAGCTGCCCTATATACATAAATTAAGTCTGCAAACATGACATTGGGACTCTTCAACTTGGCTGGTCCGGGGTCCGGGGTCCGGGGTCCGGGTTTTTTGCTATGTATTTACATAGACTCTTTTACTTAAAATAAGATTTTACAATAGAAACTGTATGAAAAACCCGGACCCCGGACCCCGGACCCCGGACCCCGGACCCCGGACCAGCCAAGTTGAAGAGTCCCGATTTCATGTTTGCAGGAGGAATAACTTTATCACCATGGCAACCAGCACTGTCCTACTTAAAGTTTAGCTTAACCAATCAGAAAGAGTGTCTGTGTAACCATGACAACCAACATTAATTTACTCCAACCAACTTCAGCACTGTAAATATGTGACATACTCTTTATGGTCTGTATTTCTTTTACTCTACATAGGGTGATGTAATTTTGGGGAGTGCTTTAAAGGGATATACTCATGCTCAGTTTGGTTGTACACCACCGCCAAAACCACAGGGTGAGCAAATCTGATTGATTACCCAGTGACAGCCTCACATATCTGTGTACACTGTGGATGTGAGGCTTAGGAGAAAGGGTGTCTAGTAATAGCTAAATTACTCTTTATAGAACATAAATGAACATGCCATTTTCACACATTTCAATGCATCGACCAATATACCAATGACTCATATAAAATGAAGAAAGTGTCATGCTAGTATATTGCATATAAAGAGATGACAGTTGTTTGTTTTGATCCTCAAATTTAAATTCTAACAGTTTCAATGTCTGGTTTGACCCTTGACCCCGGAGGTGCTGACAGGTTAGACAGGTCCCATTTGCTGCCCCCACCCCAAACTCTGGTAACTGTGTCACACGATACTCCAGCTCTTAATTACATTCGTAAACTTATCCTGTTCATTCTCTGCTTAACTATATCCCTTTAACATTGGTCCCTATGGAAAGTAGGTGACATATTTGGCAAAATGAGAGCTACATGATTTTATAGATTAATGCGTTGGTACACACACACACACACATTTGAGGGGACGGGAAAGTGGAGATATATTCCCTGTTGAGTTTTAAAAGTAACATGACGGTGGTTGGCATGGTTATTAAGCTACACCATTTATATACCTAAGGTCATATTCACGGTGAGAGAACTACATTACACAATTTCATAGATCAATGTGTCAGTGAACATAAGGCCCTCACCATGACAACCAACATTAATTTACTTTAACCAACATAGCACAACCCAAGTACACTGTGAATACGTGACATACTCTTTCATGGTTTACATTTCTTTTACTTTACATAGGGTGATGTTGTTTTGGGGAGTGCTTTAACATTGGTTCCTATGGAAAGTAGGTTAAATATTGGGCAAAACAGCCAAATTCAACACAGGGCAGCGGAACAAATTGTAGTATAAGTGTTCCGCTGCCCTGTGTTAGGCTATGTCTATGGGGGTTTTGGGTTGTTCCCAGTAATTTGCACTTGGCTAACCTTGAACAACATGCATGTGTAGGTAAAGCATGTAATAACTTCATCACCATGGCAACCAGCACTGTCCTACTTAAACTTTAGCTTAACCAATGAGAAAGAGTGTTTGTGTAACCATGACAACCAGAATTATTTTACTTCAAGCAACTTTAGCACTGTGAATATGCGATATAACTCTTTCATGGTTTATATTTCTTTCACTCTACATAGGGTGATGTCGTTTTGGGGAGTGCTTTAACATTGGTCCCTATGGAAAGTAGGTCAAATATTTGGCAAAACAGCCAAAATCAACACAGGGTAGCGGAACAAAACAAATCATAAGTGTCCCGCTACCCTGTGTTAGGCTATGTTTATGGGGATTTTGGGGTTTCCCAAGTAATTTGTTAAGTTACACCATTTATATACCTAAGGTCATATTCACGGCAAGAACTACATTACACAATTTCATAGATGAATGTGTCGGTACACACACACACACACACACACACACACACACACACATTTGAGGGGACGGGAAAGTGGAGATATATTCCCTGTTGAGTTTTTAAAGTAACATGATGGTGGTTGGCATGGTTATTAAGCTACGCCATTTCTATACCCGAGGTTATATTCACGGTGAGAACTACATTACACAATTTTATAAATGAATGTGTCGGTGTTTGCATTTCATAGATCAATGTGTCAGTGGCTACATTATAATTTACATTCACTGTACATTTGAATAAAGTGTAATTATTAAATGTGTAACTGTTTTTATGCCATTTTCATCTTCACGGCGAGAACTACATTAAAAAAATTCATAAATCAATGTGTCAGTACACACACTCCAGGGGACGGGAAAGTGTAACCCTAACCCTGTATTACACCCTTACACCCGTTTTAATTGTACAATAGCATTTATCTTTACCCCCCACGCTGCCCCTCCCCCTCTTGCAAACATGAATTGGGGGTCTTCCCACTGTAGTGTTGGCGTTTGCGTTTGCGTTTGCGTTTGCGTTTGCGCTCGATAATTTATAAAATCCCTTTTATATATATATACCCCATATAAACTTCTACCCGCAAACGCAAACGCAAACGCAAACGCCAACACTACAGTGGGAAGACCCCCAATTCATGTTTGCAAGAGGGGGAGGGGCAGCGCGGGGGGTAAAAATGCTGTTGCTATGGTAACAGTGGTAAAAGGTCAGTGGGTGCAGTAACCATGGTAACCAAAGGGCCGCCTTATTTACAGTCAACTAAATTATGTTTTAGTACACTGCTATCATCCTTATAACATAGGACAGTTATCCTATAGAAAGCAGTTTTAACACTAAAGTCTATGGGAACAGGCGGTTTTGATTAATTGATTTGTGTTTTACAGCACTTTAGCGGCACTAAGTGGCTATCCTGTGCTTCACAGGTTGATAATTTAACAGAGGAATGTGTCAGTGCCCGCGGATATGTGCACCACACACATCCTGAGGGGACAGGAAAAAGGAGATATAGACCCTTTTAAGTGGGCTAAAAAAGCCCGTGGGAACAGGCGGGTTGGTGTTTAAGCACTTAACCGGTAAGTACTTTAAAGTTCCATTTGTTTTACTTTTACGTCTTTTGATATCTACCATTGGGCAGCGGAACACATGTACTATACTTTGTTTTTGCTGCCCGATGGTAAATCAGCCTGTTTTGCCAAATATTTGACCTTCTTTCCATAGGGACCAATGTTAAAGCTTTCTCAAAAACGGTATTATACTATGTGTAATAGAAATGATGTTGAACAGCGTGTAGTATATTGCATATTTACTGTACATTGATCTTGTATGCATATAGAGCAATAGCCTGGTCTATGTGAACCAACCGTATAGCATATGTATGTTATAAACCACTAAACAAACAGGAATGAGTTTAAGATGATGTTTTATTGTTCATAATTGAAATGTTGTTTTTTAAGTTTACTTTTTAGCTGCACACACCATCGGTATTTCTATTATTTCCTCCTCCTCCTCCTCCTCTTCCTTCTCCTCGTCCTTGTACTTTTCTCCTTTTGCACACACTGGCCGGCTAAGCTTTAATCTGTATACTTCTTCCTGTAGGTTGTTGAAACGGGTGATTAACCTTTTAAAACCCAGCTTTTGATGACGTGACATATCTATGGCTGCCTCGGCCAAGGGACAGAAAGGAGCTTGCATGAAATGTTCCCAGCATGCTGTGTCGTACTTGTTGAATTCAATATATGTATGTACAAGAGTTCCACATTGGTAACACTGTATCTCGTAATCGTTTTTAGTTTGAAAAAATCCACTTATTGCAACTTTTTCTATGAACTCCTTCGAATTATGTGTCCTCCATTGTTCTGCTTTGAAGGTTTTTAGCCTTGAGATTAAATCCTTGAATTTGTCGATCCGGGCCATCGTGTATGACTTGAAATTTAAGTGTAGCTTTACTGTTATGTCGATCAGTTATAAAGGAGCACCTCTTTCTCAAAAGACTATATGTGCAGAGGGTCTGTGGTCCCTGACCTCCATACGGACACTTCCCCATGCAGGGGACACAAACGCATGGTGTGTTGTGGGACAGTGCTGTGTTGAAGCTCGAGGAGTAAGGTAGCTAAACAGCACTTAAACAGTGTTTGTGCATCATAGCCATCATGTCTACGGAACCAGGTGCTGAAGAGACAGACATATGTGCACCTCCTGTGGGTGAACAAATCGGGGATTACGTGCTGACTAAACTAAATGTCACTGTACAAGGGACTTACAAAGAATTCGACTGTTTTAACATAAACACAGGAAAGGAATATCAGTGCAAAGCTTTACCCATTGCAAACAATGTGGTATTCACAGAACAATGGCAAAATGTAAAGGAGCACATGATCGACATGGAAATCGTAAAAAGACATAACTGTGCTTTAATTTTTGTGCCGAAATACAGCACTACTCTACATAGTTTTCTTCGTGAGAAAAAATCTGGATTGAAGGAGGCTGATGCTGCCCGTGTTTTTCGTCAGATCGTTGTGGCCGTGTGTGCTCTTAATGAGAACGGGATGGTGCCTTGGAATCTTGCTTTGACCAAATGTGTTATTACAAACGATGCACAAACTGAAATAAAGCTAAACCTCCTAGGACACTTACTGGAAGGTGGTCAATTAAGCGTCGACACCCCTGCATTACAGAGACGTATGTTACTTTGCTACGTCTTTCCTGAGTATTTGGGCAAAGGCTCGTTTTCTCCAATAGCAGGAAGTGTTTGGCATTTGGGAGTGATCTTATATTGCATCTTAACGGGAACTTATCCCTTTGTTGCCCGAGAAACAGAAAAGCTGTTTCAAAAAATAAAACTGTGCAAATACACTATACCAAATGGACTAAGTTCCCAGGCTCGTTGTTTAATAAAATGCTTGCTGCACAAAGATCCAGAAAGACGCTTAGCTGTTACAGATATTCTCCTGCATCCTTGGTTTAATTGGGTGGAAAACCAACAACGATACGGAGAAAAAGGAGATAAAAAGGTTTCCTCCTTGAGTAAAAATAAACCGTCTGTGGAACAGGAAGGGGACCAAGTTGTTCCTTGTTATCAAAAGTCATGACACTCATGTAAACTGTCTTTAAGTTATAGGAGTGTTTTTGCTATAGAAGGAAATGTACTATTAAACAGCATGTAAACATAGACAGTAAGTGTATCTTGAACATTTGAGTGTTGGTGAACGGTCGTCATGTCTTTTGAATTGTGTGATGAACACATAAATGCATATGCACCTCCTGTGGGGAACCAAATAGGGAATTACTTGCTGACGAAATTAAATCACAACATAATAGGCATTTACAAAGAATTTAACTGTGTTAACATTGAGACGGGAAAGGAATATAGTTGCAGAGCATTACCTCTTAGAAACAACGTCTTTCTTACAGAACAATGGCAAAATGTAAAGGAGCATGTGATCGATATAGAAGAAATCGTAAAAAAAGATAACTGTGTCTTAGTTTTCACGCAGAAATACAACACTACTTTATATAGTCTCATTACGGAAAGAGGATGTGGATTAGAGGAAGCCGACGCTGCACGTATTTTCCGTCAAATTGTTTTGGCAGTGTGTGCTCTTGACCGAAATGACATTGTCCCTAGACATCTTGGCACGGCCAGCTGTATTTTAATTAAAGGTGCACGAACTCAAATAAAGCTGGAAGTGCTAGGTCGCTTAATAAAAAGGGATGGATTAGTGAAAACCTCTGCTGCGATTCAGGGACGGATTCCAGCCCGTTACATGTTTCCGGAGTATTTCAACGAAGATGCATTTTGTCCGAGAGCAGGAACTGTGTGGCAGTTGGGAGTGATTTTGTATTGTCTTCTAACGGGTTCTTATCCTTTTCCTGCCAGAGATGTAAACAAAATGATTCGAAAGATAAGAATGTGTGAATATAATTTACCGGATGGACTTAGTTCGCAGGCTTGCTGTTTGGTAAAATGTTTGTTGTCCAAAGATCCAAAGACACGCTTAGCAGTTACAGAAATCCTTCTACACCCTTGGTTTCATTGGGTAGAAAACATTCAAAGATATGGTGGAAGTAGAGATCAAAAGGTTCCCTCTTCGAGTAAAGATAAACCGCCGGTGGGACGGAGAGGGGACCAAGTTGTTCCTCGGTACTGTAACCGTTGAAAAAAATCATGACAGTTATGTGAACTCCTGTTTTTGTATTTTAAATTTACATACGAGCATTTCCTTATGCAGAGGTAACTAACCTACAGTTTTGTTCTGAGGAAAATATACTATTAAACAGCATATAAACACGAAAAATGCATTGTTTTACATGTTTAGCTTTTTTGGTATTTTTATTAACAAAGCGAGTGGGGATTGAATTTTTGTGGTTGAATAGTTGCGAGGATAAGCATTTTTTTCTCAGCTTAAAACTGTGTGAACCTTTATATTAATAACAAAAAGCAGCGCATGACTTGAAACGCAGTGGAGTGTTCAGCCATTGTCCCTTGGCAAAGCTTGCCAAAAGTTTATACATGGGACAGCTAGCTGAGGTGAAACGTGGCACCACTACAGGATCTATCATGTCCATTAAGAGTCTGGGAATTAATAGGTTGTCTACAGCCAAAGAAAATAAAGTGCCCGTGTCTTTATTAACACGTTTTAATTCATGGTTTCTTATGACGGTAACACATGCACCTTGGAGATTAAACCCTTCCCCGAACTTGAATTTTTTTAACACTCTTTTGGCTTCCCGTTGAGCCAGGTAGCATCTTATCTTTTCACGTGTAATCCATCCTGCGCTATAAAGATTCCACTTGTAGTGAGAAGAAAAGAAGGGAAGAGGATACATTGCACCATTTCCTATGCTATCCAGGCTTTGTTGAAGATGGCAGGGAACATGTGCTAACTCGTTGAAATCTTGTCTGTAGTGCATGTCCATGTTGTTCAACCCACCTTTTAAAAAACACAGAGTTTTTTCCAGTTTTTTGCACTTTTGCTTAAGTTCAGGAAGGCGTTTCATTCTCGCAATGTAATCGGGTACGATATTTTTACAGTCGGTCGAAGGAAACTGTTTCCATTCCAGCCATGAATGGGGTGACAGGAGGAAATATTCCAAAAGTTCTTTTTCCCACATACCAAAAGACACTACCACCCTGCCTTTATGTTCGACTTCATCGTACAGGTCCCGGCAAGATTCGATCCATTCGTGCCTGGTTAATTTTTTCCAGTGCTCTTGTATTTGACAGGTGTTTAAAGCTTGTTTTTGTTTAAAATCAGGTTGAACGATGATAGGCCAGTTTGTACTTTTGACTGCCAGTTGCTTTCTTTCACTCATTTTTTTAGTCTCACACTTCACAGTGACAAGTAAATTCACTTTCAGTTGTTCCCCGAGTGATCGTGGCTTAGTAAAGCGTAAGTGGCGCCACCTGGGAAGAAAGTGTGGGTACTTCTATGCTATGACACCAGGGGTCCAAACACGACCATGGTCGCCTGTGTAAAGTGTATCCTATTGAAATCAAGTGTTTTGCATGTTACAGCGTTCACACGCCTTATCCAAAATGAGGTTCAATTGTCCTTGACCTTTCCGCGGTGTCGAGTGCAAGTTGCTTTCTTTCACTTATTTTTTCCATGTTACTGTCTCATGTGTAAGCCTCTGTTAGGTTAAAAGGACAAATGACCGGAGGTGTTGCAAAAATAAAAGTGTGTGGCGCCACCCAGGAATAAAGGGCTTTAACTTCACCATTGTTTTGTGAATGTATTTCTTTACAGTTCTTTAGATTAGGACCAAATGAGTGAAAATACAGGCTACACTGAGTGCTTACGGGGGAGGGTGGGTGTATCTGGTAGCTGAAGTAAGGAGAGGGTGTAAGGTGAGGGGTGGTAGTCCAGCCAGAGTATAAAAATCCCCAAAAGGTGTCTGCGGTACTCACTTCAGTGCATCTCACGTAGGAAACATGGCTTTGTATACAATCAAGAGGAAAAACCTTTGGGTTAAGCTTCATTATAATGACGTTCAACATCCTACCTTTCTCGAAAGACTTAAGAAATATTGCACCAAAAAGAGCATACAGGATGCCATTCTATTCTACACGGGAGAGTTAATGTTGTCTGCAAAACAAAAAGGAACAAAAGGTGACATGATACACCTACCACACGGCATGCAGTCATTAAAGGACGACTTGAACTTAAGATGGATGCCTAAGGGACATGTATCGAAGGGAGTGGTAACAAAGCCGGAACACTTGATACAGCAAGAGTTTAAAAACGGATTCGATCCCGACCGTATATTATTTAGGTTGGGAAATCGTTTCAACGACTCTTGGATTCTTCTTATCGCAAACTGTCCTGCTACCGTGTTAAAGATTAAAGAGACCGTTCCTCAGGATTTACCACCGGTTGGACATTTTGCCGATTTGAACGGGCCATACAATTTGATCTTTGGACATGATAAGATGCGTCGGGATTGGTATAGCTATTATGGCACTGGAAGACTGCAATTAAAGGACGTTACCATAACTGGATATCCTAACAACACCACCGTTAAAAAACGGCACTACTACGTTTATTCCAAGCACAAGTCTCCCGTTGAGGCAAAACAAGTGTCGCTTGAGAGATCACACGTGTTTAGTGATATTGTGGAGAAATTCAATGCTCACTATGTAACTGATTGTCTTTTTCCACCGCCGTCTTCTGCACAGTTTCTAATTTTTGACCTACCTACATTGGCAAACGTGGACTTAAATCAAATTATGGCCCTAACCAGCGGAGAGGGTTTGCCTGTGTATTACAACGGGACATACTACACTCCTAGGAAAGACGTTCAGCTGATTGTTTTGTCCCAGTTCTCCATTTGGGAATTATTTGGCAAATTTGATAGGGTGAGCGGAAGGCATTTGATGCCAGAACACAGCATGCTCTCCCTTGAGAAACGATTTAACATTGCTTGTCTGCACGGTTCTGCTGAAACGGACAGGAGTTCTTGCAAGATTGCCATGCAGTGGACGGTGGGAGATTTTGGCCATGAAATTGAAAGATTGTATGCTGACACTGTGGCCAGCTGCCAGCAGTCTTCCGTATTTAACACTGTGGCAAACAACACTGTTTTTGTTATGAGAGCCAAAGAGAAGTTTGAAGCCATGCTTGGAAACATTGCAGGTATTGGTCACACAGAGAAAAACGAACACTTTATGAAAATGTTGGAGGACTGCCTTGGACCATTTCCAGACAACAGCCATTTGTCGTGGAGGGAATTTTTTCAAATGCAATGCAGCGCTCAAACAAAGGTGTTAAATGAACTTGTTGAGATGGAAATGTCCCGCGAGTTAAAGATGCCAAATTTACCTACAGAAGTGGAAGCCATTAACCTTAAAATCAGTGAGTGATGTAGTTACAAGAAGCTTTTATTGTTAAACAGTGTAGCGAATCGATCATTTGTTACCTTAACGGAGCCATACCTGTCATTTGATCCGAGTACAAGGTGGTTTAAAAGTGAATTTGAAATGTGGTCAGGAAGTGAATTAGTTAACTTGTTTAAACCGGTGTAAGAAGGATTGAAAACACGTGCGTCGTGTGGTGAACCAAACTGTAAAACAGCTAAAGCGTGTTGGGTTATTATGTAGGAAATATCACATGGGTTTAAAGAGTCAATATTGTTTAACCAATGCAAAAGTAAAGTTTGAAGTACGGGGGGCGAAGTGGAATTTTTAGCGACGCTACCATAGATTTTTACAGGTAGCAATGGCGTAAACTCCTGTATTGCATCCGTGGCTACTAATGTAAGGCAATGGGGTGGCATTGTTACAAAGTCTGTTTCCATTTTTAAATCGTGTGTTTTACTTGATGGCAGGAGCAAAAAACCGGCATTGTTTGAGGTTGCACCTAGCCACACATTAAATAAACTGTTTATTAAAACCGTAGATGCTTCTGTACCTTTATATATGTAAAGCGTAGGTTTGCATAGTTCAGTACGATTAATGAATAGAACGCATTCATTTTGTAAATCAAGTGGTTCCATAGAGGATGACGGACAGACTTCAGTTAAATGTTCGACGATGTTCATAGTTTGCCTTGTAGTGTTAGGCTTAAGAAGGGAGAGGAGTTTTACTTCTATTAACTGAGTAAGCATCCTTTCCCCAATTTCGTAGTCTAGAATACCTATTGCCAAATCTTTAGGTATGATGATATTGTAATATGTAGCCGCGATGATATGTAAGTTATTTTTAACTTTTTTTAATAAACTGCAATACATGTTTGAATCGGTTGATTTCATTTTTTTGTAACACAAATGCATAATGTGTACAACTAAACTTATGTCAGTGTTTACTACAGAGTATTCTAGAAGGGCCGGAGCATTGTAACTGGTTATCATGTTTGTTAGGTCACTGCATTTTTGAATCACATTTAAGTCATCTTCATTTATTTTATACACCGTGTGTTTGTTTGGTTGATAGGCATGTATAAAATAAAAGGGAAACAATGAACCTCTAACAAAGTAAAATGGAATGTTTAATGTCGTGTTTTTGTTTTCATTGAAAAAATCTGTGACGTCCCTTTCTAAAGTGCCAGACAGCTGTGCGGCGGAATACAAAGTTAAATAAAGGTTTTCTTTACATTTCATGTGTTTCCATTCACCTTTTTTAAATAAGTCATGGAGGGTTTCATGCAACCTCGTGTCGTGCTTAGATTGTAAGAAATCGGTTTGGGGTAAGTATTTTTTTAGCTGGCCCTTAGATGCCGAGAGAAGGAAGTCGGATTTAGTCATATCGATATCGAGCAAATTGCTCACGAGGGGTTCTTTTACATCGAGTAACAATCGTAAATGAGCGTTTGTGTTTAAAGACTTTAAGAAAGCTGTGTCGGATAAAGTGGGTCTAGCAGTTACTAAATGGAATTTCATATCACCGTAAACTATGCTACAGGGAGTTAACTTTTTATCATTTGTTATAGGCATGGTACCGACCAACATGTATTTGGCACATGCCATTTGAACTTTTAATGTTTCAATAAAGGCTGTGTTGGCAATTAAATCTAACTTTGTGTCGTTTTCTACAAAAACACCCCATGTGTAAGGATCCGAAGGTACTGTAGAAAGCAACGCGTGTGTATCCAGTGATCTGTCTGCAAAGGCAAGAATGGCTTCTGACAGAGACACCCCGCTTTCAGTACACAGTGCCTTTATCCCTGCAACATCCACTAGTTTGTTTTCTTTCACTGACGACAATGATAGCGCATTGCGAATATTTGAACTTGTCAAATAGTTAGCTGACGGTGGATTAACTACAATATTTGTCCAACGCGCTACCACTTTGCTACTACCGTCCGGTGCTTTTGTATGAGCGAGCTTAATGACCTTTCCAGTACCGGGATGGGTGTATGTTGTTGGTATGTCATACTTTAATGTTTTGGAACAGACATCAACGCAATTGGCCATGTCCGATATGCTTTTAAACGAGTCTAGGACTTCATGATTTGTGCGCCCATTTGTAATTTCCACCAGTGTCTCTTTGTACCGGTTAAGAGCGTCTTTTTGATTTTTTTCTTGATTTAGCGCTGCTTGAACAGCATCTGAAAGGCAAATGTGCAAACAATGAGCGTCGGTGACTTTTAAGCCGTTCATTTTACCTCCAGCATACAAATAAAAAAACAAAGCAAGTAAAAAAACGTCTGGTCTTTCTTTTTCAGGACGTTCACGTTCAATGTCAGTTAAATGCACTGTTGGCCAAGGCATAGAATTTGATTTTGCAACCACGCAACCACTTTTTGCATTTTTATATAAAACTTTGCCCACTAAACATGTTTCTTGGTTTAACACGGCCTCTGCCATGTCCTGTATACTTTTGCCCTTAACTTCACTGTGCAGCCATTCGTTAGGAGTTATTTCAAAAGGTAATAAAGGTAAGCATCTAAATGGATTAAGGGATTTTTCTAGTATGGCTTCCGTTATACCCCATCGCAAAACAGCATGTGAATCAGTCTTAGGTGCAAGGTTTTCTATAATTTCCTGGTATTGTGTTATGAAACCGTCTATTGAATTTCTTTGAGGCTTAAAACGGTACTCCATTTTAGTTTTTTTGGGTTTTGAAAGTTGTACTTTTGTTTTTGCTTCATTGTCTTGCATATCCTTTATGATTTTATTTGGTATGTGGCTGTTGTTTTCATCGTCACTGCCTTCTAAATCACCGTCTGGGAGACGTTTCTTAACCGTTGCAGGCAGACATTTTTCCTTAATTAAAGAAGGCCACTGATCTAACTGTAACACGTTAGGGGAAAGTTGGGTTGTTAATGACATAAACCCGTAAAGTAAGTCACATGTGCGTTTGTATTCCTGAAGAGGAGGTGCGAGATCTGAAACGTTATTAACCTCCACACCCCATGTTACAATTTCATTTTTGTTACTACGTAACAAAAGATATGCGTGGTTTGAATTTAAGAAATGTTTTAGTTTACTTTCGTTTGTGCTAACTGTAAGACATGATTTTTCCTTTGTAATAAATCCGTTGCCTGTGGAAACTATATACGCTACGCAGCGCTCGAAATCATCCATCAGGTGCCTATATAAGAGAAAAAGATGCCTTAGGAGGATGACACACTGTTTCAGTTTTTGAGAGAGCGAACATCAGTTCTGTACGTGTTGAAATACTAAGATTGTGTACTGCACAAAATATACCTTTACCATTATGGCGCAACAGTGTTCAGTTAAAACCAACATCAACGGACTTAGTGGAGACCAAAAGAGGTTACAAGCAGTTTCAACTGCAATAACCACTCATTTTTCAAAGGAATTTACCATACAACCATATGACGGACTGTTGATTGCAGCTCACAAGGACGTGTTTAAAAATGTAACACCGGAGGACAGTTTGAACTACGAGCTAGTGAGTTTTGGGCCGGGCCGCAATGTAGGATCTGGCCTGCTTAAGTACATGACACCCGGATATATTACACCTCTTTTTCCAGTTAATATAGAACTTTCCGACGATAACACCGATGGTGTGGATCTTAGTTTGGGCACCCGATTTATGCAAAAAGTGATAATTCTCAGTGGTGCACACCACGTGGATAAATCAGAAGAGCTTATTGAAGGTGTGCATGAGTACGATCACATTATAAAATCTTTAGCAGATGCTTTGAGGGAAAAAAAAATCGAAGGGGATAACATGAAATATGCCACCTCTGCAGGTGCTCATGGTTTAGATGCTACGTCGGTGGAATCGCTTCATCCGCGTCATGCAGATAAGTTGTTTGAGATCTTTTTCAGTGAAATAGACGTCAGCGACAGAAAAGACCATGTCCTGTACATGACATGCCATCCCAAAGCGGCGATTGACTACTCTCTCTTTGTTTTAAGTTCGGAAAAAGATCACTATAGATACAAAGACTGCGGATTACATGTCATGCCCCAAAAAACAATGTTGAAGGTTGACAACGAACGGCTTTTTCCCACGCAAGTACACTGTCGTTGGCTTCTTAGAAATAACAATGTTTTGTTGAAACCAAACGCTGTGCCTCAGTTGTATGGCGATGGTATGTATATCAAAGACAATCTCCTGGAAAAATTTAACAGTGTGGTAAAAACTATGGCTTGTACACCAGCAGAGTGTACTATGCTGCCACCTTTACTGTTTCTTGCTAGTGGACTTGCGTCTGCAGTATTGTTTGAACATGTAACACCTGTTAAAGATCCTAGCAAAGAAAACCTGAGTGAAAGTTGTCCCCTTATATCACGCTTAAACTTAATATCTCAAATGTACCTCAGGGAAAAACAAAAACCGGTTTCGGGTATAAAAGCGGCAGACCATCTTACCCACTTGTGTTTGGCAGCACTAAAAAGCGGTTACAGTCCAGTGTCGCTCATGTATTACAGGACAGATAAGCCAGACGGTGAATTGCTAAAAACTTCACTGCCTTGGCCTAAACCGTTATCCCAATACATTGTGGAAAACATCCGTGGCGTGAAAGAAAATAAAAATGAAGAAGAAAACACTAAAGATAACATTGGCAGAGAAGTTATGTGCTTGGCGCCTTTTCAATTGATTAAACTTTTAAGCTACAAAGATGATATACTTAACGTCGACATGTTTCACAATGCAGCAGAATGGCGCCAAGAAAATACCTCCGGATCTGGAAACGTGACTGACACAGAAATAAATACCACCCCTAAGAATTCTAAATTGAAAGCTGTTTGTGGACGAAATATCGTAAAAGGCAATTTTAGTGTCATGCAACACATTTTTTCGAAATTTCACTATGACCCAATGGCGTTCAAGAGAATGTTTCTTATGAATGCACTACACATTGTTGGGGGAAAAGGCAAAGTGTGCTTGGATTCTAAGATTAAGGGCTGTCCATATCCCAGCTGCCTTAAAGTAATGAGGACGACGGTGGTTCCAGAGGAAGAAGTAACTTACACATGTGAGACTTGTGGGTTTATTCCCTTTTATCAACGTGATGGGATGCACTGTTTATGCTTTCTTTTGTACAAAGCATATGGGGTACTTAAAAACGAAGGTTCCTCAGCTTTGGCAGACGTTCTGTCACACTACAATGGTCTACAAGACATGACCGACTTGAAATACAACAAAGAAAAAACAAGCTATAAAACCGTGCATAATTTTACTGTAAATGAAACTCGCAGTTCTTCAGGTCACTTTGGAAAAATTGCCATTCGTCATCAAGGTCATGTAAATGGATTTAAAGGACAAAAGAAACCAAACCAAAGTGACATAGCAGGGAAGGATGGTCTATCTGAGGGCACTAACATGGTAGAAAATGAGAATAAAGACCCTCAGGACCCTATAATTCCTGGTGAAAATAAGGACCTTTTGTCCACCTATCAAGAAGGGAAGCATTTGTCTTGGCTGGTAAAAAATGTCAAAGCGAAAATGAAGAGAGAGGTTACCCTGTCTGAACCGGAAACACAAATGTTGGAAGCAGATTTAAAAGGTGCTTTCTTGTTTGACAAACAATATTTATGGGTAAGGTCTGACGGACAGGGCAACAATACTGTTGAGCCGCGGGATTTAAGAGCATCTGTTACCGGCACCGTGAATGACTGTAATGAGCGTTTAAAAACTGTATTGTTAACAGATGCAAAACCTTTGATTCCGTTAATGAAGGCCGATCCTACACCAGTGATGTTAAGACAAGCAAAAGTTTTAAACACTGATTACGTTAGCATACCTCCGGCAAGCAAGGCGGGACACTCAAAGGCATATAACCATAACACAGGTTGGGAAACAGACCACGATGAAGACGACGACAACGATGAGGAAAATGAAAACTGCCAAAAAAATGGGAATATGCTAGGCAAAAAAGGGGAAATGCAATATGACACCAGCACCATGTACTGTAAAGTAAGCGGCGAGCCTAAAAACAAAAGAGTGAAGATATGTGACGATAACAAATTAAAGGATTTTAACAGCAATCATAAAATGAATGATTTTGTCCGGTCGTTACTGTACAAGGTGACATGTGACGAGTCCATCCCACAAAATGTGAAAACAAAACATTTTAGTTTACCGTTTGCCCGTATTATAAAAAAATGGAAAAAAAATCCCGCCGTGAAGAAAGCTCAATTCATGTTGGCAGTGAACAAGATCTTATTTGGATGCAATCCTCAAGATGACAAAATCCTAGGAAATGATGATTCTAACAGCATACTAGCGAGGATTATGACATCCTTTTTAAAAAGCATACCGGTTTTTATTTCAAAAGTCCACACAACTGTTGCAGAGTTGCTTGATATGACACCGGAGGAACTTGACACAGACTATTCACAAATAGTCCATAACACTAAAAGAACAAAAAAGGAATTTCTTTCATGGATTGACCTTCATGGAGGTGATTCTTTAAACAACCGCTCTAGCATGCTCTCCTGTTATGAAATAATCCGGCACACACTTGAGTCCAGATCATGCATTTTAGCATCTGAACTACAACCTAAAGAGGATAATGTAAAGGCACAACTGGCAGATTCAAGTGGTCCTTATGCAGAACTTATAGAAGGAACAGCTAAAATTCATGTACCTACCTTTGGCACGGGTACTGAGCAGTTAACAATGAGGGTAAGTGAAAAACCAGCTACCGATGTTACTGTGAACTATTCTGTCTACCTGCCAATGAAATTAAAAATTGCACTAGATGCAACAGAGTTTGCCTACAAGGAGAGCAGTGCCGTAACCACCATGGAGGCTGTTGATGACGAGACTGATTACTACGGAAATGGCCTCGAAGGCATATTTGTTCCCCAAAACTTACTTAACACTAGCTCTTCAGGTTTTTCACTTGTTGACACTCCTAGATCACCTGAGGAGTTGGCTACCATTTTAAGAGATGAAAACTTAAAATTTACACGTGTGGGCACCCCACAGTTCATGGACATAACAAAGAAAAACGACCTTATAAAAATTGTCAGTCACTACATTTCATCAAGGAAAAGTCCAACACTCGGGGGCGATAACAACCTGGTTATGCATGAATTTTTCCTAATGGTCAGAAATGCGCTGTTGCAGTCTTTAAACAACATGAAAAGAGTGGTGGAAATACTTTCAGAATATGTAGACGTTGAAAAAGATATTTTTGAT
The DNA here is from genome assembly GCA_949317995.1 of Acholoe squamosa. Classification (NCBI taxonomy): domain Eukaryota; kingdom Metazoa; phylum Annelida; class Polychaeta; order Phyllodocida; family Polynoidae; genus Acholoe; species Acholoe squamosa. The sequence goes on along the minus strand of OX439040.1, from coordinate 47,330 downwards.
AAGACATTTAATGCTTTAGCTAATAGTGTAATTACATATAAGAGTGTGGCTCGAATTTTTGAAACGGTAGCAAAGAACGATGTGACACTGGCCTCTGGTCTATACGTATTAATGTTAGCATCAGAATTGTATTCTCCTGCAACTGAGGTAAAGCTTGGTGTTTCCGATCTTGAACGTGACAACCATGCTCTTTTATCAATTGTAGCTGCCTCCTTAAGGTTATTTGTAGGTTCAGATGACTGTAACATAAATGTGCGAAAGGCTGAAAGTAAACAAGAAAGACTCAAGCCAACCATTACTTCCTATTTTGGGGACAATGGGAAGAAGTTTACATCCTCGACTGATGTCAAGCGTCCACAGGCATCACAAATTATGATGCTAATGAACATGTCCAGCTACACATCCACCCATGGAAATTCGACAGTGTACACTACTGCCAGGGGAGGAGGGAGCATTACTTCTAGTGTTGCTCCTGTTTTGCATGCAGTTGTAAAGACATGCAGTGGAGGACAGCACAACCATGTAGCCTGCATACCACTTGTTAAAGTTAACAACCGTGTTTTGGAGAAAACAGTGCATGCTATTAGTTTAGAAATAGAAAGTCGCTCTTTAGATGCTTTCATTTCCTATGCTTTAAAGAACTTGTCGACCATTATGCCAGGTTTGGTTAGCTACTATAAACCATGGCTTCCGACTACGCCCGAAGAATGTTCAGAGGAACAGGTTTATGAAAGTTGCTTAAAAGCTCATCGTGTAGATGAGAAAGAAGGTAAATTATTTAAAACGATGCTTTTGCCACATATTTGTACTGCTTTGAGGGGATGCTTTGATGCTTCCAAACAGCTTGATGGGTTTGAATTTAACCCCGCTATGATTAACGGGTCGTTGTGCGACAACATTTGGTTAGACAGTGATGATGACGATGACGATGATGATGATGATGATGATGACGATGATAATGACCTGTAATAACATTAATGATGGATTTGTGTTTTGATTAAATATAGTAGTGAGGTTTGTGTGTTAATTTATGTAAAACCGTTTATTTAATTATCGGTTATTTTATAAAACAGTATAACGATAAAAGAAACTGTAATGATATAGTTAGTTGGGAATAACATTAAGTGTAACCTGTGGACGTAATAAACATAATTATTATAATATTATACTTTCATTATGTGTAGCGATTATTAATTTTCTGTTAAGAAATAAAGTTACAATGTATAGTAAACACAACCATTTTCTACCTCCTTCCTGGTTTTGTTACATTTAACACTGTCGGATAGTACGACCATTGAATATGTTTGTTTAGCTTTTGCTGTTCTTGTTCGTATATAGATGTTTGTTATAACGACGGGTAGAAATTGAAAGGTTGACAATATAAAGGCTATTGATACCAACCCTAAAGGAGAAAAAACTATAGATAAAATAATTCCAAAATTTCCCCCAAAAATACCATTGAAAAAATCTGAAAATGCCTTGCCAATGTTACCTGCCCTGTCCACTGTTTGATCACTGAAATCAAGTGCTTTTTTCTCTGCCGCATCCACTTTAGAGAGGAATAATGTTGAATTCTTTTTTTGGGCTTTCAATGTTTTTTTTAAATCAGCTGAAAACTTGTTTGGAATGGAAATATACTTTTCCACATTGTCAGGAACATGAAACTTAATGTCCGGTTGCCGAAATGGCGGACTTGTACGTTGGCTGAAACTGCGCTACGACATATACTTGGCTTGATCGGACTTAGGGAACAGACTTTGTATCATAACACTGTTTACATGATGCATGTAATTTACCTTTGTGCTCTCACTGGTTTTTATGACATCGCATCCAGTATAGCGTGCGGGTAAAAGAAAATCTCTTCCGGTCAGCGTGCATTGACACGGAACGGTGATTCTACACATGTTGCACACATTAACTGGCGGCTGTGTGTTTTTGGTGGACATGGGACATGACATTATCCAACGGTCACCTGTTGGATAATGTTGAGATGCATGCATGAGGAAAGTTGAGTCTGCAGTTAACTGTACCGCCGAACCCAAAGGTTTCCATTGATCAGTATTAACATAGCGAAAGTCACATGTTTTTAATATTTGTTCCTTGTCTTCAATAAACAAGGCAAAGGCACAGGATGTATTACCGCTGCGCTTTTTTTTTAAGGAGGGCATTCCTGCAGAACAGACTCGTGCATTTGGACGACCGCCGCATGAAAGAAAAAGGTTTTCTGTTAACTCCATGTATGTTTCCAAGTTAAAGTTTACTGCAATAAAAGCAGGCAGGTTTTTGAGCAAAGTATAGCCCAATCGACCACTAGGTGAGCGGGACTGTGTGGTGCCTGCAGTGGTTGGCACAGGGTATGTGTCAATGCGGTAAACTGGCATTACACCACTCACACGATATAGTGGTATGCTAAGACTAATGTACAGTGTGCTACCTTTTTTGTTGTTGTTCCCATGGTTAAAAATGTGTGTGTAAGCTACTTTTTTCAGTTTGTAATAATAACTGACATCGTGCGAGGGTAGTTGAAAGTCAGAAAACATTGGCTTTTGCAGTACAACCTCCGTTATGTGTTGCAGGACATTTTTTACATCTTGCTCTGAAATTAAAAGAGGGGAAATAAACCCGCTCGTTAACTCAATTAAGCCTTTTAACCATTCTTCCACTATGGTTTCCTGTTGCGATAATGCTCTATAGGTGTCACTCACATAAGGAATGACTTTGGAGACCATTTCAAGGGTTATGTAATTGAGGAAATTTAACTTTTTTTTTAACCGGTTTTCTCTGTTTCCAATTACAGAATAGGAATACTGCATGTTTTGTTTGGTATTTTTAAGCATATGATTGGAACGATTTAAGGAAGCTACAAGATTATCTATTTCCTCACGTGCAACCTGAGAAAATGAGGCAATATCATGATTAAACTGGTTTATTCCCTTGATGTTTTCATACTCGGCCGATCCTAAATTACGAAGATGTTCTTTTAATTGTCTTAGAGCCCTAGGGCCAGGGACGTTAAACAGGTCTGCAAACGCTTGTCCCATTTTACGTGTAGGTAGAAGATTGTCGACTATTTTGTCTAAATTGTTAGGTTTCAGCCATAAAGGAAGGTTTGCATCAATATTATCTTTTGTAGTCCTTTTAGTTCTAGATTTATTGTCATGCTGCTTACTTACATGGAAGATTGCATGTTTTTGTTGCCAAAAGAGAGAACTGTTGCTGACGGGGGGAACTATAACCTTACACTCGTCAAGAAGCCGTTGTGTATGTAACAATGTCTCATATGCATATAGGTTTGTTTCCGTTATATATCTTTGAACGGCCAGGCAAATTTCGCCCCACTTTGATGCCTGGGTACATGAAAAATTGGGAACAACTTCGTATTTGATATTTGGCCAGGCCAAAGCCCATGTGTGAGTGTAATATGATGCACCCCCGTCTGCCACAATGTGATCCACTCGATTGAAATTTACACCGTATCCCGGCTTAAGTATTGTTAATCTGTAGTCTGGCTGGTTTATCCCGCTGCATGGTTGAATGATCCATAACCATAAATGCAAAAAAAAGGCAGTTAATTTAATGCCTACAAGAGACATGTTTGTTACATAATTTAAAAAAATAAAACCTGACCCCTTTTTTTATCTTGAGGTTTTATTTCACCATCCGTGAGTAAAAATACTTTAATAAATATATTTAAACAGGATTATGTATAATGCGTTAAAAGAGACATGAAAAAATAATGCTGGAAAGTTCATATAGGTGTTAAATAACCATCCCTGTCTACGTCACCGGGTTCATATACATGCTTTAACTCTGACGAACCAGAAGCAACACTTGTTATGTTATATGCACCCAGAGTTACTGGTTGTAATTCCATAATATTTACCTCAAAAGGAGGACGGGGAGGAGGAGGAACAGAAGGTGGAGGGGAAAAACAAGGAGCAGGAGGGGGAGAACCGGCAAATATGCCAGTAGGATTTCTTACATTGCTAAAATTACTACGTCTTATACTTTTAGAAGTGCTTCTAATGCAATGACACAGTGTACATGAAAATAAAACAACGACAAAGATTGCTAATAGCGTACCTGTTATTGTTATAAAAGCCTGCAGAGACACCGTTTTTTCCCACTCATCAATTGTTGGGTTTGCTGTATACCCATTAGGCTTTAGCGTTACATTAAGTGACAGGGCCGTGTCTGTTTCTGCACAATGTTCTTCAGAGCTAATAATTTTTGACTCACAAAGACTTTTTACCACAAAAGAATCAGTTTCCACATAGCAATTGGGAGGTAATGATGTGATAGTTACGGTGTTGTTAATTGCAATGGACATGAATACATGACCTTTTGAGCAGGTTTTGTTAAAGTTTAAAAATGCATCTCCAGATATAATAGCGCAACACCCCTTTTGTGTTACTTTAAACACGGTTTTGGGGTTTAAAGTTACAAGTTTTATTGTACAATACACTAAATATTCCCTTTGTCCTAATATCATACCTAAAATGCAGTAGTTTTTTTTGTAAAAGTCAGGTACTGCGCACACTTCCGGTTTTTCACCATAACATGAATTTCTGTCAAATATCACGTCAGTGTTAACAATAAAAGCTACCTTGTTTGGAATATTTTTAACTTGCCTCCAAAGACGTGTATTGCCAGTGTACACAGGTACAGCAAAAAGTGAATATGTCTTTAATTCCTGGGCTGTAAACGTTGGTACTTCCAAGGCGTATATGTACTCCCCGTACGCCCTTCCGATGAAACGCACCTTTAAGTTGTTGTAATACCAGCCCAAATGCAGTTTACTTGTTCTGAACCGTAACAACTGTTCATTCAGAACATGGTTTAATACTTCCGGCCAAAGAATAGCAGGTGACAAAAATGTGTTGCTGAGCTGCCGATAAAACATTTCATAAAAAAGTTCCATGTGTTTTTGTAACGTGCGACTATATTCCAGTTCGCCAATAGCTATTTGAATATTGTGAAGAAGCCTTTTAGCAGTGTCGCTGTTGTTTAAATACATGACGGAGGTCAATTCAGTGATTGTTGATCTAATTGAGTTCATAGGCATGTGCCCATCCAAATTTATTGTGCGCTGGGAGAAACGTTTAATCCGTCTTGTAGCATTGACCACAGTCATACATTTTTCATTAAAATGAACATGGGTATCCTGTTCTCGTTTCACCGATTCGATTTCCTGTAGGTATTGTTGTACTTTAAATGAAACACTGTCTAAAGGATTTGGATACCACCGTGGAGGTCTAGCATACAGAACTCTACTGAGACGTGAGCGGTACCATATATATCTGTCTTTGAACTCCTTTTGATTTTTGAAGTGCTCTATCGTTTGGCTGATTAAAAAAATGTCACCAGAGTCATCTTTCAAATATGGATAGCCCAGCGAAATTAAAAATGTCCATGTTGATCCAATTTCACGTGCGTTTTCCGTCTCTCGTACGTATACTCCGTTAGACAGTAACAGGGATGCACCACAACCTCCAATAAGGAGAAATATTGCAAGCAGCATGATGTTCAATTCAGGCATCGACCGACAGACACAAAAGCCTATGAGAACTGCCTCCAAAGCCCTGTTGTGTTTGTCTTAACATAGGGCTTTGCACAATGGGAAAGGAGGGTAATCCCCGTCCATACCAAAACAAGGTTTTTGTTGTTTGCCCGATGAGTAACAAATTGATTCAAGGAAGTACCTTATCGCACCTCCATTAATTCTTAAGATTAACCATTTTAAAGTAACGCCTGCTTCCATTGTTGATCGTGGGAACTGGATATGTCACTCTGATAAAAGAGTAGATAGATTGCGGGTTATTACGACAGCATATTTTCATGTTAAAGGTTAAATCTAATTTTCTATTAGCCGGCAACGAATTTATGACATGTTATATTGTGCAACGATTTAATGTATTGATCTTTCATTTTTTATCGACATCGCGCACAGTCGGTATAGTTGTTTTAAGTTGGATCACAAAATCTAGCGTACCACTGTTTTCTAAGTAAACACTTATTGTGGCATTTTGTATAGATTGTAAATCGGCGGGCACTTTTCTTTCTGTATTTCTAAGTGATTCAACCATGTTATAAACTTGTTGTCCCAAGTTTACTGACCGCTTTGTGTTATATTTTCCTCTTTTTTCTACAATGACTTCCTTCAACCGTTTATCGCGTATGCGTACTATTGTTTGGGAATCGGGAACATTTAAAGTGACCATGTAATATAGAACTGTACGCCATTCAGGGCTGTTAAAAATGGCTTGTAATGCATACTGCATGTTAGGGTCGACATCATAGCCAGATACAGAAGGATTTATGTGACTTTGAACAAAACTGTTTGTTGGTTCGTCTGTAATTTTGTAACTGGGCAATAGTTTACTTTTTAGGTCAGCACTTGGAGTTTTGGACAGATTTTGCTTGCACATCGTAGGCATTAAAATAATTTGATAAACACTGGGTAGCATGAGTTCTCTTAGGCTTTTATTGTACACGGGGTATACCTGATGGATGTCTGTAGACATTCTTTTTATTTTAGATCTGTTGATTACTTGCCTACGTTTGTTTTTAAACAGAGCCTGGTTTGAAATTCCAATGTTCCATACTTTTTTGTGCCATTTTTGCAAAAACTTCATTGTTTCTCCGTTATAACTATGCCCGTTGGCACTCTTTTAGATCGCTGCCCCTTTTTATGCTTTAAAGCGTCTTTTTGTTTTTCTGACTTCGATGCAGTGGACGATGTAAATATAAGCTCTTCCTGTGATACCTGATTTTTTGTATTTACTACTTTGTTATCAAACTCTTTAAGAGATGCATACCGTGCCGCCTTTTTTGTGTCAGTGAAGTCGCCACTGTGATGTGATTGATTTTTCATGTCGTCATCGGAAGTGGGATCGCCGTTAGTTGATAAAACATTTTGCTGACTGTCATGGCCTATTGGCAGCGGCTTATCTAAATCCATAAAATCTGTGAAACTGTTTTCAGATAAGTCATCACGGTCGTTTAGCTCTGTATTGTATGGTAAAGTGGAGCGTACCTCGTAGTCTTTCCAGTTTTGTTTTTTTGACCCTGACAGATTTGAAGAATTTTTCTCAGATGTCTTTTTGTGCTCGTATTTCATGTTTTTAGAAATGTCTTGTGTAAGCTTGCTGACTTTTGACAAGGTGTTAGGATTTGTTGTTTTTCCAGGACCTATGTTATCCCAGTATTTACCGCTGTTACTTTTAACGCTGTTGAATGCATCATAGCTGCCAGTCATATCAATGTCGTTTTGTGCAATGTTATCATCTACTAACCACCCACGGTCGTTTCCAAACTTTATTGTGTAATCAAACACCCTATATGTCCAGTAGGGAGCTGGATCTACTATAAAGTTTTCAAGTTCAATACTTGTTGGTCGGTTATACTTATCTGTTAGTTGAGAGAATGTTGACTGTCCTGAGTCAGGTATGTAACCCAATCTAATGGCAGCCATCTCCCTGTATACGGAGGCGTTATCGCTAAGGTTGGTGTATGTGCGACAGCGAGTTATGGCGTTGTCTATAACACTTTTGACTGTTTCCCCAGCCTCTGCAAACACAAAGCTTACTGTGTATGACTGGTCAATAACCTCATGGCCCTCTACGTTCCTAGTTGTGTATGTGGAAGTGCTAGCTTGTGGTTTATCTACAACCACGTCACCGTGTTCTCCACAGTGAAGTTCATCGTCTGGCCCAACAACCATATAAAGCTTTGCAAAGTGGCCATGGTTGTAGTGTGAGTTAATTTTTTTCATGCCAGATATCTTATCGTGAGGCAATCGAAAAGGTACAGCTTCATCTCCCAGGGCTGTGTTACCTCTACAGGTGCCTTTTGTTAATACTGTTGTATGAAACCTATGCATGTTGGGAGTATATATCATGTTCTCACTGTTTATATTAGTAACACCCAAAGGTTGAACCGTTTCTGTCATATATTTTATGCTACCTTTCACGGGGAGGGACTTATCCGGAAGAAAATAGTGGGTGCAATCTGACGTTAAAGTTTTGTGAAGATATTCTGATGAGGGAGGAAGACTAGATTCAGTGTATCGCTCTCCAACATTTCGCAATGATTGCAAAACATTTAGCAGACTCGCAAAGTCGATATACCATACATCAACCCCGATTCCACTGTCTGCAACTAAATGGAGCATGGACTGTCTCATTTTATTTTCATTTCCCGTGTCGATTTTATAAGCTAGGTTACATGCTGCTAAAGCAACAACGGTTGGACTTTGCTCTATTGATAGAGCGGGTGCTTCAGGTGCATTTTTTACTCCCCGCAAAAATCTTTCAGAAATGTGCACTTTTTGAAATAACCTATTTGATTGTTTATCCCAGTTAGCCTCCATCTTGATGATCTTTTTGGAATTTTGTTAACTACGTTCAAATTACCGGAAATAATGTTTCGGTTAATTGTGCTTGTACACCTACTTGCGGCAGGAATAGTCACTGTGTACTTAGGCTTTTTTTGGCAAAACCTTTATTTGTCGAATAACTACAATGAAAGCAGTCGAATATGCAAATTATTTTCTGGTTGCATACCGGGTGAAAAGACAAACTTAACCCTTGAAAAACTTAAGAGCTCATGTAAATCATTTGTGGTTACACAATGTATCGGGGAGCTTAGGTGCTGCATGGATTGTAAAAGGTTAACGATCATATCCACTTTAAATTCAACTTACTTAACTGAACAGCCGCCTGGCTACATCATTTCATTTAAGGATATGCATAAACCAACCATTACAGGAGTCAGCACTGGAATGTTTATTTTCCTTTTTATGTATGCTGTTCTCATAGCAATGCGTCATTTTTATAAAAGCAAATCGACTAAGAGGACTAACACAAATCAAGTTAAACCCTCTGGGTTGTTAACTTATAAAATACGTCTGTTGACTGGGGCAGTTTTGTTTTTCTCCTTTATTTTGCTTTTTGCCCTTTCAGCCCATTGTATTCTTTACACCGTTCGTTTTTGGAAACTGCTTGTTAGTTGTCAAACAAGTGCTATTGTCATTTTGTCCTGGACAATGGTGGTAGTTTTAGCTTTGCTTGATTACACCATGTTGTTTATACCTAGAATGTTAAATGTCTTGTTAAAGAAAAAGAAAATAGTATTTAGGGAATGTAATTCAATAATCTTTTTGGGATTTTTTAATAAAATTACTAATGTGGTGGGAGGTTTTTTAATTCTGTGGTGGATATTTATCGGCATATATTTGCAGGGTGTACGAGGAGGTCGGTGGAAAATAATATTATGAAAGGGTAAAATGTTATATCGCTATATGCCATTTTTTATAAACGAGTTAGTCTGCATATGAAAGGTATTATAAATACCAGGTTATGGCAAATAAATAATGCCACGACAATCCAATTGAAGGTTAAAAAAGAAACACAGTTGGCGCTGTTAGCAACATTTGAAAGTGATCTTGTTGTTCCCGCTCCAAAGGCTATGTAAATAATGACTGAAAGTACAGGAATGCTATCGAAACAACCTATTGTTAAAAAACCCAAAGACTTATATGACCCTTGACAAAGAGGTTTTTTCCTCGGACATTCCATGTTAGTCTTGTTACGAGTGGACCGAGGAGAGTGCATTTTATCCCATAGTAAAGATGAATCGTGTAATGAATCTAAAGCTGTGATTAAATCAAGTGCTGTTGTTTTTCTTGTCACCACGTTTTTTTGCTTAAAATTAAACTTGTCCGTTTTCACAAGGGATTCCAGGTGTCTAAACATGTTGATCATGCGTCCCATCTGCATGGTTGCTTTTGTTGCAGGTGAATATGTTTCCTTGACTAGTTGATCGGATATGATTTGTGGCTGTTTTTTATCCAAAAGGGAACAAAAAATATTTTTCCCGGTGTAACTTTTGGCACTAAACTTTGAATCGCTTTTGATTTTCCTGCAATGCAAATATGCAACTGCTACAATTACACTACTGTGAAAGTAGCGCAAAACCAATAAAGACAATATGCAAATTCCCATTATTCCAAAGTCTTCAATATATTCACAGTGGATTTTATTTTGTATATAAAAACAAACAGAGGCAACAAGCAACGTTGCCCACACTACCATGATGAATATATTAACTACCAACCACCAAAAAAATTGTTTTTTCAGTTTTTGCAGCTGTGGCAATGCCTCCCTCATTAAACTGGCAGTTGTATCTTCTTGATCTGTAAATGAATTAAAAAAAGCCTTTTCATTTACAATGTTGATTTCAACTTGCTTTTCATTACTCGTTTTACTGCTATTGCTAAAGGTCTTATTTTCGATTTTGTTATCACTATTATAATTATCATCGTCGCCAAGCTTTTCTTTTACATGGTGGGTACAGAACTTGTCTGCGTTATCCATTTTGCTTTTTGTGACATTGTTTATAGGGAAGGTTGAATTTAGGTATTTAACAGGGTACGTTTTCAGTGAGTTAGACATGAACTTTGGCTTCATGTCTGGTTGAACGTACAGAGGTCTTCTTTCTAGTAAACTCATGGCTTCCACATCAAATGCAGCCGGTGGTGTTTTTACAAGAGAAAGGTTGGAATCCTTTTGTGACAGGTATGCTGCTCGTCACTGTGATAAGTCTGTTACCTCTCACATAGCATCGTTGGAAACCTTGCTGGCTAAATCTCAACAGAAATACATTGATTTGACGCTTCACTCAGCGGTAACACAACCTTTTGCAACTTCACTAAAGGAACACACTGCTCCCGTGTTATCACATAGCCAAATTGTAGACGCTGACGCTAACGCTGATGGTGAAGATGCAATATTTAAAAAAGGAACAAAGCAGGACGAAATAAAATGTAGAGACGAGGTCTTAAACACTTTAACGTGGGAGGAGGTCAGTCGTGCTGCTTGTAAATTGGCTGACAAGGATTACCTTTCACAGTCCATGACAGTTGAAAAACTACAGGCTGCAGCTTTTTTTCCACAGTTCTTGGCCACTGACAATGCATCACGTGGAGACATTTTAGAAAACGATGATCATGCCTATAGAATGTTGTTAATGAAGCCTTATTTAACTCAATATCATAAAATGCAAGACACCTTGGTGGAATTAGGACGAACACAGCAGGGTAGGCAAAATGAGCTGTCGACCATCGTGACTAATGTTAAAATAGATCTTTTTCCTCGAATCGTTCCTAGTAAGTGGATGTGTGACTTTTTAAGTGTTTTTAGTCGGGCCAACCAAATGCAAAATGTGGAAGGTTATCCCTCCCCTGTTGAAATGGAAGACGTTTTTTATACCACTAAACTACTTAGGGTTTATCCCCAACACAACGAGCATGACGGTGGCATAGAAGCTGTAGAAAGAAAAATGCGAACCTATGCATATGACATTGGATATCATTGCGTAAGGTTTGGATCTTTATTCACGACGTTGTATTTCACACCAAGAAAAGGCCTAAATATAGGAAAGAGAAAATACACTGATGTGGAACTCTTAATTCATTATGCTATAAGAAGCACTCAAAGCAAAGAATGTTACAAGGACTTTCTCATGAATCCTTCTTCATATCTTACCTCCTCTAAACATGATATATTGGTGTCTGCAGTTGAAAAAGCAGTAAAAACTATAACGTTATCCTTTAATGGCGGACTGATATTTAAGCCGGACGGAAGGCGTGGTTTTGACTTGTTGCGGACAAAAGCAAAGATAGACGGAGATGGACAAAAAACAGAATCTTCTCCAGTTCCTCGTGAAATAATGACGGGACTGGCCTTAGACATTTTAAATAACATTGTTATGTACGAGAGAATTAATGGAATGGCACAGTTTTCAGGAACAACAAAGGTCGAACCCACAGACACGCGGCTGCAATCTCCTATAGGACTCTACTTAAACTTTGATGAACGGTCTGTCGAGGAGTTTGAAAAACTGTACAGACACTTGTGCCCAGATCGGCCTACTTCTATCAATGCACAAATGTCTATACACCACATTGAAAATATGAAATGTGTTAAACGAGTGTATGCGATGTTAGTATCTGCCGCCTTTGCGTTTTATGTTCATAAAAACATGATATTTGATATTTTCGATGAAGGGAGCCGGGAAAGGTATAAAAAACCACACTCGTATGTTAGTTTGTGTATATCAAGATGTGTTGATTTCAATGAAAATATAAAGCAGGTTGTATATTCGTCATCGGCAGAAGCATTTCCGGGTTTGCTTTTTTACACTATGCTAACTGCAGGTGAAAATCCGAGCATGTTTGAATTGCAGCCCAAAGTTTCAGTCCATCAATATGCCCCGCCTGGAATGTCAAATCCAGCAAACTTTGCCCAAAAGTCATTTCTTAAAGCATTTTTCGACATATTTGGAATTTATGCTCAAAAGATGCCCACGATCAGTAAAAGCAAACTTAAAATAACCTTGCCCGTAGATCGCCTAGAAGAAATACGATGGATGTCTGCGGAAAACATGGAAGTCATTTATAGGTGTTTAGATAAAAAGCTTTTAGAGGCACAAGCAGCTTATATAACCCTGTTAGGATGGAAGGGTAGTCCGGGGGAGGTAAACAGATGGCTCTCTGAAAGTAAAGTGCTGTCTTATTTTACCTCTTCCTGGACAATGACCAATGGAAACGGAAGTGAAAAAGGAAATGAGGACAGGCGATTTATGCCGCTGACTAGTTTTTGTGAGAACAGTGGTTGGAATGCATTTTTTGCCATGCCTATACGGTACTACGGACGTGTTGATTTTATTAGCACGGACGCTAAACAAAAAACACAATATTCATCGAGTTACATGTTATCAACTCACTCACTCCCATGCATTAATTTAAACACTGTGGCTACAATAGATAACACGATTACTCAAGAGCCTGAAAATGACTTGGCAAAACTCATTTTCAGTAAGCGACAAGAAATGGCACCTAAGTAAAAACAACTGTGTGAAATACGGTTAACTGCTGTTTTATAACATTTTTATTCACATTTTTGTTTGATGTAAATTAATTAGATGTTAAACACCCACCTTAACTATATGAACTGCAGGTCACACCACTTTTTAAATGTTCTCTCAGGCAGCTGATGAACACAGATCAGCAATATATTTAAGAATAACTCTAAATATATCAAACCCTTGCTTTTTAAAACCTACCCAATTATGTATGGCCCGAGGGCAGATATGACCACAAAAAAATAAATTTGGTTTCACTAACTTATATTGTAATGAGAGCCTATATAAATTCAAATATTTTCACACAGAAAACCGTTTGTAGGGGTGAGTGACAGGCAGAGACAGGGTAATCCCCCTGATTGGGTATTCACTAATACCACCAGTGGTCTGGTATACAGCACCACAGACATACACAACACCATGTGGATGCCTAAGACTGGGCACGGTGTTTTATATATCTGCTTATTACTCACTAAGGAGCAACAGCTTATTTGCCATTTTCACACACCTAAATAAATGTCTTAGGATAAAGAGAATGGGGTGAATTATAAAATATGTCATTCTAGTATACTTGCTGTATAAAAGATGACAGCTTTTTGTTTTGGTGTCTAGATTGAAATCCAACTGTCCCTTATCTGGTCTGTGACCTTTCACTCTGGGGTTGTCAACACCTTGGGATGACATACACCAAATGCTGCAGCTCCCTGCACGGCTCCTGGGCTTACCACCCCTGTCCAATCAGATGACTCCAAATTCGGTACCGGGGCACCGAGAGTTGGGCGTTTAAAATAAAAACTAATTAATAAGGTCTCGTTTTCATATTTTGTAAGTGTTGCTATTTAACCAAGTACAGCAAACTCTCCTGTTTTTTAGCTAGTACTTTCCCCGTTCCTTAAGTTCATGGTAATTATAGACATCTCCTTCTTCATTATCTGATTCCAAGCAACTTTTCGAGTCTGTTACACATACTTTAGCGTATGGTATTTTTTTGCTGTATTTCTGACGCTTTGGCTGATTATCATTGCGTAAAACTGTGTGAACTGATTGTAAAGCTGCAAAACACAATATCAGAAGACACAGTACCATAATTACCACAAACATTGCCAAGTTCGAGTTTTCTATACGGACCAAGCGTGGTTGAAAGTCTGCTAGTAAAGTGATAAACAGCCGTTCGATTTCAGCATTGGATATTTCCGGTATGTTAATAGTCATGACGACTAAGTTTCAATGAATGGGTCGATGCAAAAATTGTACTTAACTATATGACCTGCGCTCCAGTAAATGTTTTTCTGTATATAACTCTATGTTGACTAAGGGAAATAAGTGATTGTTACTACAGTGTAATGCACATAAAAAATGTCCTACGTGAATGGAAAAAGATAAAGGTATTGTTTCTTATTATTTAAAAAAAAAACTGTACTGCACAGACGACTAAAATGTAACTTATGATATTACACTTTATTTAAAATAATACCAAAAACGGGCATAAAATGCTCAAAATCCTGTGAATTTTAACTAGGTTAAAGTATTTCGCCTTTACTATACCTGTTAGTTTGATTGTTTAAAGGGCAATGGAAACCTTACTTACTTGGACCCCACCAAGTGATCCGCAACGCGTTACAGAGTTACTCACAAAAATATCACTAACTACCAACGATGTATATGTGCGAAACAGAGTTAGAGATCTCTCTTCTGACATTGGGAGTTTACAAAAAGCATTGGTTTTTGCCATAACTTTAAGTTCGGCACCGGAGAATAACACTGTTGTTGATAAGTTGAAAAAGGAACTTGGAGACGTCTGGGCTGATTTTAACGAACGTCTTCTTCCGTTAGGTTTACCAGCAAAAAGCATTTGGAAACCCTTTGTTGCCATAAACGATCAAACAAAAAGACGTCATGGTGTAGTAACTACCTTAGCAAAAAAACATAAATTGCCCAGGGATGATATCACTGCACTACTTGTAGCATACACAGATGACCCTGTACTGTATAGTGCTTGGGAGACACATTGGGATGAATCACAATACCTATTTCAACCATACAGTGAAGAGAGACATTTATATGATTTTTTTGCCGTCATATGGCCCTCTGTGTTATGTTTATCTAAAAACCTAACATGTGACTATAGTTATCTTATAAGAGCTTTACGAGCAGTTGGCCTTTTGGTTCATTTACGGGTTTTTAATGATTTTTATGACGATTTTGAAAGTACCGTGATCGAACCATTAATGCAGGAGTACTGTAAATCTAATAAACAAGCTGGGATATATCATTTGTCAGATGCTGCATATGACGGACATACAATTTCACTTTCTACTATAGGACAGCTGGTAAAATATGTTCTTAAAGATAACTTTCCAAAGCAATGGAGTGATATGGAAGGTGATAAGAATGTAACAAGAAACCAGCATGCTGTTTCTGCACTAGCAGACGTTGCCCGCTTAATGGGAATTGTAGGCAAGAAGAAAGGTTTTTTCCTTTTCGATGCCTTGTGTGGTCTTTCAATTCATCCAACAGCTCGACCGTACGTTCAATTAACTAAGTGGTACGGTGTGTCTTGGGCAGTTTTAAAGAAGCTACAAGAAATATCTAACAAAAAACTTTTATTGCCACCTTTAATCGCGGATGATACGCTCATTTGGATAGACGCGAAGGAAGACATGCGTTTTTTAATTACTGGCGTGGAGTGGGCTAAACTGTCAGTAATGGTAACCAGCATGGCAAAGTATTTCTGGCAAGTTGAAGACAGGGATAATCGGGAACATCAACGTGAAAAAAATAAGCATGAGTTACTTAAAGCTTTATGTTGTGACGTTTCCACTGATAATATAGGGTTGGAAGTAATAGAATACGAGCCCGATCAGTGCATAGAAAATAATTTGGGCCACTACATTATACCCCTTACCATTCCCCGCTCTGAGAATAATGTAAAGGCCTTGGTTAGGATGTTAGGCTATAAGTATTTGGTTGACAATCATGGATTTCTTACACGTGAAGTGCTGTCGGGTCCACTTGCTTGTATATTTAGCCAGGAACAACTTGAACTAGGATTTTTGCAGGGACTTAAAACTATATTGAAATTCATCACGTTCTTAGATGACTTGTCCATTTCTCATGAAAGTTTAGATAAGGAAAGCATGGTGTATGACATATACAGAAAATATCATGAAACCAATAAAGAACATTTCTTTTTGCATGCTATGATGGCTTGCGCTTTAGAATGCTTGGAAGATCATATTTTCATTGCTCTGCGTGAACTTTTAAGGAAAATGCAAAAAGATAACAGTCATTACTTTAAGAACCTTGATTGGATTGTTTTAAGGTTTGCTGCAATACATAATATTTTACCGACACCTTACGGCGTTCTTGAGCAAGTATTGTGTGTACATCAAGATAAAGTTAAACATATGGATTATGGCACAGATAAAATAAACATTACAAAATATATTAATTGCTGTACTACTGGTATTATACCAAAATGTTATAAAATGTGTGACGTAAGCTTGTCGGACGTATGCTTGCCTGTAATTAAAACATTTTTTTTAACAAATAAAAAAACATGACTGAAATTGTTTTCCGTCGGTTGCTATTATCCAAATGAAAAAAACAGTATCTTTACTAATCTATTTACCCCCACACTACCCCATTCACCTTTTGCATACAAACACCAATGGCACGTGGGAAAAGATCTCCAATTATACGTTTGCAAAAGGGGAGTGGGGAGTGGTTGTGTGGGGCGGGCGGGTTCCCTTTTATTTGTTTCGGATGTGATTTCCCGTCCTGGATTTTTATACAGTTTCATAACGGCCCTTTCATCAGCTATAATACAGCAGATGGTGCTAGTGGCAACCATGCCACTTTGCTACTCCAACAGGGGCATGGCTGGTTTGGACTTCAGTACCTATAATAGGTTAACATGTTTCTAATGATCTGCCTTATGTTGGGCTTATCATTTTGTTAAAATATTAATAGTGATTATTTGCACAGTACTTCTCTGTGTCCAGCTTTAATTTCTGAAACATAGAGCTCTATTTTACATTGCAAATGGGAAGTTTTGTGAGGGGTGTCTGTGTACTAAGGGTAACCCTATGGAGCCCTGGGAGTAGATGCTTCACATGCCCATGTAAGCAGTGGGGCTACTTGAGCGCCATCTAGTGTATCAACTTGGTAAAACTAATGTTATACATATGTTGTATTTTAAGTGACAGCGTGCATGTGAATTCAGGACGGAAACTAACCGAGGCCACTGAAAAGGTTTCTATGAGCTTTTTTAGGGGTGTCTCTTATGGCACCTAAGTGTAATATTAAGTTTAGGTTTGTGGAAGCCATTTTCAAGAGCCGTGCTGTAAATAAGGAAATAAGAATTAAACTTTGAAATTTAGTACATCGGTACTATTACTTTTAGACAGGGCGATAACAATTTAACCTAACATCCTTTACCGTTCATGTAGTCATGCCAATGCTTTAAAAAATGGCAAAAACTTAGCTTTTACCTCCGATGCGTGCATATATATGGGTAGTACAGTGGTTGAATGCATCTTTAAATGAACACCTGAATGCAACATGCTGACTATATAAGGTTACATGTACACTTATTAAGGTTAATTAGGCCAACCTAATGCTAATTAGGTAACTAACGTCATTTTCATGATGTATAAACTCCTTGGACTATGGCCTATGACAACATCTTCACATCTACACCTTTATGTCACCTAAATGCAAATGAACATTAACCTACGACCTCTTACCAGCGATGTGTGCGCGTTGAGGCTTTGAAAATAAAAAGAAATCAATTCTCGCCTTCTTATGTATATATGGATAGTACAGGTATGGTGGAGTACGGGTGCTTATGGTGTAAGAAATGGATTAATGCAGGTCCCTTTTACATGTTTAACATAACTTTGCATAATATGTAAATAATACAAGGTTAATTGGCTTAATTGAAGACTAATATATTTATGTTAAAGTTTACCATCGTGGAAGTTCAGTTTTCATAGAAGATAAAGAGAGACACAGTGAGAGCCAATCAAAACACAGTATACCCCTGGAGTAAGCCCCCACCCACCCAACTGTATACAGGGACACTGAGGGACCCTACTGACTTGGCCTCCCTCAGCCAGCCTGTGCACATCTCCTGTACTCCAGCCCTTCACTGCACACTTGCACACACTAGACATGGCTACTACAGAGCAGGCACTTCAAACTCTTGGGGCCCTAAGTGCCTGGGTAGAAGAGATGCAAGCGACGGTTAATGAAGATGGTCTTTTACCACGTTATCCAAGAGGTACAGTGCTTATGAGGCACACTCTTACTGCCCTTAAAGCCCTTCACAAGGACAGGAAACTTGTACAGGCACAACAGCAAGAAGAGGAGAGGCGGCAGGAGGCCCTAGCCCAATGGGAAAGGGAGGAAGAGCAAAGGCGGCAGGAGGAGGCCCTAGCCCAGCAGCTAAGGGAAGAAGAAGAAGATCAGCAGGCCCAATTAGAGGAGGAGAGGAGGATGAGGCAACAAATGGCCCCGCTACTTAACACTCCAGGTGCGGGGGTGTCCGACTCTGCAAGGCCCACACCACCATTAGCAGAGTCGGACACAGACTCTGATTTGGATGTACAATTCGTTGGGGTTTCATATCTTTTACCTACTCGAACCCCATTGCAAAAAAACAAGAACTCTAACTGCAAAAGTTGTTTAAAAAAACTGAAACCTGCCCACCCTGTGCCATACTCAGTGGATTCTTCGGACACTGATGATCTTGAGGAGCCGGAAGAACAAAGGCGCAAGAAACCACTGACTATGGCACAGAGACGTCGCCGTAGACTAGCACCAGCACCGGAACCAGCTCCTGAACCGGAACCAGCACCTGAACCAGAACCGGAACCAGTAGCGGAACCGGAACAAGTTCAGCAAAACTTGAGGGAGGAAAGAGATGAAGAGTGCCCTATTTGCCTGGACAGTTTAGCATTAAAATCTGAAGCAGGAGGGATTCTGGGCTGGTCTTTGTCTCTCACAGAATGTAACCACCTTTTCCATACAGAATGTGCAGACGGATGGTTTGCTGGTCACGGTTATTGCCCAATTTGTAGACATGCGATTGTGCAAACAGAAGAGATAGATAGACTTATGTGAACCTTTGTAAATTATGTTAACCTATGTAAATTGTATTTTTCAGCTATAAAACTTATACATTGTTTGTTTTATGAAACATTGTAAATAATGAATTATGATGAAAAAATGTGTTTGTTAAACATTGTAAATAACTAAATAAAGAACAGTGTAATTGATGATTAAAAAAATGAATGAAAAAAAACAAAAAAAGATCCCAAAAAACTCCAAAAATACAAAAAAATCCCAAAAAACTCCAAAAAATATTGGGCCCGGGAAGGTAACATGGATAGGTTGCCCGGGACAGCTATGTGCGATGGTTGGGGCACATAGCACAAAAAAATAAAAAGATGTCTAATGTTGCCCAATACAATTCTTTCCCTTCCACTCTCATAATTTTCCCCTGTTTAATAACGAAGTTGCACATTGGTACTACTTGTAGACTTGGCAATGAACACATAAGCTAACATGTCCCTTATTCTTCTCGTGCTCGCACCGAGGCTTAAAGAAATGATACAAATATTACTTTTTACCTCCTTCGTTTACATGTATACGAGTAGCACAGTGGGATATAGGTGCTTCTTGTATGAAAAAAAAATTGTCTCTCATTAAAATGCTTAACACACTAAAATAAAACATGCAAACTTTTAAGTTAGTTGGGTGAATTGAAAACAGACTAAAACACAAAATAAGTATGTTGGAGCTATTTTTAAAGGATACACTGTGAATAGGGATGAAAGGGCACAACTTAACATATTGTTACACAGCTACTACTAATTGTAGACAAGGCGATGGGTATTTTGCATACCATTTTTACCCATTCATGTATGTGCTCCAAAACTTTTAAAAATAACAAAAAGTTAATTTTATGATTATTTCTTTTTATATGTAATAATTGTAGTAAATATTAGGTATGCAAGATAGGAAGGATAAAAATCCAATTGAAACACAGTAAACTTGTCCCCCCAGAGTAAGCCCCCCCCACCCAACCAAATCATATGGAGGACTATGAGGAGCCTCATTCACTTGGCCTTGTGCAGCCTTGGTGTGCGCATCCTTTCTGCTCCAGCCCCTTTACTCCATACACTAGCCATGGCTGCTCAAAATCAAGCCCTCTTCAACCTTAAGGCTCTAAGTGCTTGGGTTCAAAATATGGAGGCTGGAGTTGAAGGCGTTGGCCTTTTAGCCAACTGCACTAAAGGTACAGAGCTTATGAGGGACACCGTTGCTGCTCTTGAAGCCGTGGATGAAATAAGAAGAATTTTACATGTTGAACAACAAGAGGAGGAAAAAAAGAGGCGGCATGAGGAGGCCCTAGTCCAACGGAAAAAAGATGCAGAAAATGACCGTCAGGCGCAATCGGAAAAGGAAGTGAGGTTTAGGCTCCAATTAAATACGAGGCAGATCGAGCTAACTAAAAGTGAGGAGGAAAAGGAGGAGGAGGAGGAGGAGGATGAGGATGATTATTATGACATTTTTAATGTTTTACATAGGTCTTTGGCTAAAGAGGCCGAGAAACAACTGGCTATGCTAAGACCACCATCAACAGAGTCGGACAAAGGCTCATATTTTTTTCCAGTTAACAGTACACCGCCCCAACACAACAACACTGACAGCAACTGCTATGTAAAAAAACCTGGATTGGTACAGCCTGTGCCTAATTCCCGTAAAAACATTAAAAAGTTGAAAAACCAGAGAAGACGCAGAGAACCACTAAGTTTGGCACAAAGACGTTGTTGGAAGCACGGGCTTAGGGCGCAGCCGTTTCTCCTAGCACAAATGCAGGCCCCGGTACCAGCACAACATCAACAAAATGAACTGTGTCCCGCGTGCCATGACGAACTGTATGACATGTGTTTTGTGTTGTAAAAAAACTATATAAAATCTGTTTGTTAAATAGAATGTTGTAAATCTTATGAGACCCGTATAGTGTTAGTTTATATAGCCTTGTAAATAATCAAACATGATGAAAAAAATGTTTTCCTTAAACATTGTAAATGACTGAATAAAGAAAGTGCAATAGATGTAAAAAAGAAAAAAAAACAAATGAATGAAAATCCCCAAACAATTTCTTAAAAAATTGGACCCGGGAAGGTAACTTAAATAGGTTGCCCGGGACAGCTATGTGCGATGGTAGGGGCACATAGCACAAAAAATGAAAAAAAGATGTTTGATGTTGCCCATTAAAGTTTTACCACCGAACTTATATGTTAATACCCCATTCCTAATGACTCCTTATATTTGCACAAACTTATTTTTTTAAGTTTAAAAGAAACCCCTCTTTTAAATGCATTAACTTACACATTTCCCTGTACACCATCCTAAAGATTGAGCTCCCACGCTCCACCTCAGCTGTTTCTCATTGATCACTTCGTACAGATTACTTCTTGACATGTTACACGACTGGTGACCGTCACAGTTTGTAGTTTACAGCTTCCAGCCCAGATGATGTCGATAAAGTTTCAGTAGCATGGCGCCATGGGTTCCGTGAGAACCTTTTAACGTCCCTCTTTTGTTTACACCGCCCCTAAATCGTTCAACCGACCGTGTGACCGTGCGATCTAGCAACCCATTTTTATATATATATAGGGTAATAAAGAAATGTTGCTTCAGCTATAGGAAAGGTTTCCTAAGTTTGGGTTATGAAAAGAGGTGCTGGAAATCCCCTAAGGCGTGTAATAAGTATAATATCCGTATAGGGAAGAAGTTGCCCCTTTCTAATTGGTGCAAAGAAATGTCACGTGGGCCAGAAATTTTTATCACAGGAACAGGGTAAAAAGGGGCTATATAAAGAAAACTCCCACTACAGCTGGCATAGTTACTTTCATTAAACGATAAGAGTCAATACTACTTACCTTTTAAAAATGGAAGGAAAATTTGTGGACAAATCTACATACACAAATGAGGATGTTCTGCGTGTTACTAAGACTGATGAGGAGGCGAAAAGTGTGTCACAACAAAACCATTTAAAACTTTTAGAAAACATTAAGCTCAAGGACGAGGAAATAGCCAAAAGCAAAAATGCCCTTCGAGAAAAGGATGGAGTTATAGCACAGTTAAAACACCGCCTGCAGCAAATAAGCAAAGAAAAGACCGATGCATGGACTCGGGTTGCAAGTTATGACACGGAGGTTACCCACTATAGAACTACCGCAGAGCGCCTTGAAAAGGAAAATGTGGCATACAAACATCAAGCAGACATTCTTAGAAAAGAGTATAACGAAGAAAAACGCTGCACTGAGCTGAAGGAAGCATTTTTGGAATCTGAACTTAAAAAAGAAAAGGAAACATATACTTATTTAGAAAGTGTTTTGAAAAAGGAAAAGCAGGAGGTTTTAAGGCACTTAAACATAACGGTTGAATGGTATAAAAACCAGCTAAACTTTCTCCATGAAGGACTGTCATATCTTGTGGGACGTAGCAATGGCATACATTATAAAACCAATTTGCCTCCGTCTAAACAAGAAAGTTCTTGCTTAGTTCGCGCTCAGGAAGCTGGAATAAATCACACGGCGGGATGGACGGAATGTGACAGTGGTCAGGCTGATGTTTACAGTCAAGTTTGTAAAAAGTGTAAAAAGCCATTGAAGGGTGGATCGCAAACAATGTTGCAACACATGGCTGAGTGCATTGTTGGCTAAATGCAGTCAGTGTAGTATTATAGCAAATGACAATGCTTAATTACAAGGATGTAAGTCTTCATCATTTCCCATAATTTCCTGTTTTTATGTATCCTGGAATTTATATTTTTTATTTGACAATATAAACTCCACATGATATTTTCGGAGGGAATTTACCATTTCGTGCATCCCCTAACCTCCCCTCAATTCTCCCTGTCTGCTATAAAATGCAGGACAGGGCCTGGTAATGGCCCTACTGAACCCCAGGTTAGCCCCTACCCCCTGCCTGGCCTCCCTGCAGTTTCCCCAGTTACTCCCATGGCCCTAGTGCTTTCCTTATGATGAATCCTAATTGTGCCTGATTCACAAAGAAAGCAAAAATCAGGCACGGGGCAGTCCCCACTATGACACTGCACTTATGATACTGACTCTATAATTGAACAAAAAATAAATTCAGCTTCAGCTGGTTCCTCCGTCTGTATATACAGACTGCAGACACAAGCACATCAACTCACAACAACTCACGATAAAAATAGGTGCAGAAGTGTGACTGGAAAGGTTGTTTAAAAGAAAGCTCTTTTATAAAAGTCATGTTAATGTGGATAACAAAAGTTCAGTTTCACTGATTTAATCTGCAGATAAGTGTGGGTTAGATTAGAAATGAGTTACAGAGGTTGACAAATCTACACTCCCACTAGGAGTGGTGGTCTTAGCCATGCAGCCACGTTTCTAGGTCAGGCTATGGTCTGTTCAAATCAGCGAGGAAATGGTAGTTTTATACAACAATACTCCATGTCACTGTGACGGGTGGGGAGGGGGTGCAGGCACATTTCTAGGTCAGGCTATGGTCTGTTAAAATCAGTGAGGAGATGGTAGTTCTATACACCAATACTCCATGCCACTGTGATGGGGTGGGGAGGGGGTAATAGGTAAATCTTGAAACTTGTGTTTAGAAGCATTTTAACCCCATATACAATTGTTTTCAGGTCATATTAAGTGTTTATATACAACCTTTGGATGTCTGTTAATGTTTTCATGTTTTTTCACCACCCCTGACTTACATCCCTGTAATTACGATGAAAAAAATATTGAAATGATTAATAATCATGTAGGCAGTAATAAGTAAAAAGCTAAGGGCCACATCATATTTTATTTACTTGAAAAATATATATGTAATTAGATCATTAAGAACGACTATCGATAAAAATTGTGCTTTTACTTTTGAAATATAAGAAAAATAAATGTAGTAAAAAAACTCCATGTTTGTGTGTGTTTAGTACTTTTTTTTCTTTACCATAAACAAAGGTTATTTTAATTTATAACTTAGCGTTTAGTGCAAAAAGTATATATGGTCATTATAAATGAAGAAATGGCAATACACCAAAAAAGGGTTGCTGCGGTTATAAACGAAGAAGGATTTAAAAATGTTTTATATGAGGTCCCGCCAAATGTGTTTTCCAAATCCTTTATGTGAGACATGGCTAAGTCTTTAAAGTTCTCTGCTTTTTCTAAATATGCTGTAGCCCTGTCAGAATATATTTTTGAATTGTTCTTGTGGAGTGCCATCATGTGATTAAAGTCCTGAGTATACTTCTCATGTGATTCCACAACCCCGTCCCAATTGCTTTCAGTAACATTTAAGAACAAATCTGATAACATTAGGGGGTTTGTGGTGGATGGATCTGAATGGGTCGAGCTTCCATTTATATGTCTGATATCATCCTCATCGAACAAAGAAGTTATAACATGCAAGTTAACAGGAAAGGCTTTGATTACATCTGGAAAACCTAAATGGTCATTGAAATCGCAACCGGTAAACTCGTAGGGAATGTAAAAGCCGATGCCTGTTAAGGAGCAGCCGCAGGGAACTTTAACTATGCACGTGTTGCATGAAGTAGTGGTTCTAAGGTGTTCAGTGGCCGTATTTCCCGGCAATGCATTTAAATAGGGACAGTGTACTACCCAAGGTGTGTCTGGTCCAGCATTATAAGAATGAACTAGATACCTTGTACTTTCTAACCGTATTACTTCAGTAGGTTGATCTGTTAGTTCAACGCGTACATCACAGTGCTTTGCTATAGCTCTTTTGTCGTCATAAAAAAGTGCTGCTCCACATGTTAAATGATTTGTATCCTGTAATCCTCTTTCTGTGGAGCAAACTTTAATTTCCTCACCCCGACAAGAAGTATAGTGTGCAAGAGACAATTCAGTATAGTAACGTGCATTTGGAGTCACTGCAAAAAAATCCGGCAGGTTAGCTATTCGTGTAGACGCCTTGTGATGCTCAGCTGTTGCAATATACGTTTTGTCTACACGGTACACACCTAAGATTCCACCTACTGATTTTAACGGGATGGTCAGAGTGATGAAAAGGTAGTTTTGAGAACGGGTGTAAGCTGTCGATCTAATCTTGTAATAAAATGATGGATCTGGATAAACTAACCTTAACTGGGGATGTCTTGGTAACTCTACATTATTAACATGCCTCAGGACTTTTTGAATGTCGGTGGTTTGTATAAGTCTAGGTGGAATGTAACCTTCTAAAAGTCTATTGATACCTAAAACCCAGTCCCGGCTATACTTTAGATAACGATTAGTTACCATTCTGTAATGTTCCAAGTTGCCTAAAAGAGTTAGGGTGGCTGCCTGAGCAGTAGCAAGAGATGACACCTTTGTCATGATACTGTTTAAGTCATTTGTCATTCTTCGACCCAATCTTTTAAGAGCCGCATCAGTTTCATTAATGCGCTTATTTATGTTGCGAAGGCCGCTTTGTAAGGCTTTATTTTCACCGTCTATCATGTGAGACAAGGAGGACAAAGTCTCCTCGGAACGAACTATTTCCTCCGTGTTCATATGAACAGTATCTGCAAGTTCACACATATGTTTGTCCATTAATTTAACATCGCCCCAGTTTGGAGTGCCAAGTAGGTCACTTCCGATCCTGCCCATAGTAGCCAAAAGGCCGCCGCCGGTATCAGACCCTACCACTTTACTGTTGTTGCAAAAATTTGGCGACAGATGTGGTGCAGACGTTTGAGTATCGTATGTGCTTCTTCTTTTGCGGCCTCTTGAGCTGTTTTCTTCCACCCTACCAATGGCAGACAGAACATTGTTTATGCTTTCTTTCATGAGCCCAAACTCTTTTTTATAACCGTTGCTGACCACCGTAGAAAGCTCGTTTATTGCATTGCAGTGTGCCATGTCGTGCGTGTGTGCAGAGCAGTTAATGGAGTTTAAAGGTTTGTAATCCATGTTAGG
This sequence comes from Acholoe squamosa, assembly GCA_949317995.1. Taxonomy (NCBI): domain Eukaryota; kingdom Metazoa; phylum Annelida; class Polychaeta; order Phyllodocida; family Polynoidae; genus Acholoe; species Acholoe squamosa. The sequence goes on along the minus strand of OX439040.1, from coordinate 21,423 downwards.
AATAGGAAGAGCAAAAGTATGACGATACTTTGTTACACCGTTTAATACGGTGCCCACCTTAGTGAAAACCACACCCCAATTTACACGACTGTATTCAGAAGGCATGCTAAGAATCTTGTTACATAGACAGTTGGTATGTAAAAAGCCTATTATTAAAAACCAATTAAGTGCAAAAGATAATATTTTGCATTGACGGAACACAAAATACATGGTTTTGGTTCAGCTGTCTTACTGCAAATAGCGACGTTAAAAAGGTTTTATGGTTTATGCACAAAAAAATTACAATCTCTAATATCATTTTATTTTTTTATTTGTCACAATTTACTTATAAAAAGCCTGTTAGATGTTACGGTTAGTTTAATCGACCATTAACATTTTTAGTTCGTTTAAAATTGTTTGACTTATAACATTTTTCTTATTAAGGTATTGATATATAAAGACAGGGTTCATCGACACTATAACATAGTCAGTACTTTTTTGGCTTGTATTTATAGCAGGACGAGGTCTCGAGAAACAAACTACATACATGCTATCTATCAAACAAAATGCCAGTATGCTATTTGGTACAAACATGTACAGACAGCGAACAGTGTCTTCTAGACTTTTGTTTTGTAAGTACTTGTTAACTCCCTCTCCCTCGTGAGCTATTTCTATTTTTTCAAACTGAGCAACCTCACTGAGAGACGCATCTTCTATCTTTTCATCCTCGTACATGTTTGTAAATGGATATTGCTCTGAAGAAAAACATGGATTCAGTTGTATAACCCTTACTTTTGATCCACAGAATGTAGCACACATTTTATCACAGCCTTTGAGCACAGGGGTACTAATAAAGATGTTAGGCATCGGTAAAACTATGTTTGGTAAAAAGAAGTTTAAATCAAAGTTAGCCTGACATCTGGCTTTAAAGCACTTGGACATAAACAGCACAAACTTTATCATTTTAGAGGAGTAATTCACAGTTACTTGAACCCCTTTACCGGAACGTGTGTTATGTGGATATCGAATACATAAAGGCATGCTACAATTTGCATCATTGTTTATGACAAGATTTATGGTTTTTTCTGCATTGTTGTAGACGAACCTGGAGAACCTGTCCACATTATTAATGAATGTACTATCATATCTTTTGCCATTTCTTCCTTCTTTTGTTTTAAGGTGTTGAACCAAAAGAAATTTGCCACTGTTAGTTTGCTTCCATAAACTGTTGAGAATTTCCAACAATAAAGGAACCGGGTTTTTTCCTTCTGGAAATATGTAACTTCTTTTATTGATTTCCCTGGCAATATCGTTCACATTTTTAAAGCAAACGTGATTCATATTTTTTGTCATCACCTTAGCTTCATAATCCTTAAAAAAAGCCACGTCTTTAAGGTGTTGCACTCCTTCAAAATTTTTAACGACGCGACCAAAAATTACTTTCCCCCCATCTTCCCGGGTAGTATACTGAGGCCCATGAACCAGTATGTCATCTATTGTAAGAGGCGTGTCGCTTGTATTTAAAACACACTTTAATTGACGTGTGCCATCATGCTTAACTTGTGAAGGACCTCTTAGGCAGTGGCCTACAGGATCACCAGCTTTTGTTGGAATGGGATACACGCTTAAATCATATGCAGGCTCGTCTTCCCATGTTTCAATTCCTAAAGTATTGGGATAGGCATGGCGAATGGTTTCCAACATACCGGCTAAATCTCGACATGCAGAAGATGTAAATACGAGACCGGTTGGTAACAGTGCATGGTGGTGCAATCCAATTTTTATGGTATCACTGTCGCGGGTCGAACAAAAGACTAGATGTTTTCTTATTTTCTGACCTGGAAAAATTGATTGAAACATAGCATCAAAAGCGGCAACCACATCTTTACTCAAGGCATTAATGTCCGGAACAGGTACGTCTTTACCGGCAAGCTTAAGGTCAATGTCAGCCACAAAACTAGACCAGTGAAGACCGCTCTGTAAATACTCGTTAGTGGTTCCTGAAACCAATTTGTTTTCTTTAAATGGATACATGTTTTTTGTTATTAAGTCCTGCATTGAAGCCACAGAAGACATTTTTTGTTTAGTTTGGCAGGGTTTCTTTAAGGCGGGAACAATTCGCATAAAGTTCATGCCGCCATTTTCTGTGGGTCTTGCCCATATGGGTGTACAATGTTCTCCTGCCTCCACTAACCTAATTTTAGTCACTGATTTACCACTTAAATGAAAGGGTGATCTAGATCGAGGAATGGTGGCTTTCGTCAATCCAATTAAAGGCAAAGCTGGTGTTTCTGGCCGTCCATGCTCTAACGTGCCCAAGTTCTGAAAAGTGTAATATAAAGGCTCTTTTTTATTCATGATCTGTAAAAGATCCTCACAATTGCCATACAGCCGCAGGAAGGTTTTGTTGTTTCCATCGAATACGGGTCTTACATCTTTATAAACTGATTGGAAAACTACATTTGGATTGAGAGTGTGTTCTAGCAAATCAGTTTTTCTACTTTTGCACCATTTTTGTATAGCGAAAGTGTCAAAAACAGACAAAGGTACAGAGGCAATCGAATTTTCAATAAACTTTTCAGTGACATGGCCAGTATACAATGGAACAACTTTAAATACTGTACGTCTTGATTGCATTGGAACTGTTAGTTCTTTATATACAATGACTCCATTGTCAAACATTATATTACAGAGCTTTTTATAAGCAGCAGTTAGTTGATTGCGTAAATCACCATAACACCCTGTTAGTCTTGCCATCATTCCGTGGTACCGTGGATCAAATTTCAGTCCACCTTCTAGGGTCTCACCTAGTTGCTTGTCGTTCGTTCTATATTCCTGTGTTACTTTTATGTTTTTCATAATATGTCTTAACATTGTAAACGGATCCACATGACGGTCTCTATGCCACCGCAAAAGAACATGGAAGGAAAGAAACATGTGCTCTAACGCACTTATATTTCTCGGTAAACTGTTATTGTCTTTAGACCACAAAGACTCAGCTTGAACCGACCTAACCTTAGTGCTCCATTCTGAAAAAACATTTTGAAGTACGGCCATGTTCTCGTAAAAAGTTTTTTGTGGTAGAACATGTGGGTGCAATGTATTCCTTTTACTTCTGTGTATAACGTCCATGGAAACATTCCACAAATTGTTCCAGCTATGACACAATTCGTTCACCTCACGTGCCAGTAGTGTATTTAGTTTTATTATATGTAACACTGAAAACCACAACAGTTTAATGTGACCTTTAACTAAATGTGCATTACTAAATTTGGCACTGTGTAAAATAATGTCTCTTTCGTCCTTTGGGCATGTAAACAATGCCAAACCACAAGGAATTGCGAGAGTGGCACATTTTTGTTCTTTTGTGATGCGCTCTAAAACAATAATCCCTGTAACTCCATCTTGTGCATTACAAGACCGACTCCATTCATGAATATAGTCTAGGGTGCAAATGTCTGGTACGTACAAAAAGTACTCCTCCTGTAGAGCACACTCAACATTTTCGATTTGCTTCAGAAATAAATCTGGTTTACTTGTGAGTATTGATCCCTGTTCACAAGCAAAACACGCCCTACCAAAAATTACTTCATGTGAAAGAGGCATTGTTTTTTAACTTAAAAGGGTGATTTGGTATTTCAGAAAGTGGTGTATCCAAACGGTTTTTACAGCACAGACAGGGTGACCGTGTTTATTTCACTAATATATTACTGAATCCTGCTGTTGGCCAATCATGAATGAGAACACAGTTATAAAGGACAGGATCGCTATCCAGTCAGGTGATTGGTGGGCGTCTAGACCCAATGCCGTGCCGGCTTTTCAACACGTATCCCCATATGATTTATATGAAAAGGATAAGAAACAACTGTACGTGTTGGATGTTAAAAGAAAACTGCAACATGTAAACGGGCTGTTTGTACCCGTGGACAGTCTGACAAAAGGCAAAATTGCAGCATTGACTTTGTTATCAAATGCCCATTTTAACTTTTGGAGAGCTTCGTTGCGTGTAAGACAGAGTCATCGTCACTTTGCCGTGGCGTATGACATTACTGCTTCATACACTGATGGTTTGTGGAAGGATGTTTTACATTCTCAAAGTCATGTTTTTGTTCAACCACATTGGATTCAAGTAGACGATTTTACACGACAAAAGCACTTGTTATTATCCTTTCCATCTAATTACATAGGGGCGATAAAGGATTATATTGTAACCGATGTACGTTTTCAAGATAACGGTGCTTCCTTTACAGCACGCACCATTCAACCATTTAAAAAAAACAAAAAATAAATATTTACTGGGGTTTATTTTACTTATGATAGATCAAGTGTGTTTGACAAAAACACTAATAACAGTACATGCAAATAAAAATGTACAACGATTTAAGAAAAGCTTTTTTTTATTTTGCACATCATACTTCAAAAGAACCACATTAAACATATTGATATTTTACATTACATAACACTAACAAAACTAGTATACATTTTATATGCTGCAAATAAAACAACATTGACATTTTACTTGAAATGCATCGGCACGATTTAATATACCCTGTTACCCACAATCCGTTTTTGATTTATCCGTAGAATAACATTAACACAAATGGCTTACTTGGGGAAGAAGAAACAGCCAACATTAGGTTTGCAAGAGGGGATTGGTAGTATGGGGAATAAATGGATAAGTACATTTCCTGTTGCTACACTAAGTAGACCAAGTTTAAAATGGTCATTAAACAGCTGTACCTTAACTACATAATACAAGGTTCACGGTACACTGATCGAACCAAGTCATAGATTCTTTTTACACAGATTTTATCTTGGGTAATATCCTTTGGAAGCTGGTAAAAATCACAAGCTTCATTATAGACTTTGGGATTTCTAGACAAAACGTCCCTGACAATGTCGTTGGTTACATATCTATCTGCAATTTCATCTTTAAACAGTTTAATAACTTTCTGTTTAAGAGACCGAGGCCACTTTTTTCGACCCTTTCCAGTAGACACAAATTTCCTCTTTGTCATGTTCATGCTGTTTGTATTTAGTTCATTGTTTTCTTCAGCAGCCATTGATTCCTCGTCCAGGTTCACTGCATTTTTAACTCCACCTTCAAAATTACAAGGCGTGGTAAAAAGAGCAGTGGACATTTCGCCGGTATTATTGACGGCACTTTGGGTTGCGTCACACATGTTGGTGTTTGTAACAGGCAAGGTATTACTTGCACTGTTTTCAATTTGAGTCGACAAGCAGGATTTTGCTGATACTCCTGCGGTTAACTCTACCTCTGTTAACTGTTTACCCGTGAGAGCTTTTGACACTAAATCACCCATACGGGCCATGTCCCGCTCTGTGTTATTCAAATCGTACACTCTTTTCTGCATTACTTCAGAGTGTTTCATTAGACGTGCCAAGTCCTGTTCATTTTTAGACCCCACACCCATCGGCAGTATTCTGGTGACAGTAGATTTGCGCACCAATGTACAGCTTGCACGTTTTTTACAACCCCTTACCTCGTTCAACTCTCTGGTGGCTATATTAGCTATGTGTGACTGCATTAATGCCAAACCTTTCCATGATAAAAACACCACATTGTCTTTTGCCGGGTTTTTGTTTTCTCCCACAGGTCGAATCTTGTTGATGTATGTTAGTAAACAAGCAAAATCTTCCTCCTTGAGGGACAACTGCGCTGGGCCGTATGTGTACTCTGTCTTGTGCTTCGAAATATTCATTACATGAATGCCGTTATACACGTTGTCCTTTGCCTGCATCACGTTGTCGATGGTTAAATTAATGATTGGGCCGGCCCTTGTTGCATTTCTTAACATGAGCGACATGATAAGATAATTACGGGAAACCGTGTGGTCGTATGTTGTGGGGCCAATGTCACATAGAGAAGAGTCGCTAAATTTCTTAAAGATTTCTTTGGCTTCCTTAGCACGACTTCCGTTCACATATTCATTCACTTCGTCCACTGATATGGTGTCCCTTTGGTGCTGCTATTTTGTCACGTGGGATCTTTCTGCAATCAGTTTTCCAAGGGAACGGTTCCACAAGCCCACTTGTATCCCTATTCTTTCTACCACCCGATGTCTCATGTAGTCTCTGTTTTTCAAATTGGCAAACTGCACAAAGCTGTTCAAACTTAACAGGTAGTTTTTAACCGTACTGGCCTGAAGTGGTTTTGTTTTCCCCTTAGCCAACATCACTTTAATGAAATTGCGCTCTAGTTTCTCTAGGTTCTCAGTTAGGTTTTCATCTGAAAAGTCTTCACCAAATACCTTTAGGATTTCCCCAACCTGCCTTTGCATTTGACTAGCAACATCTGGAGTTTTCAAACTACCACTGAAATCCATGAGGTATTCTTTGTATCTGTTTAATTCATTTCTCATCTCGTCACTCAGAAAAGAGTTCAGTGCACTGATGTAATCAGAATTTTCATGGGACAAAGAACCATGTACTAGGTCACCGACACGTTCTACAGAGGTTTCACATTCTCCCTCTTCATACTCTTCAAGATTTTCTTCCACCTCCATTTCTTCATCATTTTTAGCTGCGTCTTTGGTTTTAGAGCCCGACTTACTTTTTGGTAAATATCTTTTGTTGTTGTCTGATTTAGACAAGACGTGGTAGCGTTGATATTGTTCACTTCCCACGCGGAAACGATGCTTTTGAATCAAGTGGCGATTAACCCGTCTTACAACAGCATGACAACCTTCGACGGCGCAGGAGTAGTGTAAGTTAATTTTACAGTCTGAAGTTGATTTCACTGGATTAAGCTCGCTATGAAACCGGGCTTGTTTGGCATACAACTTCGATGCTTCAATGGAGTAGTTATGGTACCCTCGCAAATGTCGTGGAAGATGAACAACAGACCCGCCACAGTAGGCACATGTGACCTTCTTTTGTGGGGTTTTACTCTCCGGTGGCGGTAAACTAACGTCTCCCTGGGGACTGCTAGGGGGTTCAATGGGTACAGTAGTGGTGCAACACTCGGTACTCCCCGACTCTCCATGGTGGGGCGAGTGACCTGCATCACTTTTGGCGTCACTAAGATACATGGTACTTACAGCAGGAGTCATGGTGATAGTGGTGGAAATATCGCTTTTAGCAACAGTTCTTTCAGTAGACGTCCCTCTTATAGTACCGGTTTTATGAACGTGGTTTTCTTCCTGGCCCTTTTTCCTTGACATCAACATTTAGCATTTCATTCATCGCCTCTTCTTCTAGATCTTGAGAAGAACAGGAAAGAGTAGAAGGGGTTGTGGCACCGGCATCACGTGGGTCGTGTTGAGTTAAAGGCAAAAATGTGCCATTAGCAACAGACCCTATGTAAAGTAAAGACTCATCCTGATCGTTATTTATACTGTTTTTAGACCAGGACGATGTAGCAGTAGCAGATACAATCTCTTCATCGTCCTCACTTTCACCTCCATTGTGTAAATTTTCACTGGCCTCTGCAAGGTAATCCTTGTTGCTAGGGGTGGATGATAATATGCTGGCAATGGTGAAACACGTCGAAGTTTGCGGTACATAGTTGTTACTGTTGCTGTTGCTGCCGTTATTCATGTTCACAGTGTTTTCACTCACCTACTCCTACACTGTTTTGAGGTGTAGTGGTCCAAAGTACGCCTGTAACTTTAGTTTTTCCTTCTGTCTGACATCAAACCTCCCTTGTGCAATTTCAAAATGGCGAACCTCTTTCAGCGCGTCCCTTTACTCCCTTGACCTCCTTTTACCGTCCACACATGTCACTCACACCCACTATCACGCTAAGAAATCGACTCACTGAGTTTACTAGTTTCAAAAAAGAATTGCTTGAATAGCCATTGCAACACGTATAAGGTGAGAATTCTTCCCCAAGAACAAACGCTGTCTGCAAAAAGTTTTCTAGCAACTAAAATAAAAGTAGCCTCTAGAGATTTACCTAGAAGACGCAATTCCTTAATTTGTACTTTCCATGACGATTCATGCTCGCCCAAAATGTAGTCCACCGCTTTTTTTAAGCCCCTTTTCAGCTTACATCGCTCTCCGGCAATGTATAACACTATGTCCCTTGAAGGTGTTGACGTCATGACTTTAAATATGTCCGGCCTCGTCAATGATTGTTTTCTTAACCTCCTTAAAAGTATGATGTTGTAGTGGTAGGCGGTCCCCTTTTTTCAGTTTCGTTCCTAATGCTCATTTGAACCCGTTATGGGGTGTTGGTTGATGTATATGTAAATGGCCATGCATCCCACTGCTGCCTAACCCAGTACCATGTGACTTACTAACACCAAAGTGAGGTCCTAAGGGTAGGGAATCTTATGTTTTATGTCTACATAAAAAAGGGACAGTGAAACAACAGTAAAAGACACGGGTACCGTAGTTTTCATTTACTGTTTAATTACAACCCGTACAAAGCAGTATTTTTTCCAAATTTTAATCCCAGATGCTTCCCCTCCCCTTCTGCAAACATGAAATCGGGACTCTTTAACTTGGCTGGTCCGGGGTCCGGGGTCCGGGGTCCGGGGTTTTGCTATGTATTTACATAGACTCTTTTACTTAAAATAAGATTTTACAATAGAAACTGTATGAAAAACCCGGACCCCGGACCCCGGACCCCGGACCCCGGACCCCGGACCAGCCAAGTTGAAAAGTCCCGATGTCATGTTTGCAGACTTAATTTATGTATATAGGGCAGCTTGCCCTACATCCGGGCATTTTTGCTGCTTAACTTATAAGTATACCTGTAGAGAATATTTTCCACCATTAAAGACAAAGGCATTGGGACGTTCAGATATAATATTTAACATGGAAGTGAAAGCTAAAACCCTGTTAGTTACTGTGTCTAAACATGACAGGGATAAAACAGATTTTTGGCACAACGTAGTTGACTTTGCTAAAGATAAAGAAATACAAGATGTCATGTTAACTAAAAGCGGTTATTTACTCATGGTTTCTAACCAAAAAATTAGGCTAAATTCAGGAATGAAAACATTAAAAAAACAACTGAAAATAAACAACACGCCAATAAGGAATACAAACATAATGCCCTTGCCAGATAAGTTTATAATGAACTACTTTAAAAATGGGTACGATCCAGCCAAAGTCATGTACAAATTTGGTTCTAGGTTTGAGGATGCAGTTCTGCGGTCTATGGTCAACAGCTGTGTTCAAAAGGAGGAAAACAGGGTTAGAAATGAAAAAATAGAAACTGTGTCTACAGTAGATTTGCTTAAAAATGGAGATGTCTCTTATGAAAAAGCGGCCCTTATTGAAAACAACAAACAACTGGTCCAACGCATAAAACGCCAGGAAGAAGTAAACGATGACTTGAACGGTCAGTATACAATCACTTATAAAAAGTGGAAGCAGCTAAAAACAGATAAAAGCAAAACTGTTCCCACGGATGATTACCCCGAGACAAAAGTTAGTTTAATTGGCCGGCCTGAAGACACGGACACAAAGTTTAAGCATTACTACATCTATTCCAAAAAACCAGGGTTTGGTAAAACTTATTCAATGGAGCTTTTCAGAAAGGAGTTTAATGCCCACTTTGTTAACGACACAAACAACTGGATGTCCATACCAAAAAAAGCACAGTTTCTCATCTTTGAGGAAGTTGGCGTACAAAATAAACTGGAGTTTTCCCAATTGAAAACACTCACCAGTGGGTCTGCATCAGGATTCAGAGGGAACTGCAAAACTCACGGTGAAAGCTTCACCCCGAGGCCTGATGTGCAAGTTGTGATGCTATCCAACACACCCATTTATAAAGTATACGGTCAGTGGGACAGTAGATTGCAGAGACACTTTATTTCAGAAAGCGATGCGGAGAAATTAGAAGAGAGATTTGAAATAGTGCGGCTAGATGGTTCTGTGCAGGAAGACAGGAAAGCTTGCATGTCACCCCTTGACTGGACAGACAGGGATTTCAAAGGTGAATTACACCGATTGTTTACCAGGTTGGAACGGGTGTTAAGAGATAGAAGTAACACGCAAGGCACATTAATGGCTCTTCTAACCTACATTGAAAGAGCTAAAACACTGCTTGAAGCCAGGTGTAAAAGTGAAAGGCCTGAAATGTGTACTAGAGAGGCCTTTATAGACATGCTCGTCATCTCCTGTGGGGCAGTGATACCGGGCTTAAAACTAACGTGGAAAGAAGTTGTAGAGGGTCTTTATTCTATTAAAAACATACAAAAAAGAGGGCAGTGGTTGGAAAAGGCCATTGATGAGCTAGTTAAAACGAATGACTTAAAACAGCGGGGACTTTATCCTACACACAGCTATGCTAAGATTTCAGTTAAGACAGAGAAGTTGGTCAATTACCCCAACATGCATGACATGGGCAATTTCTTTTACAAACAACAAGCCGAGGGAGCAGACGTAAAAACAGCTATAAAAAGTGCATGGGAAAATCTCGGTGCTTGTGTTAATGTACAAGAAGAATTGAAATGCATGTCTCTTATTCAAATAGCCACGTATGCCTGTAAGAACCCAAACGCTATAAATATACTTTTAAACACCGTCTATGAAGATCATCCCAGGGATATGGCAAAGTGTATGCGCATACATACCATCAGTAATGACCACAGTAAACTCGAAAAGTCCGTTTTTAAGTCTATGGTGTTTGATCCGATGCAAAAAGCATTGGACAAAAAAGTAGAAAAAGGCAAGAAAAACATGTGGGAGGAGGAGGAGGAGGAGGAGGAGGAGGAGGACAACAACGATGACGACGATGATGACCTACCTCTTGCTAAAAAATTACGTATAGATATTTAATAATACAAATCAATAGTTTAGATTTAGCTAAATTACCTAACTGATATGCAGTTTTATTTTCTACCTGAGGGCTCACGGTGTCATTTTGCAATTAACCTGGTTTTTTTTAATTTATTTTCCTTAAACACCACATCTGTGGTTGGTGCAAAAGACATGAATATATAAGATAAACTGCGTCCCAATACAATTGGAAGCGTGGGGGAGTTCAGTAGTAGACACCCATCTTAAAAATGGTAATGTATAAATGCATGCTTCTCTTCAGTTCCCATTTCTGTTCTGTTGTAAGCTAAATGAAAGTTGATGTAGTCTAATAGTTTCACTTGTACTAACATTCATTCTAAGAATTGTTAAGTTCTACCCTCACCCTATACTAGTATGTACGTATGTATCGTTGTCCAAAAGTGACACACACACACCCTACCTAATTCAGTGTCGTTAGTAACTCCCCTGCGCTTCCTTTTTCATTTGATGTTGTAATAATTAATCGACTTTAAAAAATCCGGTATAGTTAATGGACAGAAAAAGAAACAAATGCTTTTCAACGTCTCTACTTTATTTTTCTAACCTAGCCGTAGCTGCACAAGCCTCTAATGACTATGAAACCGGTGTTAAGAACTGCATTGCACATAAAGATAACAATTAGTGCACCCTTAACCCAAATGCAAACCTTCATTTTTTCTGTAGCCTTAAGCAGTCTTACATCTACAATGATGAGTATTCAGCTAAACTTTTCAGTACATTCAATGTGCACTCCATACTGTACAAAGGGTAACAGTTTACATGCATGTTATTTGCTACTTTCATTAACCTGTGATCAACAATGTTTGATCTTCACTACAACAGCTAATCATAATACCTGTTACTACATAGACAACACTGAATATACTACCATGTACATAGTATACTGAATTACGGAGAGAAACAACTGTAGCCTTAAACAGAAATCCTAAATGATTTGAAACGGCGGATTGGGTGGTGGAGCAGCTAAAAGAATCAAATTAATAGGTGAAACCACAAGCGATCGGTACATAAATGTCATTTCAACTGTGGTTGCAATCCGTGCGCTGAAATGAAGTTTGGTAGGTAGTTTTGCGTTGATCAGCTGAATGTCTCTCCATATATCCGCCAGCTTTTGGATGACTTGAAAAGACTTCTCTCCAGGCGTCTTTTCATAAAGGGCCAGTAGGTATTCTGTATAGTAATCCTTACACTCGACTGGCTCCGGCTCTCCTTTAGTAAATTCAAAATAAAATTGTCTCTTGAAGAGTGTGGCATTAATAGTCAATAACTTTAGCCACTGACCAGCTATTTGCCTGAAGTGTTCCTGGTTTTTGTCCTCGTGCTTCAACAGACAATTCAATCGATCCATAATACCATCGAATCTCATATCACGTACCATAAGATGCCTGAGTTTTATGTCGTAAACATCATCGATATCAGAGACTACGCTCTCCGTGTCTTCACAATCCGTCTTCTTTGAGTACAAAAGTTCAAAGGTTTTAAAAGAATATTGGTCCATATTAGTATCCAGGCTAACTCCTTCAGCAGGCACAGACAGACTATGGAAGTGTACCGATAAACAAAGAAACGGCTGTGGGAGTGGGTGAGTTTCGCTTGAATGTATCAGATAACACGCCCGGCACTGACCCGGTTGATACAGGAAGGGGATTTTATGTAAATAAACCTCTCTGGCTAAGCAACACACTTGGCGACAATAAGATAAAGATCTTAGCACTACATATCATAGCACTATGAAACATGTCAACCACCAAAAATGTAAAAGTTTAGTTAGTTTTACGCCAACATAGTCAGGGTCAGTTGGTTTAAAACTCCCATGTCAATTGTTCGAGCAGTAGAGAATAGGTGGGACTAGTAATCCGTTTTTCCTGTTAGCCAATAGTTTTTCCCCACACTATCCTCTACTGCTTGTATGTACTCCTCTAACTCCACTTCGTTGTCACCATTGTCAATTTTGCATTGTGTATACGTGCTTTCACATAAGCTGTTAAAGTAACTGGTCGGCTTCTTATTAAGGCAACGAGTTGGTCCTGGGCCAAACCCGCCACCAAAATTTACTACAGGAGCACTGTTCGTAACAGCTGTTAAATAGGCGGTGTTGCTCTCAATCAGCAAAGACAACACATTTCCTTTCAACAGCGGCTCATCTACTTCACGTCCTTGTTTTCTAAGTGCCGCCACATTTTTCCAAACTTTCTTTTCTTCTTCTTGCAGTTTTTGCCAAGTTATGTCACACACACTTTGGTTAAATCCGTCTCTTTTGCCGGCTGTTATAAACAGCCAATATCCGCTTGTACACTTTACTTTGCGACCCATTTCAGTTGTTTAAGAAAACTATGTGAATAGTCCGTTGCCAGGCAAAGGCACAATGACACAGACAGGGCTGTGCAATGGGGAGGTCTATTAAATAGTGCGCCAGTGACTAAGGGACTGCGCATGTGCGCAAAACTCTTGTGTAAAAACATGTTAATGAACCGCCGTTAATTAAGCAGCCCGGGCGACAATAACCTTACAGTGTTAGCCATATAGCTGACATAGCCATTATCAGCTGGGGGCCGCCATTAGACCCCGACTTCACTATAACTAACACCTTTAGCCCCCAACTCCGCAGTTTATGCCAGGGATGCCTCCCGTTGGTCAATAATACAATAGCCATGTGCCGTATAGAACATTTCACTACAGGAGTGATTACAGTAATAACCTTAATTGTTTTTTTGATAAGTAGAAGTTCAATTATTTTGTGGAAAAACGGAAAACAGAGTTGAAAACACGTACAGCATCTGCTTCGTGTTTTGCCACCTCCCTCCAGTATAAAGCTGTTTTAGCTTCATTGTTTTTGCCACAGAATTTTGGAGGGAATTTTTTCATTGTAGCATGGTCTACACGGCCGGTCATTCCAAACTGTAGATTGCGACCTAAGCGGTCAGCGGACATTTCTTTTATGTCTGCTTCACTACACTCTTTTTTTGTTACCTTTTCATGTTCTGGATGGTGTGCCTCCATTCTATAGTGCCGTTCCACTTCCTCATCATACAGTTTATCGAACTTTTCACCGAGTTTCATTCCCGAGGTCCATTTAATGGAAAGGATCAGTTTATATAAGTCGTCCTTGGAGTAATCGTGGGGTTTATCCTCTGGCTTAATTATGCCAATCACCGGTAGTAACTTGTGCATGAAGTAAAAATGTTGACGCTCCAACTCCATTGCACTGTCCAAAAAATCCTTGGTAACTGGAGAAAGAGAGTCACTGTACTTCTTAGTTTTTATATACTCCACACGCTCCTCCCGGGTTTTTAAAGAGAGCAGTTTTTCTACAACCCAAAAAAGGTTACTTTTCACCACCAGGTTGGAAGAGGCTTTTACAGCCTCCTGAGATAATAAAACGGGTAGTGTAGGTTCTTCAGCCATTTTGCACAAAGCCTAAACGCGTTGATTTGAACAGTGTAACTACTTCTTGAGAAGTGTGGAACAGAATGACAATGAAATGGGATTATATAGGAAAACTAAAAGAACATGAAACTGAAAAGGGAAAACAGCTATGCTACATTACACGAAATCATTGAAAAAAACCCACATCACAACCCTTTTCAAGCGGTTCTATAGTAGCCGGGCGGGAAAACCCCCGGGCGTACCAAGCGACCCAGGGAAATACCCCTCACTTTCTTATCTATAACACTGTTTCATTAAGTATATTTTGCCATGTTACAAGGATGATAGCGATGTACTAAAACATAATTTAGTTGACTGTAAATAAGGCGGGCCTTTGGTTACCATGGTCACTACACCCACTGACCTTTTACCACTGTTACCATAGCAACAGCATTTTTACCCCCCACGCTGCCCCTCCCCCTCTTGCAAACATGAATTAGGGGTCTTCCCACTGTAGTGTTGGCGTTTGCGTTTGCGTTTGCGTTTGCGGCTAGTAGTTTATATGGGGGGTATATATATATAAAAGGGATTTTATAAATTATCGAGCGCAAACGCAAACGCAAACGCAAACGCAAACACTACAGTGGGAAGACCCCCAATTCATGAGGGGGAGGGGCAGCGTGGGGGGTAAAGATAAATCCTAACTTCAGAAGACTTGGAAAGTGAAACAAACTCAACTTTAAAGTACTTCTTTTTGGTTAAGTGCTTAATTGGGTCAGGTGAATGCTAATTAAGCCACTCACGAGGTCTATATTAGCCCTTTTTAGGGGCTCGTTGTAAGGTAACTAAGAATGGTAGAATTGTTCAAACAAAAAAAATACCCTGAAACTGAAGTAAGCTTTATTGGGCGTCCCAGCGTAAGAAATATCAAGTTTAAAGGCACGATGACACAAGCAGGGCTGTACAATGGGGAAGTCTATTGAATTGTGCGCCAGTGGCTAAGCGACTGCGCATGTGCGTAAAAGTTTTGTGTAAAAACATGTTAATGAACCGCCATTAATAAAGCAGCCCGGGCGACAATAACCTTACAGTGTTAGCCATATAGAACATTTCACTACAGGACCCTGGGAAATACCCCTAACATTTTTATCTATAACAGTCGGGCGGGAAAAACACACCACGTGTTTCGATAAGGGAAAACTTTCCATGACGGGTCCTACCACCCCCCTCCCCCTTCAGGCGGACCGGAACTGGGTTAATGGTCTTTGACGAGGCACCTAGGTTCGGGTAGGAAAGGGCGGCAAAAGGGACGGGGACGCGATGACTCATGTTGCTCAGCCGGCTATGTAGCTGCCAAACAACATGCAGCTAAGGTCAAATTTACCTTAAAACTGTTGTTTTTAGCAATCAAAATTACTCTTTTATTCTGAAATGAATTGTTAATATGCAAATTAGACTAATAAGCTTTATTTTGATTGGTTAATAAGCCTGTCAATCATACACAAACATAAGGAAGTGTCATAAAGTACATCGTTGAGAGGGTTAGGGTTAGGGTTAGGGTTAGGGTTAGGGTTAGGGTTAGGGTTAGGGTTAGGGTTAGGGTTAGGGTTAGGGTTAGGGTTAGGGTTAGGGTTAGGGTTAGGGTTAGGGTTAGGGTTAGGGTTAGGGTTAGGGTTAGGGTTAGGGTTAGGGTTAGGGTTAGGGTTAGGGTTAGGGTTAGGGTTAGGGTTAGGGTTAGGGTTAGGGTTAGGGTTAGGGTTAGGGTTAGGGTTAGGGTTAGGGTTAGGGTTAGGGTTAGGGTTAGGGTTAGGGTTAGGGTTAGGGTTAGGGTTAGGGTTAGGGTTAGGGTTAGGGTTAGGGTTAGGGTTAGGGTTAGGGTTAGGGTTAGGGTTAGGGTTAGGGTTAGGGTTAGGGTTAGGGTTAGGGTTAGGGTTAGGGTTAGGGTTAGGGTTAGGGTTAGGGTTAGGGTTAGGGTTAGGGTTAGGGTTAGGGTTAGGGTTAGGGTTAGGGTTAGGGTTAGGGTTAGGGTTAGGGTTAGGGTTAGGGTTAGGGTTAGGGTTAGGGTTAGGGTTAGGGTTAGGGTTAGGGTTAGGGTTAGGGTTAGGGTTAGGGTTAGGGTTAGGGTTAGGGTTAGGGTTAGGGTTAGGGTTAGGGTTAGGGTTAGGGTTAGGGTTAGGGTTAGGGTTAGGGTTAGGGTTAGGGTTAGGGTTAGGGTTAGGGTTAGGGTTAGGGTTAGGGTTAGGGTTAGGGTTAGGGTTAGGGTTAGGGTTAGGGTTAGGGTTAGGGTTAGGGTTAGGGTTAGGGTTAGGGTTAGGGTTAGGGTTAGGGTTAGGGTTAGGGTTAGGGTTAGGGTTAGGGTTAGGGTTAGGGTTAGGGTTAGGGTTAGGGTTAGGGTTAGGGTTAGGGTTAGGGTTAGGGTTAGGGTTAGGGTTAGGGTTAGGGTTAGGGTTAGGGTTAGGGTTAGGGTTAGGGTTAGGGTTAGGGTTAGGGTTAGGGTTAGGGTTAGGGTTAGGGTTAGGGTTAGGGTTAGGGTTAGGGTTAGGGTTAGGGTTAGGGTTAGGGTTAGGGTTAGGGTTAGGGTTAGGGTTAGGGTTAGGGTTAGGGTTAGGGTTAGGGTTAGGGTTAGGGTTAGGGTTAGGGTTAGGGTTAGGGTTAGGGTTAGGGTTAGGGTTAGGGTTAGGGTTAGGGTTAGGGTTAGGGTTAGGGTTAGGGTTAGGGTTAGGGTTAGGGTTAGGGTTAGGGTTAGGGTTAGGGTTAGGGTTAGGGTTAGGGTTAGGGTTAGGGTTAGGGTTAGGGTTAGGGTTAGGGTTAGGGTTAGGGTTAGGGTTAGGGTTAGGGTTAGGGTTAGGGTTAGGGTTAGGGTTAGGGTTAGGGTTAGGGTTAGGGTTAGGGTTAGGGTTAGGGTTAGGGTTAGGGTTAGGGTTAGGGTTAGGGTTAGGGTTAGGGTTAGGGTTAGGGTTAGGGTTAGGGTTAGGGTTAGGGTTAGGGTTAGGGTTAGGGTTAGGGTTAGGGTTAGGGTTAGGGTTAGGGTTAGGGTTAGGGTTAGGGTTAGGGTTAGGGTTAGGGTTAGGGTTAGGGTTAGGGTTAGGGTTAGGGTTAGGGTTAGGGTTAGGGTTAGGGTTAGGGTTAGGGTTAGGGTTAGGGTTAGGGTTAGGGTTAGGGTTAGGGTTAGGGTTAGGGTTAGGGTTAGGGTTAGGGTTAGGGTTAGGGTTAGGGTTAGGGTTAGGGTTAGGGTTAGGGTTAGGGTTAGGGTTAGGGTTAGGGTTAGGGTTAGGGTTAGGGTTAGGGTTAGGGTTAGGGTTAGGGTTAGGGTTAGGGTTAGGGTTAGGGTTAGGGTTAGGGTTAGGGTTAGGGTTAGGGTTAGGGTTAGGGTTAGGGTTAGGGTTAGGGTTAGGGTTAGGGTTAGGGTTAGGGTTAGGGTTAGGGTTAGGGTTAGGGTTAGGGTTAGGGTTAGGGTTAGGGTTAGGGTTAGGGTTAGGGTTAGGGTTAGGGTTAGGGTTAGGGTTAGGGTTAGGGTTAGGGTTAGGGTTAGGGTTAGGGTTAGGGTTAGGGTTAGGGTTAGGGTTAGGGTTAGGGTTAGGGTTAGGGTTAGGGTTAGGGTTAGGGTTAGGGTTAGGGTTAGGGTTAGGGTTAGGGTTAGGGTTAGGGTTAGGGTTAGGGTTAGGGTTAGGGTTAGGGTTAGGGTTAGGGTTAGGGTTAGGGTTAGGGTTAGGGTTAGGGTTAGGGTTAGGGTTAGGGTTAGGGTTAGGGTTAGGGTTAGGGTTAGGGTTAGGGTTAGGGTTAGGGTTAGGGTTAGGGTTAGGGTTAGGGTTAGGGTTAGGGTTAGGGTTAGGGTTAGGGTTAGGGTTAGGGTTAGGGTTAGGGTTAGGGTTAGGGTTAGGGTTAGGGTTAGGGTTAGGGTTAGGGTTAGGGTTAGGGTTAGGGTTAGGGTTAGGGTTAGGGTTAGGGTTAGGGTTAGGGTTAGGGTTAGGGTTAGGGTTAGGGTTAGGGTTAGGGTTAGGGTTAGGGTTAGGGTTAGGGTTAGGGTTAGGGTTAGGGTTAGGGTTAGGGTTAGGGTTAGGGTTAGGGTTAGGGTTAGGGTTAGGGTTAGGGTTAGGGTTAGGGTTAGGGTTAGGGTTAGGGTTAGGGTTAGGGTTAGGGTTAGGGTTAGGGTTAGGGTTAGGGTTAGGGTTAGGGTTAGGGTTAGGGTTAGGGTTAGGGTTAGGGTTAGGGTTAGGGTTAGGGTTAGGGTTAGGGTTAGGGTTAGGGTTAGGGTTAGGGTTAGGGTTAGGGTTAGGGTTAGGGTTAGGGTTAGGGTTAGGGTTAGGGTTAGGGTTAGGGTTAGGGTTAGGGTTAGGGTTAGGGTTAGGGTTAGGGTTAGGGTTAGGGTTAGGGTTAGGGTTAGGGTTAGGGTTAGGGTTAGGGTTAGGGTTAGGGTTAGGGTTAGGGTTAGGGTTAGGGTTAGGGTTAGGGTTAGGGTTAGGGTTAGGGTTAGGGTTAGGGTTAGGGTTAGGGTTAGGGTTAGGGTTAGGGTTAGGGTTAGGGTTAGGGTTAGGGTTAGGGTTAGGGTTAGGGTTAGGGTTAGGGTTAGGGTTAGGGTTAGGGTTAGGGTTAGGGTTAGGGTTAGGGTTAGGGTTAGGGTTAGGGTTAGGGTTAGGGTTAGGGTTAGGGTTAGGGTTAGGGTTAGGGTTAGGGTTAGGGTTAGGGTTAGGGTTAGGGTTAGGGTTAGGGTTAGGGTTAGGGTTAGGGTTAGGGTTAGGGTTAGGGTTAGGGTTAGGGTTAGGGTTAGGGTTAGGGTTAGGGTTAGGGTTAGGGTTAGGGTTAGGGTTAGGGTTAGGGTTAGGGTTAGGGTTAGGGTTAGGGTTAGGGTTAGGGTTAGGGTTAGGGTTAGGGTTAGGGTTAGGGTTAGGGTTAGGGTTAGGGTTAGGGTTAGGGTTAGGGTTAGGGTTAGGGTTAGGGTTAGGGTTAGGGTTAGGGTTAGGGTTAGGGTTAGGGTTAGGGTTAGGGTTAGGGTTAGGGTTAGGGTTAGGGTTAGGGTTAGGGTTAGGGTTAGGGTTAGGGTTAGGGTTAGGGTTAGGGTTAGGGTTAGGGTTAGGGTTAGGGTTAGGGTTAGGGTTAGGGTTAGGGTTAGGGTTAGGGTTAGGGTTAGGGTTAGGGTTAGGGTTAGGGTTAGGGTTAGGGTTAGGGTTAGGGTTAGGGTTAGGGTTAGGGTTAGGGTTAGGGTTAGGGTTAGGGTTAGGGTTAGGGTTAGGGTTAGGGTTAGGGTTAGGGTTAGGGTTAGGGTTAGGGTTAGGGTTAGGGTTAGGGTTAGGGTTAGGGTTAGGGTTAGGGTTAGGGTTAGGGTTAGGGTTAGGGTTAGGGTTAGGGTTAGGGTTAGGGTTAGGGTTAGGGTTAGGGTTAGGGTTAGGGTTAGGGTTAGGGTTAGGGTTAGGGTTAGGGTTAGGGTTAGGGTTAGGGTTAGGGTTAGGGTTAGGGTTAGGGTTAGGGTTAGGGTTAGGGTTAGGGTTAGGGTTAGGGTTAGGGTTAGGGTTAGGGTTAGGGTTAGGGTTAGGGTTAGGGTTAGGGTTAGGGTTAGGGTTAGGGTTAGGGTTAGGGTTAGGGTTAGGGTTAGGGTTAGGGTTAGGGTTAGGGTTAGGGTTAGGGTTAGGGTTAGGGTTAGGGTTAGGGTTAGGGTTAGGGTTAGGGTTAGGGTTAGGGTTAGGGTTAGGGTTAGGGTTAGGGTTAGGGTTAGGGTTAGGGTTAGGGTTAGGGTTAGGGTTAGGGTTAGGGTTAGGGTTAGGGTTAGGGTTAGGGTTAGGGTTAGGGTTAGGGTTAGGGTTAGGGTTAGGGTTAGGGTTAGGGTTAGGGTTAGGGTTAGGGTTAGGGTTAGGGTTAGGGTTAGGGTTAGGGTTAGGGTTAGGGTTAGGGTTAGGGTTAGGGTTAGGGTTAGGGTTAGGGTTAGGGTTAGGGTTAGGGTTAGGGTTAGGGTTAGGGTTAGGGTTAGGGTTAGGGTTAGGGTTAGGGTTAGGGTTAGGGTTAGGGTTAGGGTTAGGGTTAGGGTTAGGGTTAGGGTTAGGGTTAGGGTTAGGGTTAGGGTTAGGGTTAGGGTTAGGGTTAGGGTTAGGGTTAGGGTTAGGGTTAGGGTTAGGGTTAGGGTTAGGGTTAGGGTTAGGGTTAGGGTTAGGGTTAGGGTTAGGGTTAGGGTTAGGGTTAGGGTTAGGGTTAGGGTTAGGGTTAGGGTTAGGGTTAGGGTTAGGGTTAGGGTTAGGGTTAGGGTTAGGGTTAGGGTTAGGGTTAGGGTTAGGGTTAGGGTTAGGGTTAGGGTTAGGGTTAGGGTTAGGGTTAGGGTTAGGGTTAGGGTTAGGGTTAGGGTTAGGGTTAGGGTTAGGGTTAGGGTTAGGGTTAGGGTTAGGGTTAGGGTTAGGGTTAGGGTTAGGGTTAGGGTTAGGGTTAGGGTTAGGGTTAGGGTTAGGGTTAGGGTTAGGGTTAGGGTTAGGGTTAGGGTTAGGGTTAGGGTTAGGGTTAGGGTTAGGGTTAGGGTTAGGGTTAGGGTTAGGGTTAGGGTTAGGGTTAGGGTTAGGGTTAGGGTTAGGGTTAGGGTTAGGGTTAGGGTTAGGGTTAGGGTTAGGGTTAGGGTTAGGGTTAGGGTTAGGGTTAGGGTTAGGGTTAGGGTTAGGGTTAGGGTTAGGGTTAGGGTTAGGGTTAGGGTTAGGGTTAGGGTTAGGGTTAGGGTTAGGGTTAGGGTTAGGGTTAGGGTTAGGGTTAGGGTTAGGGTTAGGGTTAGGGTTAGGGTTAGGGTTAGGGTTAGGGTTAGGGTTAGGGTTAGGGTTAGGGTTAGGGTTAGGGTTAGGGTTAGGGTTAGGGTTAGGGTTAGGGTTAGGGTTAGGGTTAGGGTTAGGGTTAGGGTTAGGGTTAGGGTTAGGGTTAGGGTTAGGGTTAGGGTTAGGGTTAGGGTTAGGGTTAGGGTTAGGGTTAGGGGTTAGGGTTAGGGTTAGGGTTAGGGTTAGGGTTAGGGTTAGGGTTAGGGTTAGGGTTAGGGTTATGGTTAGGGTTAGGGTTAGGGTTAGGGTTTGGTTAGGGTTAGGGTTAGGGTTAGGGTTATGGGTTAGGGTTTTAGGGGTTAGGGTTAGGGTTAGGGGTAGGGGTTAGGGTTAGGGTGTTAGGGTTAGGGTTGGAGGGGTTAGGGTGTTAGGGTTAGGGGTTAGGGTTGTGGGAGGGTTAGGGTTAGGGTTAGGGTTAGGGTGAGGGTAGGGCGTAGGGTTAGGGTTAGGGTGAGGGTTAGGGGGTTAGGGTTAGGGGGTTAGGGTTAGGGTTAGGGTTAGGGTTAGGGTTAGGGTTAGG